>CAMTDV010001633.1:55747601-56335101 GCA_947069175.1 Scalesia atractyloides | reverse complement strand
TTAATAATTCAATATACACATATATGTAGAGATGGGCATAATCGGGTTTTATTATTACCCGGAACCGGTTCCAACCCGGAACCGGTTCTGCTCGGATGTCATTGGAACGGGTATGGTGTGGAACCGGGTCCAGTTCCTACCCGGGTTCACACCCAAGAATATGGAACCGTGTAGAACCGGGTATGGGTATTATGGAACCGGGTATGGTGTGGAACCGGTTCCTGTGTGGAACCGGTTCCTGACAGTCGAAAAATTTGATTTTTTACTGTTTAGAACCGGTTCCTGACAGTAAATCCTGACTTTTACTGTTCAGAACCGGTTCCTGACAGTCGAAAAATGTGACTTTTACTGTTCAGAACCGGTTCCTGATAAAAATGTTACCGTTATAACCGGTTCCTGATAAAAATGTTACCGTAGAACCGGTTCCTGATTAAAAAAAGTTACCGTTGGGAACCGGTTCCTGTTCGTCGAAATCGGTTTTTTTTTATATAAACCCCTCCCTACTTACCATTTCAACTTACAAACTCACCATCATCAACTTACAAACTCAATCATCTTCTAAAAAATCTTGCAAAATACCTATGGCAAGCAACGAACAAGTTGTTACTGTCTTAGAGACGAAAAGAAACCCAGCTATATGGAATAATTTTAATCTCTGTTTAATGTCCGACAGCCACGAGATGGCTAGATGCAAAGCTTGCGGAAAATTTATGAAGGCCGCAGCCAACTCAACCTTAAGAAACACACTGAGCGGCATTGCCCAGTGACGAAGGCAAAGAAAAATGAGACGGGAGAAGGTTCCGGCACCGGTTCTTCAAATGTTTAATGTAACCCGTTTGGTTTGGTGTTTTAATAAAGTTTGTGTAATGTTTCTTTCTATTGTGTTTGTTATTTTTGTGTTTCTTTCTATCGTTAGTCTCCACTTTTTCGGCTATAACCGGTTCCAAAGGTAACATTTTAACGGTATAACCGGTTCCTTCTAGAACTGCATTTCTGGGTACTGATGGAACCGGGTACTAGTGAAACCGGGTACGGGTAGGAACCGGGTACGGGTAGGAACCGGTTACTACCCGATTCAAATGGTAAAATTGTGGAACCGGGTTGGAACCAACGGGTATTTTAAACCCGGAACCGGTTCTACTTAATGTCGGGTAGGAACTGGAACCGGTTCCAGTTCGGTTCTACCGGTTCGGGTTCGGAACCGGTTTTTATGCCCATCTCTCCATATATGTGTGTTCGTGCATTTGTGTTTGTAGATGGGATGGGCTATCTTTTCATGGATGATATATGATACATATCCACGAAAGCTTTATGCTACTGAAACTCGAAAGTTTTCTAGTCCAGTGGGCTTTTATGGGCTAAATTGTGTTTGTGAAAGGTGATCCATATAGAAGCATAGTTATAGGCCATGAATAAAACATAGAAGTTATAACATAACCGGATATATTTGATGACCAATAGTTATGGGTTACATCTTTGTATTACAGGTAGAAAGAAACCTGACTGGTAAACAAGTTGGGTTATTGAATATCATGGCCATCTCTGAAAATGTTAAAAAAATTTGAACCCTCTACGAGATTAAAAAAAAACCTAGCCATATCGACTCCTCTCCTATCTTTTCTTTTTTCAACCAATATTTTCATAACCGGATCGGACTTTGAACCGTACAACTTACTATTTCATTGGTCAAGCCGGATTTGGAACCGGATAAAAACATTAATAATTTAAGTTTAAAAATTTAATATTGAAATTATAAAATTATAATAATGCCTAAGGCCTTGAGGTATACTCTAACTTCATTGGTATTAAAAATAACATGACAAGTAAACATGTCTTTCAAACCACTACCTCCCCATGTTAAGCGATGTTAAAACCTACTTTGGTTAACATGTTAACTTAGGCAAATAAAAAAAAATAAGAAATTGATGTTATTTATTATTAGTGTTTATTTTAGCTAAGAAGTTAATGAAGTGGTATTATTATTCTTATTTATTTTGTATTTAATTTAAATATATAATGTTAAAATAAGTTTAAAAAATGGTAGGTGAGGTAGACTTAACAAGATTAAACCATTTATTTAGGATGAGATTGTATTTAATTTAAATATATAATATTAAAACAAGTTTAAAAAATGGTGGATGAGGTAGACTTAACAAGATTAAACCATTTATTTAGGATGAGATGGAGTAAAAAAGGGAAACAAACGGGTAATGTGACGCTTATATAGAGTTAAGAAATGTTAAAGTATACCTTATGACCTAATAAGTAAACATGGAACCGGATAGCAAAATTAATAGTTGGAATAATGGATTTTAATAATTCTACATATTAGCCATTGACCTTACAATAGTCTCAACTCTCAACTACAAAAATAACTACTGATTGTCCAACCTTTTAACCGATTGTCCACCAACGGACATTTTATAACTGAGCTCTAACCTAGTTAGTTTTTTGGTGACGTGTACCCGTGACATGACACAAACCTTTATTTTCTGATGGGTTAACTACTTATGTGGCACTCTCATTAAAACCTCACCTCCACCACCACCACAAGCCGCCACCACCCCTATCAGCAACCAGCCATTACAACCCACCACCATCAGCCAGCCGCCACCACCAACATCAATCGTCACCACCCACCTCCATCGCCTTCAACCGCCACCAGCAGCAACCACATAGGGGGTGGGCATATGCAGCCCGTTAATAGTGACACTTAGATCAAGGTCTTCTTGCTTCATTTGGGAAGCAAAGACCCTGAAACTAGCAACCTTGGATCCACTATTCAAACGACGAGAGTGGCTGGAAAAAAAGATGCCAGAGGAAGTGAAGTGGGTCAACCCGATTAAAGAAGCTATACCCATAAACATAAAGGTGAATGTCTTATGTGGAAAAGTTTTAAGAATGTAATTTTGATAACATCTTATTATAAAATATTTTTGAGTATTTGCCTTTTTTAAAATCATTTATTCTTAAGTTCATTTATTACGAAATTTGGTTCTTTTTCCATTCATGTGTCTCTAAACCATATATAAATGTGATGATCGAATAAATATTAAAAGAACCTTTAGTAATTTACTAGATGCTTATATAGTTCTCATTTTGTTTAATATTTTGTGCATACATTGATCGGCTTCTTCATTGAGTTTTTAGTGTCACATACGTAATTATCTAATGCAAATAAAGTGATATAAATGCGGTACTTGAGGAAAATTCACAGTCATCTTAACTCGTCTTTAAATCTCCTGTATCTACTTATCAAATTTCGGGACGAAATTTATTTTAAGTTGGGGATGATGTGACAACCCGTAACTTTGAGGTAAAAACCCGTTTGTTTAACTTTTATAAATCAAATCATACGCTAATCAAATCATACGCTTATATTATTTGATGAATTAATTATATTTTTATACATACCGCGTTGAACCCGCTCCAACTGTTTGAACCATAGTGAATGTCTTGCTTGTCGGTTCAACCCACTCGCGTAGCTTAAAACTTATGAGGTCCGAACCATAACATGATCATTTTACATTATATTAATTGATTAATGATATATATATTTTTTATTATTAGTTGATTATAAAGAAAAAACTATATGTATATATATATATACTAAAGTTGCAACAGCAATCCATATCGTTTCATGTGATGGCGTGATGCTGCCACCTATTTTTTTCCCATTTTGATTACTGCGTGCGGCCAAGAAACAACCCACACAATTACTTATTTTCAGCCCACACATAATCCCCCAAACCGCCCACTTGAAGCCCTTTTATTAATTCTACGTAGGCATGTTTTATTATATCATAACTTCTCAAGAATCCAAACCCTAACCTACGCATAATACACATGCGACCTCTTTTCCTCTTCCTCTGTTGACGCCAACAGCAACCCAAGAACGCTAGACTAGTCGGTTTCAAGTCACAAGCGACTCCTCTAGTTCATAACTCGGTAAACCTTACGTTATAGTTGATTTTGTTTTGATATATTGTTATGTATGTGACTACAATTAATGATATGTATGATTATCTAATGTTATCTCAGGTGCTAGATGCTAAAGATTTTGTGTTTATAATGTTCGGATAGTTGTGAGTTCAGTTAAGTTACTAGGGTTTTTATTATGGGTAAAAATATTGTGTATTGTGATAAATACTAATGTTCAAGCATGATTGTATGGAGAGATAATGGTTGTGTATATGATTAAAAATTGAGTTTTGTGGTTGCGTTCTATGGTTAGATTATTATAGGGATGAATCACGGGTTCGGGTATGTCTCTTAGGTGATGTTGATGGACTAAATCTAGTGGTTAGTGATAAGTTTTGTTACAAGATCTATTTTGTGATACAAACCTGCTGTGAATTATGTTTATGTGTCTCGGGTTCGCTAGTTAATCGTTTGCGGGATCGGGTAACGAAAACCGTAAGTTGTCCAACAATTACAACCGACTTTAATCGGCTGTAAACGGCTCATAATTTAACGAAAACTGGAATTTCTTGAGTCTAAGATGAACTTCCAGGAAAAACCTTTGAAACCAACTAGAACGCATTTTTTTACGTCGTTTGGTATTTTAAATAATTTATTTCGTTGTAATGGTCCAGGCTGCGTTTTTCGTCAGAATTTGCAGCTCATTACGAATGTCATAAATCAATGTAGAAATTGAGTTATGATCTGAATTTTTTACTGTAAGTACTTCCAGGTGATTCCAAAAATCTCCAACTAGAATTACGTCAATCAGACAACCGAGGAATTTTAAATAATTTTTTCCGTGAGCCGCAGTCAGAAAGTGACGAATCTGATTGCTGCTTAGTAAAAGATTTTTTATAAATTTTTGGTAAAGAGTTAGACTATGAAAATTTAACACAAACCCAAACCCTTCGATTGAGATGTCCTGTAATTTTTTGGGAATTTTCCTGTACACGAACCATTTCGGATAACACTCCGAAAACTGTCCGAAAATGCACTATATTGCTGAATTTTTATTGAAGAGTATTTTAAATCTTTCGTGACACTTGTGTTGTCGCTAAGCGATGTGATAGATGCATGCATGATAATTAGTATTGTATGATAAAATGTGGTAGTGCTAGATACATGTAGGAATCGTGTTTTTGCGTGAGCGCACGAACTAACTCTTAAACGGTAATCATGTTAGGACGTGATTGACCGGTTCCACCTTATGTATTTCTTCCCATTATTTAATCCGAGCATATATAGGTGAGTTCACTACTTTTTCACAGGCATGCGTCCCAGGGGGACAAACTACTATTCCTTGGAGGAATACTTTTTATAAATGTTGTAGTTTAATTTCGATGTTGGTTGATAAACTTAAACTCTATCACGAAAGTCCCTACTTACTACTGAGCTAGTTGCCTGGTAGGCAACGAGATATTAGTTGATAGCGCTATTAGGCTTGACAACCTTACACCGTACCTGGGAGGACGGGCATTAACTAAGGACGTTAAACACATGACCAATGTTGATAGGCATTGATGAGGGCACAACAAACATAACAGTCACTTCGGAATCGAGTTTATTATTGACATGTCTTTAAACTAAACACCTACTTGTTTTATGTTAAACAAAACTGTGAACTCGCCGGCTTTATCGCTGATACACTTTTCTGCATCATTGCAGGTTGTTAGATATATCTTACATGGAAACTTGCAGTATGAGGAGTTGAAGTGTCATGGGCCGTGAGACTGAGTTGCAAACATTAATACTTTACGTTTCAAAACATTTTGGTTTTTAATTGTTTGAGATACTTACATTTGCTTTTGCTAACATATACTTTGTTGAATTGTTTAATTTGAGTTACACTATTCATGTTGGACATGGCTTTGGTGTTTTTTTTATATTATTTACTATTAGTTCAACATGATTAGTGGTTGGTACCGGGTACGTCACACAACTCGCGGTAAAACCCCACAAGTGGTAATTTGGGGATGTGACAATAAGATCGTATGTTCATGTTAATCAACCCAACAACTTAAAAATTTCAAGACCTAGATAAAAAATAGGCTGAAAAAGTTAGATTAAAATCACTTTTATGGAGTCAATCAGTTCTAAGGATCTCATGTTAATCTACCCAACAACTTAAAAATTTCGAGATCTAGGAAAAACAACAGTCTGAAAAAGTTAGACTAAAATAACTTATATGGAGTCAAAATCAGTTCTAAGGATAAAAGATGTAGAACAAAATCTTGAAGTTAAGAATGACTTATATTACTCTATAAGTAATTGAAGAAACACTAAACTAATTAAGGATTAGTTCAGGGAGCGTTTTTTGTTCAACGAGGGTTAATCTTCCTTTCCAAGTTAGAAATTCCCTAAGCCGTCCTGCAAAACACTTAAACACCCCGTTAGGCTCGTTACGAGGGGGAAAACAGGGGGATGCCCCTCGTAACCACCTCCGGCGTTAGAATAAGTAATTGTTTTGAGGATTAAGTATAAGTATTTAGTGAGAGAACAGAGAGGGAGAGAGAGAGTCCTTAAACCTGGAGGTCAAATGTCCTATTTATAGCCGGGGTGAATCGTAGAGGAGATGGGCTCATGGGCCTTGGGCTTGAGGTAAGCGACAAGGAATATCCATCTGGTCTCCTCTGTCGAGGTCGTTTAATGGTCTCAGGTTTTGTCGCTACCTGTCATATCGTTAATGGAGCCACGTGTCCTGACAGTCGTCCTTGTTGTCTGGTCTGTCCTTGGCCGTTAATGGAGATCATGGGGCAGTGGTCGACGCAACCTAAGTGGTGCCACGTGTCAATACTTGTGTACCCTTTGTCAATCGTACATTTGCACATAGTGGAGCACAATCTTCTACAGGCTGTCATGCCGTTATTGGTCCGTAGTTCTGCTTATTGTACTCTCCGTACGGGTTTTTGCCTTCCACGCGCCGTTACTCGAATGTTTACTCTTCGCACGTGGTTCATATGGGCTTGGTCTCTTTCCAGATTAGTTTAAGTGTTATGACACTGTCTTTGGATGCTAGTTGTACTTGCGCGGGCATGCGCGAGCTCTGGCTTGCTCCAGCGAGCCCGCGCGGAATATGGCTGGCTTGCACTTATGATTGTGGTGGGTATGGTTATGTGCGCTGCTATGGGAGCTTACCCGTCAGCCGGCGCCTGATTTTGGACCATACCCCTTCAAGTCCCCCAGTCCAGTGCTGCTCTCATGCGCGAAGTAAAATGGATGGAGCTCTGGACTCAAGTTGGTGTCTTTACCCGTGCTGTCTTTTTGTTGAAGTATCTAGGGGTTGTGGCTCTACGGCGCATGGGAGTTGCTTCATGTTGAAGGAATAAACTGTTGTGATTTTGAGCGGGAAAGCTATTGGGATTCAAAAAAGAGTAGTTGCTGACAGGTTGGTGATGATGTTGACGTGTGGGTAGACTGCTGACACTGTTGACGTCATGCCGTTACTGTGTCAGGCATGTCGTTCCGCTTTTGCCGCATGACGTGTCGCTTTTCTGTTGGTCATTCATCCCACTTGTCGGGCACGGTTACCCATCGCATTAAATGCGATGGATATAAATATCCGGTAACCTCTCTTGGAGAATCACTTCTCCCCTTGATATCGTCTTGTTTCCTTCGAATATTCAAATCTTCAACGCCACTGTTGAAGATCTTCAAACTGTTCTTCAATATTTTCCAAATTTCTTCGAGATACCTAATATTTTTTCGTTTTTAACTTGTGATTATGTCTGAACAACACGAGGATGTCGAAGTAGAGGAGGTTGGTGGTAGCATGCCACCCTTGAAATGGGATCAGGCGTCTTTTGAACAGATAGTGAGGGGGAATGAGTTTTCCGCCGAGTGGGATGCTAGGTTTCCTTTAACGGGACAATCTGCTGCTGATGCTCCCCCGGGATATATAACTCTCTTCGCTGATTTTTTTGGAGAAGGTAACTTTCGCTTGCCGACGACACATTTCTTTGGGGCTCTGATCTCGCACTATGGTATACATGTATCTCAGCTCAGCCCTCTAGGGATGGTGAGGGTTAGGCACTTCGAGTTTTGCCTACGTTCTCAAGGAGAAGAACCTACTATCTACAAGTTTCGCGCTTTCTATCAACTGCAGGCCAACTTGGGCTTCTACTCCTTCGTAACACGTGGATCTAAGAGGCCTCTGATTAACCCTCCCAAGAGTTATCATGACTGGAAGGGTAAGTTTTTCTTCATACGGGAAGAGGTGATTCCTGTTGCTATGGATTTTCGTCACCCGGTCCCCATACCAAAGGAGGATTTGAAGACACCCAGTGGAGCTAGGTGGTACGAACAATTGCGCCCCCTTCCTAATAAGGCGTTTGGAGAGTTTACGCTTGTCGCTGCAGGGATGAGTGATAAGTGGCTGGCTTCGAGCACGAGCGTCCCTGTACTTTTGCTGGAGGGTCAAGGTACTTGTTCGTGTCTGCCGCTCTTATGTTTTGCATAAGTGTATCGTGTTGTTTTCGCTGCTATCTTTTACAATATTTTTCTTTTTGCAGAGGTACCTCTTTATCATCATGCTTTTGCTACTCACGCCGGTGTTATGGGTACCCGGCCTTTGCGCGAGGGAGAGGAAATCTGGTATGCCCAGATTCATGGGAACTTCATTTATCCGGCTCCTGGCTCTTTTGCCGCGCCTGTTACTGCTACTGAAGGTGCGCTTCCGTGAATCCTAGGCCTTGTCGCGCTATAACTCCTGCTGGGGAAGATGTTGTCTTACTTTTCAGTGGGGAGTCTATAGCTTCCTCGGATCATGGTTTACCAAATCCTACTCCTACGTGTGCAGGTAGTTTAAGTAACTTGGGCATGTATCCTGAGGACCAGAAGCCCAAACGTCAAAGCAAAAGGAAGAAAGCTGCTGCTACCGATGTTAAAACGGAGGTGCCTGCTGCTGCTTCAGACGCGACATCTCGTCAAGGTACGCGTCGCTTTAAGCAGCGCCAATTGGATGATTATATTATTGTTGCTGACTCCCTTGAGGCCTTGGATTTCTTAGGCAAGGCTGGTGATGGTTCTGGAGCCAAAGGTGTTCAGGGCGCTGGTTCAGCAGAACATCATTCTGATGCTGCGCCTTCTTTTAGCCCAGTTGGTGATGAAGAGGAATCTCCTCCGGCGCTCATTAAGAAGCCTTCTCTCAAGCGGCCGCGATCTGAATCTAGTGGTCAAGGTGGACCGTCTCCCAAGAAGGCTGTTTTTACTAAACCTGTCATCGGGAAGAAAGTAGACATTGCTTCGTTGATGACCTCCATCTCACCTGGTAAAGTTTCCATGATTGCACTAAACCAAAATCTTGTCTTGTCACTCTGCTTATGTTTTGCTTTGCTTTATGGTGCAGAACCTAAGAAAGCCCCTATTAAATTCAAGATTATTCCTCCGAAGTCTGGAGATCAACCACCTACACCGGCGCCTGCTAATTCTGTTTACAAGGTGCCAGACTCTGTTCAGGTTATTCATCAAGATCCATTTTCTTCTTTGAAGGATGTTGAAGCCCAATCCTCTGGTAGCTCTGCGCTCAAGGAACCTGTTAGAGGTGAGGCGCAGACTTGGGATCAGATATTGGTGAGTTTTCTATTGCTGATCGGTCTGTGCAAGCGGGTGTTCAAGTCAAAGGGCAATCTGGTCAACCGAGCAAGGCAGCTACAGATGTGCCTGTTTCTTCGAAGGGGCCGGTAGAGTCTAGTAAGACTGATGAGCCTATGGATGTGAGTAAAATTCTTAAGGAGGTTCCTACTGAGGCCAGTGGTGGTGAACGACGCTCAGCTTTCGCGCCAGAGAGAAGGAGTCTTCTCCTATTCGTCCTGAGGATACCATGGGCGATCACTACTATCGTTCATACGATGAGAGTCGCGCCGGGATATTCATGGTCCTGTGTGGAAATTGAAACAGGGGGATACACTTCTCAAGTTTCCTGAGTGTAGAGAGTGGTTGAACGGCATATTTCCTCCAGCGGAGGTGATCTTTCAGAAGCAACGTTAACATGAACGTCTTTACCAATCGCATGTCGTTGCTCATGCTAATAATGTTTCAACTACTCACCAAATTGTGTGGGAATGGCGCACCATGTATCGGGAGCGCGCTGAGGTTGAGGCTTATCGTCGGCGCTTATCATCTGACCATGAAAAATTTGAGAAAGCCAAGGTGGAACTTGCTGCCGAGCGAAGTAAGTTGGATGCTGATAGGAAAAGTGAAGAATGGGGTTTGTTGGGGTGGAAGAAGAAGTTAGAGGCTAGTGAGGCCCTTCTTTCTAAGGAGCGATCGGAGTGGAAGGAGGCTTGTGATCGGGATAATCGCAAGATGTACGCCGTGCGTAACGAGATAAACAAATTAAAGGCGAACGTCAAAGCTTCTGCTAAGACCATCGCTGAGCTCACTAGCAAAACCGAGGATCTGATCAAGGCTAATTCAGAGCTGGAAAGTCAACTTGCCGCCGCCAAACTTCGCCAAGAACGCGCCGAAAAGGACCAGGTTCGTACTCATCTTGAGTCTATTCAATTGCATAAGGATTTTGAGGAACTTAGAATGTTTATCACTTCCCAGGCGAAGTTGAAAGAAACGATCGTCTCTCGTGATAGAGACTTGGCTGGCAAGGACGCTGAGCTCGTAGAACTCAGGCGTCTCTTGCGCGAGTCGGAGATGAAGGTTGTTGAGGAGAAAGCGCGAGCCGACGCTGCTGAGGAAGCTCGTCGTGTTACCCAGTCTGCGCTGAACGTTGCTCAAGAGAATTACTTTGAAACTCAGGCGACTGTGGAACCACTTGTGAATGCTTCTGAGTGGTTGAAGGATTATGGCATTCCCTATGTAAGTTTGTACCTTCTTACGCTCCTCCTTTTCTTGTAAGCGATTTTTCTGTTTCTTCTAACTGTTTTATTATGCGATATAGGTTGCCAACGCCGTGCTCAATTCTCCTGAGTTGGATCAAACTGTGGCTGCGCTGACTGTTGCAGCTCGTCAGGTTGGCCATCTTGAAGGTTATCAGGAGTGTGTGGGTCATGTGCGGGACGTTGTCGAGAAGGATTGGGATGCCAGTCATTGTTCTGTTACTGGCAATGTTCAGACAGCCTACACTTCTCACCAGCTCGCTTACAACAATCTGCGTCTTCCGATCATGCAGTTGGTCTCTGAAGCGCTAAGGCATGATGACTATGTAGCACGCTTGAAGGATATCTTTGAGCCTCCAGAAGTGATAGACCTTTCTGATGATGATGATGACGATAATGCAGGTGATGGTAGTAGTGGCGATGATGCCGAATAGGTTAGGTATTGTCTAGCGATTAGTCGTTTTTGGTGTTAAAGGCTCGTGTGCTTCACGTTGCTTGTTCTTGTAGTTAGTAAAGTTGTATTGGGCACACCCTTTTTATGAAGATAACTATTTTGATATCTTGTTTTAATTTGTTCTTGAAGTTGTAAACATTGATTTGGTAGCGCTAGGGTGTGTGCGTTAACATGTGCCTCGCATTAACTAAAGATCGCGCGATTACAGGTATCTTTAGTGCTTCAACATTATTTGCCGTGTAATCCTCGTGTTGTGACGCATCTTAGTGATGGGATCGTTCGACGCGATATTTGTTATAATTACTGTCATGTTTTTTTTATAACTTTGTTTAGGTAGTGTGAATAAGTGACTAGTAAACTTTGAATCTTGTGGCTATAGGCGAATTCCGCGCGTATACGGGAATTTGTCATTTGTTTGCCACGTTTTTACGCGCACCAAAAGTTATCATGCATTTATAACGTGTATCGTAATTTGCAGCGAAAAGCTATTCTCATTAAACCAACGACTGGACACTAGGCTCTCGGCCTTTGATTTCAAGAGTACTAGACGATAGGCTCGCGGCCTTTGCTAACAAAAGTAATACCTAGCTGGGTTCTCGATTCTTCGTGAAATTGAAAAGCGTTGCTTACATGTAACACTTGCGCAATTGCTGCGCGTTCCAAGTACGTGGTACGAGTTGATCGTTCAACGTTCGAAGTTTGTACGCGCCCTTTCCTAGAACCTCATGGACGATATAAGGGCCTTCCCATTTGGGTGCTAGTTTCCCGGGGCATTCTAAATTAGAAGCCTCGTTGTCGCGAAAAACATATTCCCCTGGGTAAAAGGTGCAGACGCGCACCCCGCATTGTAATATTTCTCTAGCTTGGACTTGCATTTTGCTTTTTAATCGCAGCATTTTCACGTCTCTCTTCGAGCAAGTCGAGGTCTATTCGACGTTCTACTTTGTTATTTACCGCGTTGACGGCCATTAAGCGGGGTGAAGGCAAGCCTATCTCAGCTGGGATGACTGCCTCTGAACCGTAAACCAAACTAAAAGGTGTTTCGCCATTGCTAGTTTTGGGCATAGTTCGGTGAGCCCATAGTATACTTGGGAGCTCATCGACCCAGCCCCTGCGCTTGGTTCCTAAGTGGGCCTTAATCCCTTCAATGATGCTTTTGTTTACACTCTCGACCTGGCTGTTCCCTTGCGGGTACGCGACCGAGGAGAAGGTGTGTTCGATGTGTAACTCCCTCATCCATGCTTGCAACTCTTCTGCCGCGAAATTGGTGCCGTTATCCGTTACGACGCGTAATGGTAGGCCGAAGTGGCAAATTATATGTTCCTAGATGAACTTACGTCCATCCTTGTGGACGTGGATGCCAGTGCTTTCGCTTCTACCCATTTCGTAAAGTAATCGACCGCCACAATGATGAATTTAACTGCACCCGGTGCATCAGGGAAAGGACCCACCATGTCTATGCCCCATTACTGAAAAGGCCATGTCGTTGATACTGGAACGAGATCGTTTTTGGGTCTGAGTGTTTTCGGCGCATGCCTCTGGCATGAGTCACATTTGCGTAGCTCGCGTACTGCATCCAAGTGCATTCCTGGCCAATAATATCCTGCGTTCAATATTTTTTCCACGACCATTCGTGGTCCTGCGTGGATCCCACAAATCCCTTCATGTATTTCGCGTATCAAGTACTCGGCGTCTTGGGGGTCTACGCAGCGTAGCAGTGGCCCCATATATGATCGTCGGTACAGGATACCATCTTCCATTTGGTATTGCAGCGCCTTGTTCAGAACCTTGCGCGCTTCTGCCTTGTTTGTTGGCAAAGAGCCATTTTGTAAATACTGCATGATGGGAGTCATCCATGATGGCGACTCTATTTCCACAACGTTCACTTGTCGCAGAGGAACATATGGGTTTTTTAATACTTCAATCCTGACGTCTTTCGCGAGGTGTTCAAAAGCGGTTGCTGCGAGTTTGCTTAGCGCATCTGCTGGCTTGTTCTCGCTCCTGTTAATATGCACGACTTTGACGCTTTTAAAGTTCTGAATTAGTTGTTTGGCTTGTTCTAGGTACAATATCATTGTTTCTCCTTTGGCGTCGTATAAACCATTAATTTGCCCTGCCACCAGTAAGGAATCGACGTGCGCATGCAAATGCTTTGCTCCCATCTTTGTTGCTAACCTCAACCCTGCTAGGAAAGCTTCGTACTCTGCCTCATTGTTCGTGCTCTTGAAGTTTAACCGTATGGCGTAAGTGAACTCGCTTTTCTCTGGGCTGACCAATCTAAAACCTGCCCCTGCGCCATCTTCATTTGAAGCCCCATCGGTATACAGTAGCCAGATTTCTTCGCTTTCTTTCGTTGTGGGTTCGATGGAACTACATTCTGGGATTTTACCTTCCGGAACCTTTGTTGTGAAGTCCGCGAGGATTTGTCCTTTGATTGCTGGGCATGGACAGTACACAATATTGTGTCCCCCAATTCGATCGCCCATTTCGCTAATCTTCCTGAAATTTCTGGCTTCCTTAGTATAGTTCCAATGTGGTAATTTGGCAAGACGTGTATGACGTGGTCTGCGAAGTATCTCCGCAGCCTTCGTGAGGCGTGAACTAAAGCTAAGACAAGCTTTTCCATGATAGAATAACGTGTTTCTGGGTCGTTCAGCATTCTGCTCACGTAATAAATTGGAGTTTGCACCGTGTTTCTTTCCACAACTAACGCTGCGCCGACTGCTTTGTCTGACGTAGATAAGTATAGTAGCAGGGGCTCTTTTTTGAATGGCACCATTAGCATTGGTAAATGCATCAGGCATTCTTTCATTTCTTTGAAGGCGACCTCGGCTTCTGGCGTCCATTTAAATTCTTTCTGCTTTACGCAATTCCGGAGTGTGCTTATGAATGGGAAGGATTTTGCTGCGTGGTTTGCTAGAAAACGGTTGAGCGCTGCTAGTCTGCCGGCTAATCTTTGCATATCTTTGACGTTTCTTGGTGAAGGCATTCTTTCGATGGCTTGAATTTTTTCAGGATTTACTTTAAAGCCACCTTTCGTGACCATGAACCCAAGGAACTTCCCTTCTTCCATTCCAAATGAACATTTGCTCGGATTTAGCTTCATGTTTACACTCCTCAAGGACTTGAAAGTCTTCTCGACGTCCTTCAGCATCTGGTCCTCCTCCGGACTCATTATTACCAGATCATCGATGTACACCTCTATGTGCTTGCCAATATCCTCGCCGAAGGTTTTATCCATTAAGCGCTGGTATGTAGCTCCAGCGTTGCGTAATCCGAATGGCATCTTTGTGTAGCAGAAAATACCCATCTCGGTCCTGAAAGCCGTCTTATCTTCGTCATTTAGTGCCATTTGGATTTGGTGATACCCTTTGTAACAATCCAGGAAACACTTCCATCTGAACGGTGCCAGCGAGTCGACTTTTTATCTAATGGCAAGGAATAGCAATCTTTTGGACATGCCTTGTTTAGGTCCTTGTAATCGACGCACATGCTCCATCCATCATTTGCTTTCTCTACCATGACTGGGTTCGCCACCCACTTTTGGTATCTCACTTCGCGCAGGATCCCATCTTGTAAGAGTTCTGAAACTTGCTCATTCATTGCTTTTGTTTTTGCTTCTCCTAGGCTTCGCTTCCTTTAGACCTTTGGTTCAACCGCAGGAAAGGTATTCAAGCAGTGTTCAGCGATGTCGCGCGGGACCCCAGTCATGTCAGCTGGAGTCCAGGAGAAGATATCCATATTGCGGAATAATAGTTGTTTCAAGAAGCTCCGGATGTTGTCCGACATCGCGGGCCCGAATGTCACCGTCTGCTCTGGGTATTTCCGGTTTAACACCCACTTTTCCGATTCGTTGCTAACCAGATGCTTCGTTTTCTTAGGTGGTGGTGCGTCCTCTATCTCCATTATCTCTTTCTTGGAGTAAATGAGTGTGACTCCCCTTGAGTAGGAAATCCTATCGCTGAATGTGACGGGGAAACTATCATGTGCAACCGACCTTGTGTTTCTCTCCCTAGCAAGACGTTGTGGCGGGAGCTAGCTGGCATGACCTTGAATGTTACTTCGATTGTTCTTGACTTCTTCCCGTTACCCAACGTGACTGGGAATGAGATTTGTCCTAGCGGAAAGACTATTTCGTTACAGATTCCAGACAACGGGCAGTCGACTGGCTCTAATCTTGCTTTTTTCTTGGTCGAGCTGATTGAAACATTGTTCGTAAATGATGTCTGATGTGCTGCCCGGGTCGATGAACATGTACTCTGTTTCGTAGTATCCGAATATCCCAGTGATTACTATGGATCGAGTGGCGCGGGGCCCCCCTTTTACCACCGGGAAAACCATTTGTTGTTCGCGCCGTTTTCCTTTATCCTCTGTGTGCCAACGTTTCGATCGTTCCTCTACCATGTGTGTTTCTAAATGTCGTACCTTCTTTTGGCTGTTCTCTTCGCGATGTTGCAGCAGCCTTGTTTCTTTGCGCACATTTTTTACTAAATGGCTTAGCTTATCGCTCTTGAGGGCTTTCTCAATTTCCACACGCAAAGAGATACAGTCGTCAGTTCGGTGTCCCGTATCTTTGTGAAACTCACAATACATGTTCGGATCTTGACCCTTCTTGTTCGTCATTTGTGGAGGTGCTTTGAAGTCGACATTCTTTGTCATGAGGACCTCTTTTGGCGTTTTGGACAATGGTGTCCAATGTCTGTCTCTCTTTTCGTTTTTAACTGCTTTTCTGAATCCGATTCTATCGATCGTGTACGCGCGTCTTCGCGGTACATTGGTATGTCGCATTGCCGGTCATGTTCGATTGTTGTGCGCGTATCATAATCACTTGATCTGTGAGTGTTCCAACTTGGCCCTTTGTTTCGTAGGCCACGTCTACCGGAGTCGTATGTGGTCGCTCTTGAATATCGATCATCTGAACGATGAGTTGATCTATTTCCCATTAATGACTCCTCGGTTTGTGCAACTACCTTTGCTGCAGCCATCAGCTTGTCCCATTCTTCGGGTATTCCATCTTTGCCGGTGATCGTTCTTATCAGCGCATCGCGTCGAATAGCATTCTTAAAATGAGCGTGCATTAGGTCTTCGCTCACATTTCCTATTTCGAGGCACTCTTTGTTGAAGCGTGTGATAAAATCTTCGAGGCCTTCCTTATCGCGTCTCCAAATATTCATCACTTCAGACGTGTCACGCTTGTATCTCCTCTTTTGGCTGAAGTGCACCAAGAACTTCTCTTGAAAATCAGGCCAAGACTTGATTCTGCCAGCGGGGAGGCTGCCGTATCATGCGCGAGCAGCTCCTGTGAGGGTTTGAAGGAACAAATGGCACCACATTAGCATCGTCCATGCGCCTAGCACTCCAACACTCGTAAATACTTGAATATGATCGTCAGGGTTTGTTAACCCATTGAACTTCCCTACCATTTGCGGGATTTTTGCTTTTTCCAACGGCGCGATGGCTATCGCCCTTGTAAACTTTGATTGTTCGGCTGCTGCTGCAGGCCGGTAAACCAAGTTGAAATCGTGCTCGGCGGACTCATCGTACACTACGCGCCTTCTTGGCCTGTAAGATTCATGGTTGTTTTTTAACCGATTGAAGACGGATGACGTCTCATCTGGATGGTACGTGTGATCATTTTCGTCGGTGTCGTCATCCCATTCGTTGTTGATATTGTGCGGCCCTAGCCGGCTACTGTGGGGGACTTTGCGACGTGCATGGGGCTGGGTCTGGCGCTCGCTTTCTGTTTCATCCTATGTTGTCGTGTGGCCGTCTTCCCTTCGGATATTTTCTTGGATCGGTCGCTGTGCTGCTGGCGTGAACAATGGCGTCTGGTTAGTATGCGTTTGTGCTGCTCCCTGTTGCGCACGAAGGTGCGTGTATATGGCGTTAAGGTTGTTTTGGCTTTTTGCAAACCAGGATTCTGGTGTTTTGCCCTCTGGCAAACCTGGTATCGTGATGGTTAAAGGACCAGCGACATTACTTGACGGAGTTACCGTTTGGGCTGGTTGTAGGCCACCCACGCGGATAACTCCTTCGGTTAGTAACCTTCCTTCGTTACTCCCGTCAACAGGTTGATTTTGGACCTGTGTATTGTCCATTACCAGGCCTGGTTGAGGGTTCGTTCCGAAGTTTTGGGGGAAATTCCCGTGATCAGTCATTGTAATAACTTGACTTGGAGAAGAAAACGAAGTGATATTAAAAATCGGCGGGCGCCAATGAAGAAACACTAAACTAATCAAGGATTAGTTCAGGGAGCGTGTTTCGTTCAAGAGGGTTAATCTTCCTCTCCAAGTTGGAAATTCCTTAAGCCGTCATGCAAAAATCTTAAACACCCCATGAGGCTCATTACGAGAGGGAAAACAGGGGATGCCCCTCGTAACCACATCCGGCATGAGAATAAGTAATCGTTTTGAGGATTAAGTATAAGTATTTAGTGAGAGAACAGAGAGAGAGAGTCCTTAAACCTGGAGGTCAAGTGTCCTATTTATAGCCGGGGTGAATCGTAGAGGAGATGGGCTCATGGGCCTTGGGCCTAAGGTAAGCGACAAAGAATATCCATCTGGTATCCTCTGTCGAGGTCGTTTAATGGTCTCAGGTTTTATCGCTACCTGTCATATCGTTAATGGAGCCACGTGTCCTGACAGTCGTCCTTGTTGTCTGGTCTGTCCTTCGCCATTAATGGAGATCATGGGGCAGTGGTCGGCGCAACTTGAGTGGTGCCACGTGTCAATACTTGTGTACCCTTTGTCAGTCGTACGTTTGCACATAGTGGAGCACGATCTTCTATAGGCTGTCGTGCCGTTATTGGTCCGTAGTTCTGCTTATTGTACTCTCCGTACGGGATTTTGCCTTCCACGCACCGTTACTCGAATGTTTACTCTTCGCGCGTGGTTCATATGGGCTTGGTCTCTTTCCAGATTAGTTTAAGTGTTATGACGTTGTCTTTGGATGCTATTTGTACTTGCGCGGGCATGCGCGAGCTCTGGCTTGCTCCAACGAGCCGGCGCGGAATATGGCTGGCTTGCACTTATGATTGTGGTGGGTATGGTTATGTGCGCGGCTATGGGAGCTTACCCGTTAGCCGGTGCCTGATTTTGGACCATACCCCTCAATAATAAAAAAAGCAAGAAAAGTTTCTCACAAAATATCATCTTTACTTTATAAGTAATAAAAAAGAGCAGGAAAAGTTTCTCACAAAAATCCCCGTCTAAAAGAAGTGATATAAAACTAACTGTCAACTTGTGATTAATGAAAACCTTTAGGTTAGGAATATATATTATTGAAATGTAAATTTTAATTTATATTGTCAATTAACCAAACTTTTGCATAACCTCTTCACATAGGTGATATCTAACAGTTTCAATACCTCTGAATCTATGAAACTAGAAGGCATAACATAAGTTAGTATATGTAAAAATCAAAATTATTCAAATCTTTAAAAAACACGTGCAATCGACATTTTGTATGCTAAGATCAAAACGAGAGGAATGAATTGTCAAATCATTCTCATTGATCGATAGGTCAAAAAATTACTTTACACTTTTAATCTCTATGAAAAAGGAAGTAAAATTTGGCTAAAACATGAATAGTACCATTGACTTGTAAAAATCACTTTTAGACTCATCAATTACATAGTACTTGATATTCGAGGGGTCGTTCGAGGGGGCGCTACATATACTACTGCAATAGACAGTTGTTATGGGTATATTCGAGGGGGTCGTTCTCCCTAATAATGGGCCTAAGTTATCGCACCTATTCTTTGCCGACGACTCAATGTTCATGGGGAAGTAGGGCATGGATAATTTGAAAACACTAAGGAGAATTCTAAGGATCTTCTACATGATGTTCGGTCTAAAGGTGAACCAAGAAAAGAGCTTTCTTTATGGGATTGGCAAAACCGAAGATGAACTCGCAGACATGCCAGGGGGAACTAAAATGTAAATCGGTACGTTCCCCTTTTGTATCTTGGTTTAAATGTAGGGCCACGTATGAACCAGGTTGGGAGTTGGAAGGAAGTGATAGATAAATTTAATAAGAAATTATCAAATTGGAAGTCAAAGTTGCTTTCGTTTGCGGGGAGACTCACGCTTATAAAATCGTTAGTAGGTAGTATACCCAATAACTTCCTGTCACTTAATAAGGCTACAAAGGCCGTGGTCAAAACGTTGGAAGGCATCAAGAGACGATTCCTTTGGGGAGGGCGTGGCGGAACAAACAAAATAAGGTGGGTTAGATGGGAAAATAGTAGGGGCTAGAAGTATGGGTGGACTTGGTGTAGGGGAAGGGGGGGGGGGGGGATTCGGGATATGAACCTAGCATTACTCATGAAATGGTGGGGGAGGTCAAAAGCCGAGTCGGAAAAATTATGGGAGAAATTGGTAAAATCGATACATGGTAATAAAAAGGTTGTGTCTTATATACCGGTAAAGAACTCCTTGTCGGGGGTATGGAAAACGATAATTGGGGTCAGAGAGGATCTTAAAAAATGGGAATCAAAGTGCAGAAGAGTCTCAATTGCAAAGTGGGTAGAGGGGAAAAAACAATATTTTGTCTTGACACATGGGTAACTAAAAGACCTTTAAAAGAATACCGTTATTGACCAGTTGGCGAAGAATAAAAAAGATTTAGTTATGAACCACTATAAAATGCATAATGGAGGAATATTATGGGATTGGAAGTGGTGCAGGGTACCAAATTGTGAAGAAGAAATCAGTGAGTTATCGAGCCTGAATAACTTGCTGATGTAGTAAAATATAAGGCCGAATAAAGACAGGTGAAGGTGGAAGGAAGATTCTAAGCAAGGTTTTTTGGTAAAAGTAACCAGGAAAGAGTTGAGTGGATTGGTTGACTTAAACAGTTATCCAAATGCACTTTTTTGGAGCAGAATTGCCACACTAAACTCGAACTTGTTGATTTGGAGAGCAATTGATGAGAGGATATCCACAATAGAGTTATTAAAGAAAATGGGGCTGCAAATCACGACGGATATGTGCAACGTTTGTGGTTTAGCTTCCGAGTCATCAAGGTACGTAACCGTCAGCTGCCCGTATGCTAGATTGGTGTGGTTGCAGATTTGGAGATGGCTGAAGTTACCCACACGCGAACACTTGGAACTGCTTAAGACAAGGATGACGGATACATTAGATTGGCCAAGAAGAAAGATGAAAATCATACATGCCATATACCTATTCATTGCCTGAATTATATGGAAGAACATGAATAATAAAGTTTTCAACAATACAACAATGAATCCACTAAAATTAGTAGAAGAGATCCAGGAAGGTTTGGACTGGATAAACAAAAGATCAAGGGTGCAGGGTATATTGTTGAACAGCTAGAGAAGTTTCCAAATTCTTGAGTTTTTTATATATAAGTATATCTTGGATATACATTGTAAAACTTGAGGTGTATCTGAGTTGACATAGTCCCTTACTGTGGGACAAATTTTTGGTGGAGGAATATGTCACACCCTAACCGATGGCGAAAACATCGGGGTGAGACGAAATAGATTGCAAGAGACTTCATAACACTACTTGTGACAATATTTATTGATCAAAATTTCATTTCATTACTAAAAGCAGAATACAATGTTTAGAAGCAAATTACAACATGTAGCATGAAATCAAAATACAACAAGTACTAAATTTAAAGGTGCGTTTCTAGTCTCCCTACTATATTTCTTTCAATGTATATCAACAATTTCCTACAATATATATTAAAGTACATGTCAGCACATAAAGTATTGGTGAGCATACAAGTTTGATTGCTAGCATAAGTATAAAACGGTTAAACGGATCCACATGGCATAATCGTAAACTATAACATAACATAACAATTCTAGCATGCAACTCCTACTTGTCAATCCAAAGATTCCCACTAGTGTAATCTTGTCGTCGAAACGACAAGACCGTTTTTATATGACTTAACATGACCTCAAGAATACGGGCGGCATGTTACTCCTATAGCGCTTTACATGTTAAGGGAGGCTCGTACGAAGTTAATGACATGTCATTGTGTGAGTTTGATAAAGTATATGTATTGCACCCAAAGTGATGATAAATAAAAAGGGGGTCATGTACACTTACGGTTTTGCAAAGCTTTTCGAGATAACCAAGAGTAGACGAGTCGTTGAGATTAGAGCATCGAAGTTACCCTACTTGGGGGAAACGAAGGTGTATGAATATTCGAAATGTGAAGAGAGTTCGGATTCAAAATTAAGTATAAAAGTATATGTACCCGAAAATATATCTTGTCTAAATACTCGTTTGGACACTAAGTTTTCATGTGTTTTCATGGGTCATAACGTGCCCATTAGAATCATAAATGAGGAATCTAGAACTAAGATAATATAACCTAAGTTCATGACATCTAACCATAATCCGGTTAGTATCAAGAGTACGGTTAAAGTGTGTGTATATATATATGTATTATATCTTTATAGTATAAGTTATAGTTATGTCCATCATGTATTGTCATGTAAGTCAAGCATGGAGGTAGGATGATTTACATTCAATGAACCTCATTGTAAGATTCACCAAACTATTTGTTACGTAGCCAAGTAAGATTAATCTAGGTGTTCCAAACCCATCATGGAAAATGTTGAAGGTGTGACGGGGTTATGTTATTTTGTTTCTAGAAAACTACTTGGTATTCTTTCCACTAGAACAAGTGAGGTAGTGGAACAAGTTTGGAAAGCCAAGGCTTCCACGGTTCACACTTACACATGCACAAGTCTTCCAACATTAAAGGTTGGAAGCTTGGATGGTTTCAACACTTAGCACAATTTGGGCAGAATTTTATAGAAGGTTTCAAGCTTGTTTCTTGGTGGAAATCAACCACAACACAAACCCACAACTATGAGCTTAGTTGGGAGCTTGGTGGGTGCAAGATTTCATCAAGTTTTAATCAAATATACAAGAAATAAGTATAAAAATCAAAGCAAAATTTTAACTCTACTTTGGACCTCAAATATGGTGAGATTCCACCTTAATTTGCCTTGGCAAACTTGTGGAAACCTTCCTATAGGTTATCCAAGTAGTTTAGAAGAAGAAAGCATGAAGATATAAGAAAAAAAGTGAGTGAAAACTCACTTAGAATGCTTGGAACTTTCTCTCAAGACTTGAGAAATTAGAGAAGATTAGAGAGTTTGAGAGAGATTTAGATGCGTGGAAAGTGTTTAGGAGGTGGTAAGGGTTCGTATTTATAGTTGGAATTAGGGTTTGGGTGTTAAATGAGGTCGTTGGGTTTGAAAGGAGGGAAATGGAGTCAAAATTCGCATGTTTTAAAAGATTCTGCCAGACCTGGTCATTTTGCACGACCGTGCGGATCAAGTGCACAGGCGTGCGGATCGCAGGGTGGTGCACATCAGGTGCGCGGTCATGCGGATCGCAGTGTGCATGGTCGTGCGCCTCAGTTGCATGGCCGTGCACCACCTGCAGAATTTACAAACTTTCTAGAATTTGCGGTTTGACTCCCCTAGAGTTTGATAATTCTATTATTTTATGTTAGAAACTCATAATTAAGCATGTTTTTAGGTATTCCAAATGTATCAATGTAGTGTATCAGTATAATGCACGTATATGGATAATTTCAAGTGTCAGTTTTGTGTATAAACACGTATTTAAAGATTTGATTGCGTATATCACACAAGTATGAAATGTAACACGTATGAGTATAAAGGTGAGTTTCCATTATGATTAATGCTTCAAATTGTGATATTGGAATCGAAATACGAATGTAAGGTTTCTAAAAATAGAATGCGAATACGAACTTTCTAAAAATAGGAATACAAAAACACGAGGCGTTAGAATAAATGAACCGTGTTTGTTGTTAAAATAAAATTATAAAATACTTTGTTCTTAATGTTTAATGTTGGGTATGTAAGTGATTATTCGATAATCATGAAGATCAACCATTTCTTCTATAATTTCCTTCACAATACAATATTTACCAATTGGAAGATCCATGTTTCTCTATTGTTATGCTTCATCGAAGAGTGAGTATGAAAGAAAGATATGTTAAGAATCACATTCCGATAGTTCTAGCGTTCAATAGTTCTATTGTTCAAATACCTTGTTGTAGTCGAGATGGACTTTATCATATCCCTAAAGATACTCAAACTGAAATATTTGTGCGCTTCACAAAACATATTATCCTCTTCCTCGTATATAAGAAACAAGACAATGTATTCCTCTATGAGAATCACCTTCATTATGTTGTGTAATATTGATTTCTAAGATGGGAAAATCACTTAAAACACTCAAAGAAATCCACAAGTTGCTATATCACATGTATTAGATAGTTAGGAAGATTTTGTACCACTAGGATAAGCTCCTAGTTACCTATTTGTGTAGGGATGGATCTGATCTTATGTTAACCAACTCATGAATATTCAAAGTTCACCCACATCATATAACATATCAGCCCACTTGCTCATGTAGTATTCCATCATCGCTATTCTTCAGCTATAATCTGACTATAAAGATAGACAAATGTGCATCAATGATCAAATCACACATTGTAAAGGCAACATATTAATGATGCACAAGACTTGTAAAAATAAGGTGGAAAAAAAAGAACAAATAAAACCTTTTGTCTCTATTAAAGTCACAGGACTTGAAAAGAGCAAAATGATCTCTAAATATTATGGAGCATAGTTCTTACATGAGAAGGTTCATCCAGTAGTGTTCTTGGTGATTAAGTAGAAATTTAAAAGAACACAAGTAATTATAAGCAAATGAAGTCTTAGTTGAATATTTCTTGAAGCTTTTCAACGGACAATTGTATCGACCTTATGAATTCACGTGAAGTTATGACATAATAAAACAGAGAAAAATAAGTTGGACGTTTCTAAACTTGTGATATTAATATGTATTGTAATACCCTAGGCAAATTACACATCGAACATGTACAATAGAGATGAGATGTTGGGTTCATAAGTAATATCAAACCTCATTTGTCTCCACATGTGCAATAAAAAACAAATCCATGAGCTCTTTGTGAACAAAATAGACAATATTGGTGGTATGAGAGGCTGAATATTACAAACATTATCAAAGTCACTCTTATGTCATTCGTGATTGTGAAGCAAACCTTAATGAGGATGATTAGTCCTTGGAGGTTTTCGAGAGGTTACCTTAGGCAAATCCCACATCCTTGATTGGAATGTTGGGTCAAGCATCATATATAATAATGAGTCCATAAGGGGTGATTATAATTTATAGGCAACTCCCACTTCGGTAGTGGATACGAGAGATGTTGGGTTCATAAGTAATATTGAACCTCAATCATCACTAATGTTTTTGGGCGCCATTATTGTGGATGATATGAGAGCTCCATAGCTAAGTGATGTGCCATTAATTATACAAATTTTTAATACATATTTTCCCCATTTTATGGTGCTTTCCGTTGAAACACTATTTAAGTGTTCCTATGGCAATTGCAGAGAATGAAAAGAAGCGGAAAACAAGCAAAAAATGAGACAAAATCCAGAATTTCAAGAAAACCGGTCAAGTGCCATATAAGAATGATCGTTCCAAGCGATGGGCACGGCCGTGTATATTAATCTAGCAAGTACTAGTCAACAAGTCAACCCTATTTTGGTCAACAAAAGTCCACAATGTGTGCAGGCACGACCATGCAGGACAAAGATAAGCAATGGAAGCTTCGAGATCCGACAAGAGTGATACTTTTTGAAGCCCTGTCTGGAAACTTGTCCATGGACGGCCGTGCACCATCTTAAGCATGGCTGTACCTATAAATGAAAAGGACAAAAAGGGTCATGGAGGACAAGGATTTCTAGTTGTTAGGACAAAAGGACGAGGCACGATCATGCCTACATATGCACAAACATGCATACCTGTATCCAACCAGCCTATAAATAGAGGCCTTGGCTGCCCCATTTTCCTCATCACATTCTAATCATTCCTCTCCCACTTTTCACACATATACTCTCTGGTCTATAAGGGTCACTAGGAGTTTGGGATCACTCAACAAATCACTTGTGATAGCATAGTCCGAAAGCGAGGGAAATTTGTAATCAACAACCATCAGTAAGTTATTGATTCTTATACTTGATCTATTGTGATCCTTCCCATGATCATTGTTTTTGGACAAGTTTGTATGGCCATTCTTGGCTAAATTTCTTGTATTGCTTGGTTTGTAGATGAAGCTTGGTATCAATTAATTGTTTAATTTCTGGTAAAGTGGTGTGTTATGTCTTTGACAATTCTTTCTACCCTTCTTCTTTTTTTTAATAAGACTTGTGATTCACTTTTGGTATTTGATCTTGTGAGTATTCATGAAACTTTGTGGTGTGAAGCCTATTAGTACACTAATGGTGTGTAACAACTTATATACTAGTAGGGGAGCCCATTTTGATAGTGGTTAAACAATTTGTGGTACAAACACATCTTGTGATTAACCCTCACTTATCAAGGATTTCATTAGGGCATGTATGGTCTATATACTAGGCCATAATGATAAGCGAAAACTTGGTTAAGCGACTTGTCTAACACGGTCTATATGATAAGCTTTGTCGCGGACCAAGAGTTGGTAAACTCAAGTTAAAATATGTACGTCTTATTACTATAATACCAGTCGTTATATAAAGATCAATCACCCTAACTAATTACAAGTCACATTAGCAACATTACCAGCGAGTATATATACATTTGTTGGACCCGAAAATGGACCACGATTATAAAGGTCCATGAGGTGTAAAGTTGTAGAAGAAGAAGAGTAGTTGGATATTTTTAAACTAGACCTAGGTTGGTGGCTCTATAAACGAGCATTCCTCTAGGCTAAGTGAATGTGGTAACCTTAACTGGAGCCCTTCCAATTTATCTTTAAAACATACTTTGTAAAATTGGTAAAAACCGACCTGTGACTTAACTAGGAGCCGGGTCTTTTTAATTAAGTTCACCTCACCACTTGCCAGTAAACTAACTATAATTTATCCCAAGTGGATTCGAAAACCTAAAGCAATACTTAATATGATCTTGATAATCTCCAATCATGTCTATTACGTGTATTTATTTTTTGGTTTAATAATTAATTAAACAAACAGACAAAAGATAACTAGTTAACTAGTTGGTAATTAAAAGTTGAGTAGTAAAAGTCGTGTCGGTACTTTGGGTTTAATACTTAGTTCTTACGTAAACTTTATGAAAAACGACAGACACATTTGCCTATTGTGTGTGTTTAGTCCAAGTAAAAACAATTTTTATAAATTTAAAACGAGATAACATATTCCAAAGTTACTAAAACTAACACACCTAAAACACGCACACCATTAAGCGTGCTCGAATAGAATTAGTAGCAAGATGGGTAACCTTCTTGGAAGTCTTCATCCGGACAACCAAAAACAAATCTTCAAACTATTTGTGGTTAAAGTGGTCAATTTTATTAGTACAAGAGGCTCTTTATGTGTGTACGTATATTTCTCTTTCTTTTGTATTTTTCTTCAATACTTATTCGAAGACTTTTATGTCTAATTTTGATTTGTTAGGTAAAAGTATAAATGAAAAATTACAAGTTTGGTTAAAAATAATAGTCAAGAAGATAAAGCTGGTTGTTTGCCAACTTTTGAATGGTTAAGTGGCGAACCAGTAAGAGGTTTGAACTATTAAGTACTGAACCAGTAAGAAGTCTATTATTATTAAGACCCAGTATAATGCTTAACCGTTCAGAGACAAATGTCTGACCAACTCAGATTAGGGGTCTTAATCATTCAGACTCATTATAATGCTTAACCATCCAGATGCAAATGTCTAAACAATTTAGATATTTGCCCGTGAAACAAACCGTCTAAACTATTAAATGTTGAACCAGTAAAAGGTCTAAATCATTAAGAGCTCTATTAAAAACTAAACAAACAACCCTTAAGTCGAAAAGTTCATCCTAAAAGCCTAGGCATATGTAGTTTGCCACATACTTACATTAACGTAATCAGCGAGGAATATTCTCTTAAGTATTTATCTCATGGCCTTGGCACTAACAATAATATTATTGTGGTAGGTGACAATTTTTTCCTTGATACTTGGATAATTCTCAGCCCTTAATGCATAACTGTTCAGTGTGTAGAATACGAGGTGACAAGTTTTTCCTAAATGAGTGATAGTTGTAGTTTCTAATACTATATATCTAGTTACTCTCACAATTATTCTTGAATATCTTATTCTTCCACTTAATACTAAAAGTGAGTTTTTGGTAGATATGGGGTATGGGGCGGGGATTTAAGCGTGGGTTGGGAGGAAACGCCTAAGGCAGTGAGGCATCACTCCGGGTGAGTTTGGGTTTCAGTGTGGCCCGTTGGGCGGGGTTTTCAGACCTGACGTTGGACGGAGTTAGCGGGCTGAGGTGGCAGTTCCTAAATGGCTGGCTGGCTAGGCTAGGCGGTTTGTTTGAATTTTAAATAATAACCGTTTGGCCAACCCAAACGGCTGTCCCAAGCGGTTTAAAAACCCCACCGCCTGCCCACATTGCTACTCCACACCACCCCACCGCCAAGTATTCCTTCTTCGCCATCTACACCCAACTCAATAAATCATGGCTTCATGTTCAAACGAGGAAGAGCTAGCACTTGTAACAAGCGTCGTGGACGCGATGAAGGCTCGCCGACCTGGCGAGACAAAATACTGGCCGGAAGCTTTTGCGACCTACCGGCACAACATAGGGAACGGCCGGCACAACCTTAACGCGTGCCAACACAAGTGGCGCGAGCTACGACCGAAGCTAGACCGATTTAAAGCGTACTACGATAGCGCTCCAGCCGGGGAGATTAGTCACGACGACTGGGTGGCGGTGGCCAACATAGAGTTTCGTGGCAAGGAGCGGAAGCCGTTCGACAAGTTGGCCCTCTTTGAAATCTACCTAACGCTCTAGGGTTTTTTTTACGCTTGTAGGATTATGTAATTTAGCAAGTTTTAATATTAATTTTAGGAAGTTTTAATATTAATTTTAGGTTTGTTTTAATTAGATGTTTTTATTTTAATAAAAAAAATATCCAGGTGGCCTAGCCACGCGGGCTAGCCACGCCACACCATACCCATCGATAGCCCAACTGACCAGGGGTGCCTCACCCATTCCACGTGTCGGGCCATGCCCCAAACTCCCGCCCCACCATACCCCACAGCCGTAACTGCTCGTTTTCCTCTTCCAAACATTGATCATCGAGGTTGGGACTGGTTTGCGAAGGACCATCCTTTGGTAATCCATCGGTGAAAGTGAAGACACGATTTTATCTAAGATCCCAATTTAGTTTGTGCTGGAGTCTTTTATGATGATATTGAAGTTGCTGATCATGTTGTTAGATTTTGGTAGCATCAAGATAGGGAGAGATTGAAAGGATTTATATAGACTGATGTACCGAAAATCTAAAAGTACAAACTCATGCGGAAGTTTAATTTACACAGAAGTTTAACTAACACTAAAGTTCAAGTCACGCGAAAGTTTAAATTACATGTAAGTTCAAGTTGAACAAAGGTTAAGGGCAGGGGCGGATTTAGAGTAAAACAACGGGTTCCTTGGAACCCATTCGATTTGTAATTTTTAGCGAAAACCAATATAGAAATGCAGCAGGAACCCATAAATAAATTTTGGGTGAACCAAGGAAGTCTAGTGCTCTGCTGGTAAAATGTGTGGTTTTAAACCCTTCCACCCCGGGTTCGATTCTTGGATCACTCTAGCTATCCCACACTTCAAATGTTGTTTCAGTTTGATGCCATCCTAAAGAACAAAACTAAAGATTCTTCATGAACTACTCATTGAACTTGGATATGAAGACCAAACGAAGTCGAGTATTTTCTACCAAATGAGTTGTTTTCTACTTTTTTGTATATGAGTTCTTGTTGAAATGTCTTTCCGTTCACATATAATAACTATAGGTATATTACTTTTTTTCTTAGAAAAGTAGAAGATATCAATTTAAAATATAACTGGGTCTAATTTCATATTAGATTGTAATTGATTTTGACGCAAATCATTTTTTTCTGGTTTTCAAAATTTAGAATTTGGGCCCAATTTAAGATCAAAAGCAAAATGTTTTTTTTTTTAAGAAAAGGGGCCTCAATTTTAATATCCGTTTTAGGCCCCTAAAAAGGCTCGGTCGCCCCGTCCCTGACCTGACTCAAAAGTTCTAACGTTTAGTTGTGAGAATCTGATAACCGAGAAAAAGTGAACCCATAGGAAAAAAAATCCTGGATCCACCATTGGTTGAGGGTGATCATAATATGATTTGACGATCAAACGAAAGAGAAAGTTTCACAAGAAAGTTAAACTTTCTTGTAAACGTAATTTTCTCTTTCTTTTATTAGCATGAGAAATAGATTCATTTGCTTGTAATTCTACAGAGAGATTGAAAGTGCTGGATATGGAGGTTTTCACTTTGTATCAAATAAATCTAAGGTTTGCATGTAAACATTCTAGCATATTGAAATACAAGATTGGGGATTAATACTGACATCATTGTAATTGTTCTTGTGAATTTCATCATCGGTCTCCATCTCACACAACTTGAGTGCTTCACCATCTCAATTTGTAGACAAATAGATCCGATTCAAGATTCTATCCTGACATTTTGTTATCCGAAATTTTTTTCTGATGGACTATCTCTCAGTAATCTGTCAATGATAGGTAAAGATAAGATTTTGACCATATTTACCCCACTTACAACGGGTGTTTCTACCACTAAATATGTCAGTACTATCTCTCGGTAATCCGTCATTAATTGTATTGTTACTTTCTTTGTAACTTGATGTTGTGCATATCTTAGGATAACTAGATAGATTGGTTGACATTAATTATGAATGACCTGCATAATAAAGTTAATTTTACTAACTGATTAACGAAGATAATTCATCGATGAAGGTGAATACCTATCAGTACATGTCTGTAGGAAGAAAGAAAAAGTACATCAGTAATCTCTTAAATAACTGATGATAATCTATGAGACTAACATCTATTTGTGACACCTTGGTAGTTGTATATAATTCGTCACTAATATCCACCAGTAAATGCTTTACCCACACTTTTTTTACGGAAGGTGCATCACCAACATATTAGGATGAACGGGGTGGGGTAAAGTTCACCGAGAGGCAAACGAGATTACCGAGCGGTAACCCACCGCCAAGGTGGTTACCGATCTCACTTTACCAAAAAAGGGTGGGAAATCGGTGATGGCTTGCCGATTCAGGGGGAGGGGAAGGAAGGGGGAGAGAGGTGGGTGTGTAGTGGGCTCCACTCCCTTTCAGCCAATCACATATTTTTTTCCTTTAAAAAAATAGTTTACCTAAACCCCATTAGGTAAACCACCGCCAATGTTTTTGAGCATTAGATAAACCCCATTATGTGACTTGATATGGCGCTATGTGATTGGATGAGTTGGAAGTTTACCTAATGCAATAGGTAACCACTCCATTCACCCTTATTGACATTGCACACCTTCACCAACGACATTCTATAGATTTGCTCATTAGTAAAAGTCGTATGTTTTGTAGTGTTACACTGATAATTTAAAAAAAAAATCAAATAGATTTCTTTAAGTCCATTCAAATTATACATGATAGAGAGGTTAAAGAACTCGCTAGTCGCTAGTCGGCCGGTGAGGTGGGGACCATCGACTACTCAGGATTAATTATTGAGTTTTTTATATGTAATTTCAATTTTATGTATACACATATCCATTTTAATAGGTAAATATTTTATGTAGTTAAGTTTTAACTATTACTCAACTCATTTTTTAAGTATACAAGATTAATTGTTGGAATTCACATGGTTTGGTTGGAAACTGACCGGATTTTAAAGGTTTTGGCCGGAATATACAGGTTTTTTGCCGGAATCTGGCCGGAATCGATGATTTTTGGCTAGCCAACTAGGTCTAAGTAGGCCCGACTAGGTCTGACTAGGCCTTTGTAGCGATTAATAGACTGATTAACGAAAATATTCTTAGTTACTGACCGACTAACGATTAGCGCCAACTAGTCACGATTTTTAGAAGTGCATAATATCAAAGGAAAGCAAGATGATCAATGCATGGATCCATTAGTCAACATGTCACACAATTTTTGATTTTATATATAAATATGTTGAAGTTAATCAAGGGAGAAAGGAGTATGGGTTGGCTCTCTTAGATGATGAGGTCTTAGGTTCGATTCTAGACACAAAACATATAACTTACTATTTTTCTCTCTTTTTTTTATACATCACCACTACCTTACGTATATATGTGAGCGTCGATAGTTATCGCTTAAAAATGATCGAGTAGTGAAAGTGTCCATTCAAATTTGAATCAGAAGAGTTGAGATGTTATTTGTTGAATCGTATACCCATATACATTTATACATATTGTTTTAACCGTGACTTACAAGATAATATTAAATGATTATATTGAAACATGATTCACACTTTTTCTATCTTATGACTTGTATCGACAAGAACCATTTACATGTACCAAATATAATCCTTTCTTGCTTTCTCTCTCTCTCTCTCTCTCTCTCTTCCCTTTTCCCTCTTCTTGGTACATTTCCTTCAAACTTCTACAACTATCACCACCATCATGGACTCTAGCAACAGCGGCAGCTTTCAATCTTCAAGCGGGGCCGGTGGCGGCGTGGATACCGAAGAATACGATTCAAAAACTCAAACAATCTCTTCTTTCTTCAACCCTTCCAACCACTACAACCCTAACCTCAACCACCTCCTCAACCCACCACCACCGTCGTCGTCATCATCATCACACCGCCACAACAACCAACACCACCGTGCACCACCAACCGATACCACCTTCTTTAACCCTTCATTAGCCTCACCTTTCTCACCTAACACAAACCCTATCCAAGATCCCGGTCCAGGTTTAGCATGGACTGGAACCATACAACCATCCCGACCCGACCCGAACCAATCAATACGTGGATCGGATCATCTTCATCAGAAAGGAGTAACCTTAAAGAACCCGAAGAAAAGAACACGTGCTTCCCGGCGTGCACCCACCACCGTCCTCACAACCGACACCACTAACTTCCGGCAAATGGTTCAAGAATTCACTGGCATCCCCACCTCACCGTTCGCCACAACCCCTTTCTCCCGCCGGCTGGATCTTTTCCGGCCAACGGCCCAGAAACTTCAACAGCCGCCGCCGTTTTTGAATCATGCGGCCAATAATATCACTGCCGCCACAACTTCAAGTAGTTTCCAGTTACAACCTTCTAATATGCATGAGTTTCAGAAACAACCCTCAACTTTGTTGGATTTACAAAACCCTATGATGTCTTTCCAATCGCTTTTGCAAACATCACTTCCTCAACAACCCAATGATTTAAATGGGTTGCAAAATTCTTCCAATAGTTGGAGGGACCAAAATGAAAAGTTGGATTCTGGTATGGAAAATGTTGTTGCTTCTAGAAGTGGTGGTGATCAAGTTCAAGTTAATCAAGGTTCATGGATTTTGCCTTCTAACTAATCAATATATTATTATTGTTGTTGTTTAATTATTTTTAATTTTCTTTTCTTTTTTTCAAAAAAGTATAGAGGGTTAAGTTCATCATTAGTAATCAACATATGGATATACCTATACATATAAGTAATCAAGAAAATATAAACACAAGCAACGATAATTGAAGTAGTATGAATAGTTTAAGGCTTTGAATGATTCGGTTGTATAATTAGTTCACAAAGGAATCTGTGAGGTTTGTTGAGACGTTATAATCATAGTCTGTCCTCGAGGTTTTACAAACTTTATTTTGTGTTTTAATGTTGGCTGATCGTTAGGCTAAAGGGTATGGGAGAGTCATCCTCAAAGGGATGGGCTGTCACGTAGGATGCCATATCCCCAACCTTTGGAGGATGACCCTCCTAGCAAAATGAGTAGGTGGAGGGAAGGACCTACCCCACCTAAAATTAAATATTTTATTTATTTTATGTTTTTTGTTATCTAATTTAAAAAAGATTTTTAAATAAAATATTTTATTAAATTAAAAAAATAAAAAGCATTACACTGATAAAAAAATTACATAACCTAGAAAAAAAATTACAATACCTAAAATTTATATAAAAAAAGATAAATATCGTTATGAAAAAAAATTAACACAAACATAAATACTACTCGTTATTGTCTTCGTCACTGCCCTCGTCGTTTACGTTGTTCCATATGTGTTCTATCAAGTCGGCTTGAAGGTTTGCATGGACGTATTCGTTGGTTAGCGAGAACGAGTTTAAATCCTGTTGCCCCTGATCAACCGGGACAGTATTGTTGATAGATGCATTCTCGTTATACTCACAAATCGCCCGACCTTCGTCTTCGATAATCATGTTATGGACCAAAATGCAAGCGTACATACAAAGGCGCAACCTCTTTGGTGTGAATGCATGTGCCGGTTGTTGAATGATGCCCCATATTTTTGTAGAACACCAAAACAACGCTCGATGTCTTTTCTTGCCGCTTGGCAATTTTTTTCCTTTTTTTCGTCTTCCGGGTATGGAAGTCTTGACTATTGTAGAGTAAGACGAGTATATTCCGTCAGCAAGATAATAACCGCGCCTATATTTCACCCCGGAAACAGAAAAACTAGTGTCTGGACCGGTTCCGTTTACGATGTCTGTGAAGATCGCTGATTGGTATAACACGTTAAGGTCATTAAGTGAACCGGGAAGACCGAAGAAAGCATGCCAGATCCACAAATCTTGTGATGCCACAACCTCTAGTATTAATGTTGGATGGCCTTGATCGCCTCGTGTATATTGTCCTCGCCACGCATTCGGGCAATTGTGCCACTCCCAATGCATACAATCAATGCTACTGAGCATTCCTGGAAACCCGTGCCGTGCTTCATGTGCTTGGTACAATTGTTGAACATCATTAGTGTTTGGTTTCCGCAAATATTTTTTGCTATACAGTTTCACCACAAACTCACAAAACTTGTAGAAGCATTCCCTTGCAGTTCTTTCCGACATTTGTAAGTACTCATCCAAAGCGTCGGCCACTGTCCCGTATGCAAGTTGCCGAATGGCCGCAGTACACTTTTGTAAAGTGGGGAACCCCCGTTTGCCACGAGCATCGTATCGTAACGTGAAAAAAGGGTCGAATGCCGCCAAATCATCGGCAATCCGTGTGAATAACCGGCGACTCATCCGGAACCTACGCCTGAAAATCTCGCCATCGTATAGGGGTGCATCCGAAAAATAATCGTTCACCAATTTTTCGTGCGCTCCTATCGTAAAAAAATTATTTAATGATGAAATAACAAATAAGTTTAAAAAGGTTATTAAAGATATACCTTCACGGTCTCTGTTAATCTGTTGTTGCCTAGTTCGTCTTTCAGACGAGACCTCATCCTCTTCCTCCTGTTCTTCAGCAATAATCTGAGCCGCCCGAATCACACAGTTTGCGAAAAACATCTCTCCTTCCCCCGAAGACGAGGACCACCAAGAATTCATTGTGAGTGAAAAAATATTTTTTTTAAAAAACTTGGATATAAAAAGAGAGTGTTTTGGGTTGAAAGTGGGAAGAAAATGGTGAAAAGTGGTATAAAATAGAGGAGATAGTGTGTATTTAAATTTGAAAAAAAAATATATATATTTTTTAAATCGACCGTTGCCTAACGTTCAACTATCGATCCACGTGCAAAAATGGAACGGCATGGGCGGCAGGAATGAGCCGGGAGTGCCGCTGCCGAGTCAAGGGGGGCGGTGTGGGGGTCCGGCGCCGGGCATTGCCGGGCATGGGCCAGCCCCCATACCGGTTGGTCTTATGAATTAAGCAAAGATTAAACATTCATATATTACTTGGTACAATGTATGACTATTGTTGAAAATTGTTGTAACATTTTTTAGTTGACTGTTTCATGATGGTCCGGATGTGTTAAAAAGTCAAAGGTGTAACCAATTATCTTAATTTCCATATGAGAGTGAATGAAGAGCACAAAGTAGTCTCTACTTGATACGTGTAGTGAATGTGTATATGTCAGTTGGTGATATATATCGGCGGTAATTGTTTATCGTAGATATGTTATCTCGACTTTGAATGTTATTTTCATGTCAGTCGGGTTATGTGACAAGGACAACAAGGACAAGATATAGTTATGCCGCATGCAGGCATACAACTTCATTCGTGTTGTCATGTAACATTTAACTCTCTTGGTTAGCGTCATTATAGCTTTTGTTTGATATCGATAATGGGGTGGTACGCCATGATGCTAGGAAATTTTAGTATATGATAATGAGGAACGGGCTTCTTGTGTTGATTGTGTGGTTTCAAAGTTCGATTTGATCAGATTAAAATGTTATCAAGGCATTCAAAATGTCAGAATGTCTTCGGTTGTGTACATGTTTGGTTAACATCTGATCACTTGAGTTTATATATAATGTAGTCTAACTTATATATAAAAGAACTTATTGTCGTTAACCATGTTGGTGTAGTCATCACCAATATAGGACCACCGAGTCAAATTTAACCTCTTCTTGATTTGTTGCAACCCTAGACACCACTTATTTGGATTCTTAATCATGTTTATCTAGTCGGTCGCCAATGTAGAATTTATCATCATCAATACTTAATCATGCTGGTGTAGTCATCTGTAGAGTTTTTTTTTCTTTATTATTAAAACAGTTTTTCTATTAAGACAGTTTCTATATATGTTTATATGTAAAAACTCTAAAAATTTATACTTCAAAGGTATGAAGGTTTTAAAGAAAAAAAAGTGGGGTAGCAGGCAGACTTAATACATATAAAATGTAAGAACCTCCCTTTTGAATTTAGCCAAATGTGTGCGTGCGAATACACACATATATACAGGTTGGGAAAACCTGGAAATTCTTAATTTTACATGTAAAAGGAATCATTACAATTAAGGGAATTTTTTCATATAAACACATATAAAAGTCGTCCAAATAAATAAAATTAGTATTTGAAAACAAATTTGTTTTTTTCCATGATTTTATTAAAAAAGTTTCTACATGTGTTTATAGGTAAAAGTTTATATATATATATATATATATATATATAGGATTCGGTTCAAGAGAGAATCAATCCCAGTTGCGAGAACCATGAGAACTCCTATCATCCAATAACATATTTACACATCACCCATAACATTAAATCAAAGAGTATTTTAGTCTTTTACTTCCCATGTCACATCTTTTCTCTCTCTTCTATTTAAAAGTCAACATATCACATCTTTTCTCTCTCTTCTATTTAAAATTCAACATAATACATCTATTGAGTCGTGATTTTTAGGTGAGTTCGTTTGGTTAGATCTTCAAATTTCGTAAACCGAAATCGGGGTGTCGGGGGCGTAAAATATGTTTGGCGTAAAAACAATTTGTAAAAAAGTTTTTGAAAAAAATAATTGTAAAATAGTTTTTGTAAAAAAGTTTTTTTGAAAAAATAAAATATTTTTGTTTGGCGTAAAATATTTTTTTTGTAAAAAAGTTTAAACTGTAAAAAATTATTTTTTTCTAAAAAAAATTGTTTCAAAATTTAAAACACGCGTAAAAAAGTTTAAACCCGCGCGAAAAAAGTTTAAAATCGTGCGTAAAAAACTTTTATACCGGCGCGTAAAAAAATTTAAAACAGCGCGTAAAAAAGTTATAAATCATCTCGTAAAAAAAGTTTAAAACCGCGCGTAAAAAAGTTGAAAACCGGTGCGTAAAAAAAGTTTAAAACCGATGCGTAAAAAGTTTAAAACAGCGCGTAAAAAGAGTTTCTAAAATGGCGCGTAAAATAGTTTGAACCCGCGCGTAAAAAAAGTTTAAAAAAAGTTTAAAACCGACGCGCAAAGAGAATTTGAAACCGGCACGTTAAAAAAATTTTAAATTGCGCGTAAAAAAGTTCTAAATCGGCGCATAAATAAAGTTCTAAAACGGGCGTAAAAAATGTTTGAACTCGCGCGTAAAAAAAGTCTGAACCAGCGCGTAAAAATGTTTAAAACGGCGCGCAAAAAAAGTTTGAACCTCTACGTAAAATAATTTTCTTACTGCATGATTCAAAAATTAAATCAATTAAATCAGATTAATTAAATCACAAACATTAATTAAAGCACAACGATTACAACTTTAATTATCAATCATTAAAAAGCTTAGTAAAAATACAAATTTACCCTTATCTCACTAAAAACAAAAACTCATTAATTAAAGCACAATTATTATTGTCTTTTAATCTCATCCATTAAAACACTTTTGATCAATGGTTTATATCGGTTCTTACGGTTCTCAAAACTCAAGGTGGTTCTCATTTTACCCATCCCCTACATATATATATGTATATATAGGGGCAAGATCAAATAAAAATTTGATTTTGCCTAAGTAGGATGAGAAGAAATCTTAACAATTCATTTTTCAAATCAATGGCTAAGATAAAAATGTAGAAAAAAAGAGTAGTGTAAGGGTATCTTAGCAAAATCCTATTTATTGACTTTCTCTCTCCACATGCAAGGCACATGCATATTCCACCCCTATTTTTTAAACGTTTATAACCTTTTTATACAACATTATTTTTTCACAAAAATTTCACCATAAAATCGAGCGTCTTTTTATCTTTAATTTGAGTACCATATTACTTTATAAAATATGGCGACTAAAAAAACCCACAAAAAGGTGTTGTAATTTTATGTTGTACAACATTATTTGTGCTGGATTTGTGTACTAAATTTTTGTGCTATATTTTTTTGTGTTAAAATTTTTTTGTCTTATTTTTTTTTTAATTTTTTGTGATAGATTTTTTGTATTAGATTTTTTTGTGCTGAATTTTTTTGTACTAGATTTTTTTATGCTATAATTTTTATACTGTATTTTTCTACTAGATTTTTTTTAGAAAACAAAAGAGGTGTCACATGTCATTTTCTAACTCTACTTATAAGGACCAAAATGTTTTAGTACCAAAATGCCCTTCATTCCTATTTATAAAGAGTGCCACATGTCATCCTCACAATCCTTCTTAGGCTACTTAGGCAAAATCAACTTTTTAGTTGATCCTTTCTCTCTCTCTCTCCCTCTCTCTCTCTCTCTATATATATATATATACATATATATATATATAGGGTTAGGATCATCTGAGAAGAAGTAGGTTATTTGAGAAACTTAAGAAGAAATTTGGACCACACATTTTCCCTAAGCTTTTCGTAATATACACATATGTATAGTTTAAAAGTGACTATACACATATATGTATATTGAATTATACACATATGTATATAGTCAAATGTAAACTATACATATGTGTATATTACGAAAAGCTTAAAAAATGTGTGGTCTAGATTTCTTCTCAAGTTTCTTAAATATGATGCTCTTCTCTTAGGATCCCTACCCTAAATATATAAGGGAAGGATAAAATGAAAACCCACTTGAGTTGAGAAAACTCTAGAAAACTCTATGTAACTTTTTTATTTAAAAAAAAAAAAACAGGGAATGTAAGTTACATGTTAATGAACGTTTTGTAACAAAAAAAGTGTCGAGGGGAATTTTTTATAAAAAATTATAAAAATTCAGTTCTTTAGCATTTTTTTTGTAAACACTAAAATTTAAAAAAAAAATTTATAAAAAAGCCATTCGGTGCTTTTTTTTTTGTTTTGTTACAAAACATTCATTAACATGTAACTTACATTCCCTTTTTCTTAAAAAAAAAAATAAAAATGTTACATAGGGTTTTCTTGAGTTTTCTCAACTCAAGTGTGTTTTCTCTCTATACTTCACACACACACACACACACACACACACACACACATATATATATATATATATATATATATATATATATATATATATATATATATATATATATATATATATATATATATATATATATATATATATATATATCTAACGGGAAAGGGTAAAAGGAGAACCACCTTGAGTTGCGAGAACCGCGAGAACTTTTTGATCCGGCGCGGGTTGGGTCAAATTTTTTTTACAAAAACGTAGATGAAAAATTATAAACAAATCTGTAAAAGAAGTAAAAACAAAATTGCCGAGTCGGTAGTTTTGAATGATGGAAGTTTTTTTTTACGGCAGACGTAAATTTTGGAAGAAGATAAATATTTTTTTACGCCTCATGTAAATGTGGGTATGCGACATTTTTTTTCAATTTTTTTGCTAAAACAAGTTATTTTTTACGACTTTTTAAGAAAAAAATTTGAAAAATCCTTTTGGATGACATAGTTCTTGTGGCTCTCGCAATTGGTGTTGGTTCTCATTTGAACTGAATCATATATATATATATATATATATATATATATATATATATATATATAGAGGATCATGAGACAACTACTTAAACGTAAGAAAAGTAAAAAACTAACAAAAAAAAGCTTAAAAACACACCCTTATTTTACAATTTTCGGTTGTAAGTCTAGTAATTTAAATAAAAAAATAGTATTACACATGTGTAACATACATGAAATTTAGCCTTAAGGTTTAAGCTTTCTGTTTAATTTATCTTTTAGGGTTAGATTTTTGGAGGGTTTAGTTTTTAGAGGGGGGTTAGGTTTTTTTTACGATGGAGGGTCTAGGTTTTTGGTTTAGTTTTTAGGTTTTTGGGCAGGTGGTTTAAGTGTTTTCATAGTTTTACACATATGTAATACTATTTTTTTTAATTTAAAAATGTAGTTTAGAACCAAAAAAGGGTTAAAAAATTGGTTTGTTTTTTTAAGTTTTTTAGGTTTTTTATTTTAAATGAGTATTCTAAAAGTAATCATTAATTTTACATGTTAAAAAGTCTTTTTTTTTAAATTTTTTGGAGCTTTTTCATATAAACACATATAAGATCTGTCCAAATAAATATAATTATTTTTTGAATAAATAGTTACTTTTTTTTTGAAACGTTCTTTTTATTAGTTTCTAGAAGTGTTTATATGTTAAAGTTCTAAAAAATGTTTTAACGAAAGAAATGAAGAAGGAGGGCACAGACTCAATACATATAAAAATGTTTTTCAAACGCATGACTAGTGCGCATGAGGGTCATACGCGCGGACTACTCATACGTGTGTAGTCACCTGTTCGATTGATTGTTCATACGCTTGAACTCTCATACGCTGATTTGGTCATTCGTTTGAAGATCTCATCCGTTTCATTGTCTCATACGCTTGAAGCGTTTCACGCTTGAAGGATCTCATACGCTAGATTGTTCATACACTTTAATTGACTCATGCGCAAGTTAATTCATACGCTTGAAGGATTAGGGCTTTGTGATTTTTTGCTAAGTTAAACCACCTAAGTTGCTGAGAATGGAAGATTATTCGCGGTGGACAGGCAGATTTGAAAACTATGTTGAAGCGAATAATTTTGATGCATGGGTGGCAATAGAAGATGAATATTTGATTCAGAAGAATGAGAATGGACATAATATTAAGGTAATACAGATTCCTGGGATCGAACGAGACGTATATATCAGAGATAAAAAGATGATGACTATGCTACAACAATCAATGAAGTAAGAAATTCTAGAAGTATTACAACATAATGGTTCGTGTGATTCAATCAGGTGGGCTTCGCATAACAAGAATCACGGTAACAATGAAATAAGGAAAAGTAAAAAGGTCGTTACTCAAAAAGAAATTTGCTATTTTTAAAACGATCAAAGGAGAAACAATGCAACAGTTAATCGAAAGATTTCTTCACTTAATTCCTGAAATGAAAAGGATTGTGATTGAGAAGGAAGATTCGGAATTAATGGATAATTTCGCAGATGCACTACCCGAGAGTCATTGGGGGTACATACATGTTGATTTTACAGTCAAATCCAATAGAGTATGCAAGATTGAATCTAGGAAAGCTTATTGAAAAGTTTAAAGCTCACGAGTTAGAACTTCGAAAGAAATCTTAGATGAATTTTTTTGCGATACCACAAGATATCGGTTTGTACAATAAGGGATTAGAATCGGTTATTGCAGCAAGTCAGAAAATCCAGACAACCTTTAGGGCAGGATCTACAGGTTCAAGTGGTAATGTTTTTGGAGGCAGTAGTTTTGGGTATCTACAATCTCCACATTCATTTTACAGCAGTGTTGGATCTAATTCTACACCCCCAACAGACACCACAACATTCACCGGATCAGAATAGTCAAAGTTCAAATTAGTCAACTGAGTTTCTCTAGTGTAACATAGCTGTAAATCTTCAGAATATTCAAGGATAATTAGTTTTAAACGCTAAAAAGCACATGAAATTTTTGGCATCTCTTCTAGAATCCTATGCAAGTCTGGTCGCAAGTCGCATTGGTAATTATAATATGACCAAAGAAGATTATGATCAGATAGACCATGAGAAATTGGAATTGATCGATGTTAGGATCTGTTCGATCGACTTGTAAACTCCCAATGATATCTAAACTTCAATATAATGTGCGAAATCCATGACAAAGAAGTAGAAACACAAGAATTCTTCAATTTTCTCGGTTCTCATTAACTTTTAACAATATAACCATACACAATTGAAATTTGACAGAGCTTCGCCTCTAGAGTGAATCTCTTATTCTAAGTCTTATACCCCAAACACCTATTTATAGACATAAGTTAGGTTGTTTGGGACGGACCAGTGCATCCGTGCGGACTAACTCATCTGTATGAATAAGGTACTTTACAAATCAAAAAAAAATCTAACATTCAACCTATTACCTATTATACTATTCTATAAATTATGACACGACACGAAGACGTAGGAAATAGACATTATGCACCAACAATCAACATATGATGGTGCATGGCGAGTGTTATTAAAAGCGCACAAAGGTATATGAAGATCACAGGTTAGAATTGCTTGACTGGACCAGAGAAGAAACTAGGACTCGACAAATCAAAAGTGACATGTTTTAGGTGTAAAAAGAATGGTCATTTTAAAAGAGAATGCACAAACGGAGAGGTGTCAGATAATAACCTTAATCCGTTTGGAAAAGATTACTATCAAAGAGCAATTCAACGTAAAAATTTACAGAATAGTCCTATTCCATCAAACATTCGAAATATACAAATTGAAGATAGATCGTCATCAAAATCAAAAGATAAAGCTTTGGTTGTAGTTCTAGATAATGAAGGATTCAATTGGAACATAATGATTTCAAAGACATCGAGGTGGTAAATATGAAAGTTTTCCAGGTTTTTTTTTCTAGAGGGGAAGTTCCGTTCGGGAAAATCAACTTTGACGAGGAAGAGAATAAAGTCATTAAGGTGATAAATGTGGATGAAAAAGTTACCCGATGAAACTCTGGAAGTTATGCACATAAAGCTATGATGGCACAATTAAACGAGGTAACTACAAAGTCTTCATCTGAATCAAAAACCAAGTCTGGAAAGGAAATTAAAAATGAATCGGTTAAATTTAAGCCATTAGCAGCCAAAGATGATCCAACAACATCCTTCAAATGTTTGAAATGCTTAGATCCATGCGATCAAAGCGTTGAGAAGGATATAGAATATCGTATGCATAAAAGATACACTGATAAGTTGTTGGAAGATCTAACACAATTCAAGAAGCTTATAAAAAGCTTCAAAGGATGGAAAGGGAATTTAAAGAAATAATTAGCAATGATCAATCAACAATTCTCATGCTAAAAAATACTCTTTTGGACAAACAAACTAACATTAATAATCATCTTGATGAAATAGCAAATCTAAAACGGGAATTACAATAGATAAAAATTGAACCAGAAGGTGTGGATAAGAATTAACAAGTTACACAGCTGCTTCATATGTCCTAAATCATATACTTCCCAAACCTACTGGTAAGGATGAGGAAACGAGGGAAAATGTCTATGGATATAACAATCAAGGAATTGGGTATAATCGTTTTCTACCTCCGATGTGGAGTAATTACTCCAAGAAATCTCCGGATGGTGTGGAAAAATCCATTAATGTGGAAATAAAAACTCCACTTGTGGCTGACCCAAGATATGTATTACCCAAAACCGTTGATCTGTTGTACGAACAGTCTGAGGAAAATTCTAATTGTGATTTGGAAGTTTGTAAAATGTGGCAGAAAAGGTGTTGGAAAATGAGTATGAGAATGAATTTGTGAAAGGTAAATCAATCATAAGTGAATTTGTTAGGAATTCCGATAATGAGATAAAATAAATAGAAATGAGAGGAAAATTCATATTCCAAAAAGAGATAATATTTTGTGTGACCCTGATGTATGGTTATCATATATAAAATGGTTGGGTCAAACAAAATATATTGTGATCTTGATTATCCAGTAAAGAATGTGAATGTTGCATTGATTGCTAAAAAGTTTAAACTTGTTGTAGAGGTTTCTCTACAAGTAAAAACTTGTAAAACGAATGTTTCAAATGATAACAAGAGCTTTCCAAAACGTCATCATCATTAATTTTTTCTTAAAACCAGTTATTACCAGTCTGAAACGTCTTACAATAACAAAATAAGATTTAATCAAAATGTTAGAAAACGACAGAATTACCAAAACAATGGACATCAGGGAAAAGGTAATTGGGGTTTTGGTAATAATCATGGTGTGGAGTAATTAAGAAACAACAATTTTCGAGGAAAGTCTAAGTTTCGGAGAAATGCCAAGTTTGTTTATGAAACAAGTTCTGAAAGTGAGAAAGAAGTTTAGGTCAGAAATCAGTCAAATAAAGAGTTTATTGAACAGAAAGCAAAGCGAAAACGAGGTGAAGGACCATCTTCGTATGTGAGAAATCATAAAGAGAAGAAATGTTATAATTGTTAATAATTTAGACACATTTCCTATAATTGTCCAAACAAAGGTCCTAAGCGCGTTCATGCTAACAAACCCGAAGTTGTCAATTGCTACAAAATCCATTCCTAAACAGATTTTGGAAAGGAATGCTGAATCTGATGATTTTCAATCGGTAAAATCAAAAGGTTATAGAAAGTAGAGAAAGTTCAAGAGTTAAATCAAGAATTGCTAACTCAAAATTTTTTGTTAGACAAGCATGAACGAGTGAGAAAAATTGGATTATTTAAAAGGTTGACACTTCAAAGTTAGTTGATAAGATTGTAAATTTAAAAGAAAATTCGGTTAAAAGTGAATTAGAAAGTGATGTCACAAAAGAAATAAAATGTGAGATTAAAAATGAAGTTATCAATGTTGTTAAGAATGATGAACCCAAGACCAAGAAGGCTTGGGTTTCCCTCTTTAAATAATTTGCTTCGTGTGTGTGCAGGGGCTCCCAAGATCCGCCTTTTCAAAGTGGATAATGGATAGTCGAGCGTCCCGGCACATGACAGGAATCCTTGCCTTATTATACGATGTCAGACCAATAAAGGTCAGGTATGTCGCATTTGCGGGTAACCAGGGTGGTCAGATTGTTGGAGAAAGAATTTTGAACAATTGAAAAGTTTCTTTTGATAAAGTCAACTACCTTGCAGAATTGGAGAATAACTTGTTGAGTGTCTCACAGATCTGTGATAAAAAGTTCACTATTCACTTCAATGATAAAGAATGCATTATTTTGAAGCCTGGATTTATTATACCAGAAGAATGGATTCTAATGCAGGCTCCAAGAGAGAATAATTTGTATGTACTTGATATGAGTACTACTACCACTACTTCAAAGACTATCCAATGTTTTGTCACTAAAGCGACAGAGAAAGAATCAATCCTTTGGCATAGAAGGATGGGTCACATTCGTTTAAGAAAGATGAATTGTTTAGTTCAAAACAATCTAGCTGAGGTGTGAACATGAAAATTTTTCCATTGAGGTTGCATAAGTTGTAAGAAAGTAAAGCAGCAAAAGAAATCGCATCCATGAAAGATGTTCAATTCGACCAAGTTACCTTTGAAGAGATTACATATGGATTTATTTGGACCAGCGAATGTCAAAAGTCGTCGGAGATCTCTATTGCCTGGTCGTTACTGATGATTATTCAAGATTCTCCTGGGTAATGTTCTTAAAATCGAAGGATGAAATGTTTGATTACTTGATGATCTTGTTTAAAAATATTTAAAACAATATCATCTGCCGATTTTTTGAATTCGTAGTGATAACAGTACAGAGTTTAAAAACAACAATATGCTCAAATAGTGCAACAAGAAAGACATTCTTCATGAATTTAACGCATCATATACTCCACAACAAATGGAGTAGCTGAAAGGAAGAATCTCACACTGATAGAAATTACTCGTAAGATGTTAGCCGATTTAAAGTTAATGGTGAGTTTTTGGAATGAAGCGGTAGCATCTGCATGTTATACACTGAATCGTGTTTTTACCAAAGCTTTCGATAAATAAAGATTTAACTATCGTTTGAAAATTAACGGTATAAAAGAACTTACTTCGGGTGGTGAAAAAGGTAAAAAGGATGAAACCGAGATTATGGAAGATGATATTCAGTAGACCTCATCGGAAGTCATTTTTCTTTATTTTCCGTTTTTTCCTTTTGAGTAAACTGCCATTTTGGTCCCTGTGGTTTGGCCAGTTTGCCACTTTAGTCCAAATCTTAAAGTTTTTGTATCTAAGTCCCTGTGATTTCATTTTTGTTTCCATTTTGGTCCAAAAGCACAATAAACTCAGATTTCTAAAAAAACCCTACTATTTTGTCCTTTTCCTCAGGGGCAAAATGGTCATTTAAGCATTAATGTGTGTGTATATATATATCTATATAAATTAACCCCTCTATCCTATTACTCTCTCTCCCCCTCTCTCTTTTTCTCTCTCTCCCTCTCTCCTTTCTACCGCCACAAGCACCACCACCTGCCACCACCCTCTCTTTGACCCAGTTCAAGATTCCGGTCATGTAGGGTTTCAAGAATTTATGCTATATAATTGAGAAATTGTATGTAGATGATGTCGTACACATATATAGGGTTTGTGAAATCTGAATCGGATTACACCAAACACATCTTTTGATTGTGAACTTTAGGTTGAATTTGTGCTATATAATGGCGACGCCATTGACCAGATTGCAGCACCCGGAGGTAGGCGGTGGCGGTGTGGCGGCGTCTGGTGAAGGAACGGTGAGCCAGATAGATCCGTCTGGTGGTGGACTACCATCAAAGACGTAGAGTTCGTCGGTGCATTTATTTTTTTACTTTCATAAAGCGATACGGTCGGAGCTGAAGATGAGGTTTGTGAGCTAATTGTTTTGAATTTGTTTGTTTGGAGGTAAATATTGATGAATTGTCGGATTATGTGAACTATGTGTTTAGGTTTGTTTTAGCCATCCTTGTTTCATTTGGGGAATTTGTGAAGATGGGGGTGGTGCGGTGGTCGCCGAAAATAATGTCTGGGAATGGAAGTGGTGGTGGTGGTCATCTGCAGATGAGAGAGAGGGGGTGGTAGGATCTGACAGTGGTGCTTGTGGGGGTGGTAGGATCTGACGGTGTCGGAACCTCCGTATCGTTGTGGGAAGTATTAGAAGAAGGTGATGCTTGTGGGGTGGGGGTGCGAGAGGGTGGTGGCAGGTGGTGGTGCTTGTGGCGGCAGAGAGGAGAGAGGGAGAGAGAAAGAGAGAGGGGGAGAGAGTAATGGGAGATAGGGGTTAATATATATATATATATATATATATATATATATATATATATTAATGCTTAAATGACCATTTTACCCCTGAGGAAAAGGACAAAATAGCAGGGGGTTTTTCTTTGAGAAATCTGAGTTGATTGTGCTTTTGGACCAAAATAGCAACAAAATGAAACCACAGGAACCCAGATACAAAAACTTTGAGATTTGGACTAAAGTGGCAAAACTCGCCAAACCACAGGGACCAAAATGGCAGTTTACTCTTTTCTTTTCTATTTTAATTAAAAAATTCAAAATATATTTTTGATTTCAGGGGAAGAATGGTTTGGGAAAATACACAAACATTGAAAATGTCAAAATTCCAAAAACATAAAAAACACAAAAATGAGCTTTTGTTGCACAAAGAGGAAATGATAGTACAACAGGGGACTATCAGTGCACGCTAAAGAACTGGAAATATTTTAAAGTTAATAAGAGTCTCACTAAACGATGTATCAGTAGGCTCAGTGTTAATCAAAGGGTTGTATAAATGATACAAATATAACAAAACAATTAACTGAGTGTGTGTCACATCTCATTGGCATATGGTCTTAGTACCATAATTTCGTTTGATATAATTGCCGAGATACTGAGATATTAGGTCTTTATATTAGTTTAACATCTAGGGTATTATACAAGATCTTTTGTCTACACGGTGGTGTTAACCTAGAACTTTTATAATACTTTATAATCAATGCAAAATGTTAAACACTCAAACGCTAAATGATTATCGAAAGATAAGAATTTGTGCTCAAAAAGATACCTGTAAGGTGCACCACTTTAAAAGTCGAATTTCATAATCTTTGTCTGTACGGTGGTACCGACCTGAGTCATTGAATCTTTCGCATTCCCCTACAGATGTAAACTTAATATATTCACATGTAAGATAATATTCTCGTGTATATCTAGATACGTGAGTATGTCGTGTGATGGGAACCATTGGTTAATTTGTTATAAAATTACCTAAGTCGTATCATATTAAGTAATACCGGAGATATAAACATGTTTGAGTTTATGTGGATAAACAATACCAATAATCGATGTAAATTATTTGATACAGAGTATGTATTAAAGCTTAACATGTAGCTGATATGTCTTAATAAACTGATGTGATCCTCTAGCACAAACTCACTAAAATATGTCTGTAAATACTTTACATTTGAGTTACTACATTTCATTTCAAAAACAAAAAGATTTTCAAAGTGATTTAGCATAAAGTTTGGAAAAATAAAAAAAGATTTTATATGTATATACATTTATATATATAGACACACACACACACATATATTGTTGGGTTATGTAAAGTTTGTTGACGATGAAAGCCAAAAGTTCCTCTTTGAAGGCTTCACAAATAGCCACCCAAAATAGTTGGAAGAAGAACTACTGGATTAAAGAGTTGGAAGACAAAGTCTAAGTGCAATAGTGTGAAAGTACTAGCTAACAAGTCAACAACTAAAGACAAGTTAAACACTGAAGTCTAAAGTATTGGACTCTTCCAGTAGTTTTGGTTTTCCAACAGTTTCCTTGTAAATTCTAGGAGTTTTTAGCCTTTAAGTTGTTTGTATACCTGTCTAGTAGTTTTGTAACGTGCTGGTACTTACACCTTGTCTAGTAGTTTTGCAACGTGTTGGTACTTACACCTTTATCAAGTTGTTTTGGGTTGCTTTCATGATGATATCACCAATAGTTCTCTCATCTACTATAAATAGAACAATACAAATGATGTAATAGTTAACTCTTGCAGCTAAATATCCTCTAATCAAAGAGACTATAGAGAGGAAATAATAAGTGGTAAGAGGGAGAAAGTGCACCTGGTGAGCTAGAGTGTGATCTTGTACTTATATGTATTACCATAATCAGTAATATTGAAATCTTTTGACAATCATTTCCCAAATCCAGTTTATGCTTGAATGACGTGTTTATTAATTACTTGTATTGATAATCTCTTGAATTGTTAAACAGTTTTTATTAAAAACACACATCCTCAAATCTAACATTTGGTATCAGAGCAAGGTTACACTAAATTGACTTAATCGTTGATTCAGAACAATCTAGAGCTCAAATTGATAAATGATTGAATTGATCATGACGTAAGAAGAATTAGATGATCAGCACAAGAAGTTTGTTCCGATAGCCTGTTTTCTGAGAAAAACTCAATAGAATTCAACAAAGATGTCAATCACTCATGATCTTCCTAATACCGGATCAATAAACAAGCCTCTAATGCTCGTTCACCATGAATTTAAAATCTGGCAACGAAGGATGTGGCACCCCTTATCTAAGCAGAACACTTGTTGTCGGAGGTCTATTGTTTATGGTCCTTATGCTCTTTCTGTACCGAGTATTGAAAAACCAAACAAAAAAGTATCAATGAATCCTACAAACCATTTAGCATTGGATTTCCAAAAATTGGGGCTTGATGCTAAGGCATTTGGGATACTATCCATGGCCTTACCCAATGAAATCTATGATGGATTACTCCATTGTGAGAATGGAAAGGAATTGTGGGATGCTTTGAATGAATAGTTTGGAGGTATAGATGAGGTGTTGGAGAAAACAGGGAAATTTTGAACCAACAGTATGAGACATTCACTCATGTCAAGGGAGAATCTCTAACTAAACAGTTTGAGAGATTTAATTGCTTAATTAGTGAGCTAAGGCTTGCTGATCAAAGTTATACAAATGTTGCTCTGAGTCACAGATTCTTCGGATATCTCATTGATAAGTGGAATACAACTGCAATTGATTTGAGAAATTCTATTGGCTTCAAGGAAATGACACTGACATAACTTCATGGCAAACATCTCACCTTTGAGGGAAAGCTTGATAAAACACTTAAGTTGTTGTAATCTCAAAAAGTTGCTAATGATTACTCCTATGGTAACATAGCTCTAGTGACTCATGATTGATCATCATCAACCAGCAACATGGGTGACTAGGGTTATGATCATTTTGTAACATAACTTCTATATTTAATTCCCAAATTAACTCATCACTTGCCATAAACGAAAACTATGCCCTAGTGATTAATGATTAGAAACCACATATCCAATTGACCAAGAGGAGTTTGATCTTCTAGACCAGCTTGCCCTCTTAAGCATCAGGTCCAATAAATATTATAACAAAACTAGTTGGAGATTTCCTGGTTTGGATGGGAAGGGTAAATTTGAGAAAAACATATATGGAGTTAAGTGTTATAAATGTCACAAGTTAGGACACTTTGCTAGAGAATGTAGAAGTCTTACATAAAGCTCTACATCATATGTGACTTACCCTAGTCAAATGAATGAATCCAACTCAACCACTTGACCATACTCAACTTTTTAAAATACACATCAATTTTCTTCCCAAAATGCCCCTAGTCCAAACACACAGTCAACTACTCATTTTGTTCATGGACCAGCTCAAATGCCATACCAATATATTAATGGGTCGCCACAATAGAAAATTACATGTCACTTTGCCACACACGCCTGTTCAAACACACTCACAAACTCATGTTCAATCCTAGACTTAAGCACCAATAGTTTCCCAAACTGTTGGATGTTATGTACCAGAAACTACTCAACAAAGCTTGTTCACTCAAGGCTTTGTAGACTAGAGCACTTTGCTTGAGGATATGAATGATGAGCACTTTGGCATGATTGCAATGGATCAAGAAAACAAATACCACACTTATTGCATTTGAGATCATAAGGGAGATTTCTTATCAGAGCACTAGTGAAGTTTCACCCGAAACTACTAGTTCTTGCACTAAGTTACATGCTTAATCAATGACTGAGGATCTCACTCAGATTGTTGATATATCCCCTGAAATATTAATAGAACTTTGTTCTGAACAATGCATCAAGGCATTTGTGGATATCAAAGCAGTGAACATCATGTTAAGAGAAAACTCTAAAAAATCAAGAAGAATCTTGTGCCAAGCTATAAGCTCTCATATTGAAGCCCTCAAAGAAATGGATCAAGTGATTTCAAACTTAAAACATGAAGCCATAGTTTTGCTGCACAATTAGGATCACGCCTCACAAAATATCAAATGTGTCAAAAGAAGCTTGATTCTGCCCAAGTGAATTTTCAAAATTGGGTAGAATCATGTAAGGGTTATGAGATAGTCATAAACCAACAAACAAAAAGAAATGTAAAATTTGGTGTTGGGTATCATCACACACAAGAACCCAAAGATTACATTCCTCAAACCCAGATTAAAGATGAAACTGAGTTTGTACCAATAATTCAAACGAGAAGGAGTTTGTCATCACAAACCCTAATGGGGTAGGAATCACTCTTGACATATCAAAATGTTATTCTAGTGTTAATTTGTATCCCTCACAAAATTTCCGTGACCAAGAAAACTAAAAATCGTCTGATGAAACATGTGTTAATAAGGGTTTCAAACCAATGAACTTTGTAACCTCTGAAAGGAAAATAGCACCAACTATTATCCCTTAAGTCGTTTCATCTCAAACTACAAGTCTCAACCATAGTTCAGAAGCCAAATCAAAGTCTGGTTCAAAAATGGGTAATGGCACACTGTTTTTGCACTGTATGTGAAAGAACAAATCACCACATAGAGTTGCTATATGGTTTTTGCTTATGAGAAAATCAAAAGGATGAATCTGAAAAACTTTCAAGAAAAATAAGTTTTTTATCCTTGTAGTGAATCATGTTACTATGAGTCAACACAATCATTTGAAGTGTTTAACATTGTTGAGGCTATTGTAACAAAGGACCTAAACATTACGAAATTCACCAGATGCACCACCTGCTAACATTTGGCTAAAACAGAAAAATTACCATTCTACCCCTCATCAGTATAAGCCAATAAGGTCTGATCAAAGCACTGAAATAAAGGCATTTGTAGAGAAGCAACAACAACTGAGGAGGATGGTACAATTGTTGACCATGAGTCAATATAGTAGCCATAGTGATAAGTCAAGTCTTGATGGATCCAAGCCTGCAAGTCATCGGGCATGGGTTCGAAAATCATCTCACTAAAGTTTTATCTCAACATTGAATAAAATTTTTAAAAATAAATACATAAAAAATGTATAAAAGCAAAAACAAAGGAAATAATATATATTTTGTTTTTAAAATAAATTATAAAAAGGGGGAATAGGGAAAACTACTGGATTTTATTCACGCACACTAAACTTGCTGGGACATTCCAGATGTTTTCTAAAACTAGTAATTTCTTGTGATCGTTACATGAAAACCTATAAATACTCAATCAGCGGTTTGGGTTGTTCTTTCCACTCTCATACATGTCGTTTATTGATCAATTGAAAAACCTAAATCCTAATTTTTCTCTCTGATCTCTCATCACTCATCCACTTGATCATGGCCAACCTTAACCTTCGACCTGTTCACAACTTGCTTCCATGTCTAACCAAATCAAATGATCATACCCAATATCATAACATTTACCTGATTGTGAAATCCCCATTCCATGATGCACTAACTTTTAACCCAATACTTTACAAAACAACTCTTTTGGAGTTCTACGCATGTTTATCAAACCCGAATTTTTTAAAGCAAAACTCCAACTTGGAGATGATCAATGTGTAGATAAATTCTCAAAAAACTAAAAGGATATGGAAATCATGAGCAGGGCTACTATGGGTTGACTAAGTTAACCACTTATGAGAAAAAGCACTACTCACCTAGTCTAAAATATATTTTCCTTACCATCACGCATTGCATAATAGGTAAATTAGGTACTTGGAATGAGAATCCTCTGACAACCCAGTATGTTCGTGTATATTATGTGTATCTGCCACTTTGCGAATAGGCTAGATAGAGTGTGTGTTGAATATTGTATAGTTTCGTGAGAGATACGAACACATGACGGTTTGGAGAGGATGAGGACTCATCCGTACAGACAAGCTCATCCATTCCAAACATCATGTATATATATAAGAGTCATGTGTTCAAAGTTGTCAAGTTTTAGAGATTTGAGGGGAAATGCTCTCCAGCTTGTAAAATGTTGTATGCTCTTTCAGTATGTGTTAGGATCCGAGTTTGAATTACTTGTAGTTTTTGTTTCAAAAATGGAAAATGATTGAGTTTTAAAAGAGATTTGCAGCGGAAATAAATGGAAAACTTTTACTACAAGCAATGGTTGTTTGTTTTCATCATCATCATGCTTTCAAGTTGGTAAACTCGCATGTGATTCACAAACTCCCCCTCAGCCTTTGCAATTGAAGTTTGGTAGTAAGAAAATGCAGAGAAGATGATATGCGAAAGTTGATCTTTTGATAGACAAGTTAAACTGTTACACAAGATACCTATTTATACTAAACTATCTAACCACTGAGCATCTTTGATGACGTCAGGGATGATAGTGACAGGAAACTATATGTAACTAACTACAAACACTGCTAATACTAACTATCAGTGCTTAGCACTGTTACATTGATTATCTATCTAATGACTAAGCTCTGATCTCTATCCTCTGATCCTTGTAACTCTGCCAGACCATTGCAACTTTTTCAAGTCAGATGATAGAAGAGCAGTCTTTAGGGAAAGCAGTGTATATACAACCGAGGTTGTAACCTCTGATAGTTTAACCAAAGCTCGGGTAGTGTTATTTGGCTTTGTATCATCTGTTCCTTTCATAGGGTTCAATCCTAACAATCTCCCCCTGGAACAGATGATGCCAAAAACACTTTATTCTTGGCCTTTATTCCTCAGGAAGAAATCTCTTATTTGACCTTTGAACTGAAGTTCAAAGTTAAAAGATTCTATGTCATCAGCATCCTTCTCTAGTTCTAAACATAATAACTCTTGGAAGTCTTCTACTGTAAGCTCATAAGAAGCTTCCATAGATAGTTTAGTGGCATCACCATCAGACTTAAGCAGTGTCAATTCATGGGTATCTTTGTCGACCTTCCACTTTAGAATTTTTGGGTCTGAAGGTTTTCTTGAAGGAGCTTTTATTGCTGAGGATTGAGAAGGAGCTATTTGTGATAAACCTTTAGCCAGCTTGGCACTTAAATCATCAGTTGGATAATCAATCATATTCTTTATACCTTCTTTGATGAATGTATCATCAAACTCTTTGTCAGTCTTTTCAGACATCTTCCTTGCCTTTTTCTGTGTAACAGGGCAAGTGTGGAATGGGCAGATGTTGTGCTGGACTTTTTGGAGAGTTGGGCTTTGAGAATAGCATCTTCTTTTGAATAATCAGGTTTAGGAGGCATGGATGGATCCTTTTTCCTCCTTTCTTCCAAATTTTTGTAAGTGTCTATCACCCTGACCTTACCCCATCTCATCACTTAGTTCTTTGAACCATAATGATTCTGAATTAGTTCATTCTTCATTCTCTTCAACTTTAAGTCTCTTTCAGTAATATCTTTCTTGTGTAAATACCAGTTGGGAGGAGTTGGCTTTTTAAGAGGATCTTTCAACATTTCTTGCATTCTGTTGATTTCTTCTCTCAGCTCATCTAAGCTCCAATCCATGAACTGTGCCCTTGTTGCCTTATACTTCTTGTTCTCCATGATATACTCAATGAGTTCACTTTTGACCAGCTTATCTTCCCTTTTTGAAATCTAGTTGCTCAGGTTCTTGACAAAGTTTTGTAAAATGCTGGCTTTACTTAGTTGAAAGGACATGGCAATCTGTATTTCTCTATCATCTTTACCAGCTGATTCTCTTTTGGCAATATCCTCTGCTTGCTTTCGTTTCAATTCCAGGTAATCATCAACATTGCAGGTCTTGGATAGCCATCAAGGGATAGGATTGTTCTTTTGTCAAGGTCATCCTCTGAAAAGAAACTTAGGATCTCTTCATTGACTGCTGGTAAATCAAGAGGATACAACTTTGCTGCAGGAGTAATTTCAAGAGTTGAAGATGTTGTAAGCACTGATGTTGAGGTCATTGGTTGTGATGATAGTGGAAGAGGTGCATGAATCTCATCATCATTTATCACTTTTGTGATCTTTCTCCTTTTAAAACTCAAGATGGGTGATGGTGGTAGTGGCATTTTTGGTGGTGTGGATAATGGATGAGTTGATGTGGGAAATATGATCATGGCAGTGGATAGAGTTGCATCTGTTGCAACCTCTGCTGTATCAACATATGTTGACACAACAGGTGCTGTAACATCTGCTTGTGTGGATGTGGGTTGTGGTTTTGAAGGTGTGATAGGTTTTTGAGAGGCAGAGGTTTTAATGGTTTGATTGGTTGCAGGCTTAGTTTTAGGAGGTGTGGATGTTGGTTGCCTGGCTTTTCTAGCAGGTATCCTCTTTTATGAAGTACCAACCTCTCCTTTTTCTTTTTGTTGTTCAATCTTTTTCTCAACCAACACTCTGCTCTCCTTGATCACTGTCTTCTTGTGATTAGCCCTTGCCTTGGCCACAGTTTCATCAGTTAAATCTATCTTCTTTGAACCATCAGGAGTTGGAATATTTAAAGTAGGTCTGGCCTTATCATCATCTATTTTCAGCTTTTTGTTTCCCAAAGGTTTCTCCCCCTTTTTGGATTCATCTATTGTAACAAAGATAGCCGTTGGAGGTGCATGGCCAGTGGTTGTGAGTAGATGAGATTTGATGGCTTTAATGTCTGCTGCAGTGTCTTGATACCTTGATTCAACCATGTTTATAACATCATTCATCTGGTGCTTGTGTTGTAGATCCAAATAATGTTGTTGATGCTGAAACAGAGGGTTAAGAGCTTCTTTGAGATCAGCATGGGATAGAACAGAGGGTTGACTTTTTGTAGCTATCATCTGTTTTAGTAAACTTTTGATTTCATCAACAGAATTTTCTATACTTGTCACTCTCTCCGTCAAATCCTGGTATTTTAGCTCATCACCTAATTTAATATGATCATCTAAACTCCTACCTGAAGTGGTAGTTGTATCTATGGTATCATTAGCAGTGGTTTTAGTACCAGCCTCAACCATAGATGCCCCTTTGTCTTAGAACTGGGGACTTCCCACAACAGGCGTAATAGTTGTTGCCTCAACAGTGGTTACCTTCAACCAAGTCTTAGTAATGAAACCACTGTCCAACCGAGAACTTGGGAGTTCAACAATTGTAGTGGCTGCTTGAGTTGAACTATCACCAAAGGTTACATGTAACCCAAGGGATGCAGCCTCTTCATGTGCTGATGGGCTAGCAACGAATAAAGAGTCAGACCCAGCCTCTTGATGAAGTATATTCTCAGTAATAGGTTGTTGAGAAGTGCTGGTTTGTGTCTGGTCTAATTCAATTGCATTTAGCAATGGTAAAATAGTAGGTGGAAGTGTAGTCATTGGTGAAGGTGGTTGTGTAGAAAGCGATAGTGCCCTGGGAGAGGGGCTATGGAAGATAGAACCAAGTGGATCTAGAGCTTCATAATTTGGTGTCCCTGTGTCTACAACCTTTTCCTTTTGTGAGGAAGAAGGAGGAGTTTCAAAGCCGGTTGGAGATCTTTGAACCATCCGCTGTGAAGAAGTAGCAGCAGTGGTTTGTGACTTTGGTGTTGTCACTGGGTTAACCTCTGGGATCTCATCTTCGAGAGGACCCTTTTTGGGTTTGGTGGGCTTTTTGGTAAGTGTTTTAGGTTTCTTTTTGAGAATTTTTGGTGTGGGCTTCAGAGCAGCGGTTGTGGTGCCCTGATCACCAAGAGCAGTGGGCTCAGTAGCAAGAGGTTGAGTTTGAACATTTTGTTCAGGTAAAACTTGCTCAGCCTCCTCTACTTGTGTTTTCGCAACTTTATCTTGGTTTGTTATTTTGGTGAAGGTTTCATGAGTGAGGCAGCCTGGTTTAGTCACAGCGCCTATTTTACTTTCAGGACCTTTGATTTGATCTTGTAAGTAAACACTCAGAAAACGTGGATGAATCAAAAAAGCTTTTCTTTTTGCAATATTTTGAAAATTATTCACAAGATCATTGAACAGTATCTGGGAGTAGTTAAAATCTGTGTCAGTTAAAATTGCATACCCCAGATATTGCATGTTCAATGGAATTTCATTGAAAGCAGTGGTTTTTGCTGAGATACAAGTTAGAATTGTGTGAAAGAAAAATCTCATCTCAGCAGGAAAGTTAGGTTTAAAGATGGTCATACCTTTCATCTGGCCTACATAACCTCTTTCCAGAAACTCTGCTTGGATCTCATTTTGGGGAAATGACACAGGATATTCTATGTCATTTAACTTGAAAACTTGAGAGATCGATTGGGGGCTAATTTGCATGAACACTCCCCCTACTCTTGAGATTATTGTATAAGGAACACCAGCAGCAGTTGAGTGAACCTTAGCATTATTCCAGAAGTCACGAAGAGAATCAACGTAAATTGGGGCTTTGACTTCTAACATGTGCTTGAATTTCGACTTTTGCAAAATTCGAATCATTGGATGATAGCGAGTATTTGCGTTGTTTGCTTCAAGTATGGCGGTGTAATTATGTGGGGTTTTGAGTATGAGAGTGTAGGATGGAAGTGCTTGTGTGGGTTTCTTCAAAGATTTTGATTTGGGATCCATGGTGTTAGAGAGAAAAAACTGTTTTGAGATTTTTGAAATCGACACAGTTTAGGGTAAACACTGGTGAGGGATAAAACAGGGTTTTTATAGGGTTTTGAAAAAGTGACGATTACATGGCATCTGTTGCAAGATCTGATGGCTAACATATGACCACGTGTAACCTCTGATGAGAAAAGTACTGATTTTTAACACTATCAGTGGATAGCTGTAACGCCTCGCCCCGTTTCCGTAAAATGTATTTTAGGAAATACGTGTCGTACCACTGAATTATTTATTTGTCTAATTTATTATCATTATTATTATTATTATTATTATTATTATTATTATTATTATTATTATTATTATTATTATTATTATATTTATTTCGTTATTATTTTTATAGATAATAATAACAAAAATAATAACAACAACAACAATAATAATAATAAACAAAATAAATTTAGCGTTTTATGAAACTTGTACTTGAAATCAGATCTCGTCGGTACGTTCGGGCCACTCAAAAACGTTAGAACGGGTTAACGGGCCTTGGCCCAACACACCACCTAAACCTAACTAAACCCTAAACCTAATTAAAACTATATACACACACCCTACACACACTCACACAGAGAGACAAAAAACAGCCGCACACCCTTTCATCTCTCTCTCTCGTCTCCCTCCTGACTTCCGGTCACCGGAGCCGGAGTTCTGGCATCTCTTCGGCCGCAACCGACACCCACAACCCTGCAACCCCTTTCTCCTCCTCTCACACCACCCTCCTCCTTCTCACTCCTGCTTCGACGGAAAACACCGACAGGGACCGACGATGACCAGTGACTCCCCGGCACCCCTCCTCCTTCGACCACACACAAGAAGCTTCCACTTCCCGCTCATACCTCTCTCTCTCCCCGATAACCGACAGTGAAACTCATCACCGCGTGGCGGTGGCGGCCAACAGCGGCGGCAGGGCCACAGTAGTAGTGATCGGTCCGTGTTGACCAGTTTTGCTTCGTAGGAACTCGGGTTGGCTCAGTTGGGGACTTGGTTTCGTTTCAGATCCGGTATGAGGCGGTTTAGGTCCCGGTTCGGCGACTACGATGTCTCAGGCGGTGGTGGTGATTGGTTGGCTCAGGTCTTTATTTAATTTTCCAGTCGCAGGGTCGAGTTCAGGTTGACCGCAGTCAGCGTAGGTACGATCTTTTTTCTTTAGTCAAATTTCTTATTCAGATTTGACTTGGGTTCGTATCGTGGTGAAGTGTCGTTTGAATTGCGAGTCGTATTCGAGTCATATTGCATTTTGTTCGGGATTCGGGTCATATCTAGTCAAACAGTCAAACCCGGGTCAAGTTCGGTCAACTAAGGTCAAACTCAGTCAACACACATCTCGAGACACTTTGAACGCCACAATCTCATTATGTTGGTTATATATTTTATGTTTAACGTAAACCAAAATTCGAACCACTACGTTTATTGATTAATTATATCCTAGCTCATCGACGAAAATTTTATTAAACATTGCGTTGATTATTGTTGCGTTAGAAATCTATATCGACGACTAGCGTCGTCGGGATCGTCCTAAAACAGGGGAAACTCTGCCCGTTTTTTGTGAAATCCGCGAAACCAAATCAAGTTAAATATGAAAAGAAACGTATCGGATCTAAGCAAATCTTTTTATAAAAATAAATGAAGTTGTATATTTATTTTAATAACACTTTTATAACTCTCTTTTACCTATGCGAGGCGACCTCGATACTCCATCTTTCGACCGTCGATTCTTCACGGAAGTTCCAAGGAAGCTTCGCTAAAATGTGAGCATACTCGACCCCCTTTTACACTTAAATGCACTTTGGGGTGCAACATTTATAAATTACAAAATTTATTTTAAACAAAATTAAATGTGTTCACAATACCGAATGTGCCATCAGTTACGCTTGAGTTATATGTGTTAGTTTAAGCTCGTCTATACATGCTACTTGTTATGCTTGAGTTTGTTTATGCTTATTATTTTTGACTTGTATTCTCATGATATCGTTATGCTTAGAATACTATGCATGCTAGTTAAGGAATTCGATTATATACTATTGTTATGCGAAAGTGGTCTACATATTCGTGCGATTTGACTTGAATATATACTTGTCACAATCAAAACAACTTTTATACTTATAATTAGTTTCAAACTTGTATGCTCGCCAATACTTTTGTATTGATCTATGCTTTTAATACATGTTGCAGGAATTTTGATGACACATGGAATCTAGTAGGATTGCCTAGAAACGCATTTAAACTTTAAATACTTATTGTATTGTATTTGTTTTAAACATGTATTTCGTTTCAATATCTTGTATTAAATCGTTATCAATGAAATGAAATTATATTTGTTACGTGTCGGGATCTAAATTTTGTATTATTTGATTTAAATTATGTAAAAAGGTAATTATTAAACACTTGACACAATTAGCGTTATGAAGCCTCTTGCAATCTAGTTTTCGTCTCATCCCGATGTTTCCGCCATCGGTTGGGGTGTGACAATAACGTAAAAATGGAAGTCAGAGGGTACACTTTAACAGTGGATAAGATTTTGAAGCCTATCATAGGTTTTGAGCAAACAGTTGTTATGAGCAGACTTTTAAAGATTTATTGAAAATTTCAATTTTAACTATTTTTAAGGATGAGTTATTGATTTTCTGAAAATATTTTGATGCTATCTACGCATGGATTTACAAGAAAACTTGTTTTGAATCCATGTTTAGCATTCCTATTCTTGAGATCAAGTTTTCAAAGGTAGATGTATCCAATGCCTTGGTTAAAACATCTGCCAACTGATCTGAAGTATGGACATGATGCAAAGAAATCAAACTTTTTTCATAGCAATCTCTCACAAAGTGATGTCTGATTTCAATGTGCTTTGTAGTTGAATGAGAAACTGTATTTTTAATGATGTTTTCAGCCACTTGCCTGTCCAATCTGAGTGGAGTCTTTAGTGCAGCTACACCAAAATCCAGCAACTAGTTTTTGAAGCCACAAGAGTTGAGCAGTGCAGCTAGCAGCAGCAATATACTCTGCCTCAGCAGTGGATGTTGAAACTGCAACCTGCTTTTTGCTTTGCCAAGACACTAGACAATCACCTAGGAATTGACATCCTCCTGATGTGGACTTCCTTGTAGTTTTGCACCCAGCAAAGTCACTATCTGAAAAACCTGAAAGCTCAATATTCCCATTAGCTGGATACCACATACCAAGTGTGGGAGCACCTTTTATATATCTGAATATCCTTTTTACAGCAATAAGATCAGACTTTCTAGGTAATGCCTGTGATCTGGCACAAACACATGTTGCAAACATGATGTCTGGCCTTGATGCAGTTAGATACAATAAAGACCCAATCATGCTTCGATAAAGAGTTTGATCAACAAGGTCATCTTTACCATCAATGGTGACTAGCTTGGTGGTTGCCATGGGTGTGCTACATGGTTTACAATCATCCATATCAAACTTTTTAAGCAGTTCTTTCACATACTTGTTTTGATGGATAAATGTACCATTTTGCAATTGTTTAACTTGGAGACTAAGAAAACATTGGAGCTCACCCATTGCACTCATCTCAAACTCTGCTGCCATGAGTTTTCGAAACTCTTCACACATAGCAGTGCTTGTGGATCCAAAAATGATGTCATCCACATAAATTTGGACAAGCATCAAATCTTTTCCTTTCCATTTTAAGAATATGGTTTTATCTATTTTACCTCTAGTAAACCCTATGGATAAGAGAAAAGTGGATAGAGTTTCATACCAGGCTCTTGGTGCTTGCTTCAAGCCATACAATGCTTTGTTGAGCTTGTAGACATGATCAGGATGTAATGCATCTTCAAAACCTGGAGGTTGACAGACATACACATCTTATTTGATTTTCCATACAAAAATGCACTCTTTATATCCATTTGATACACCTTTATGTTGTGGTTAGCAGCAAAAGGTAAGAACAGGCGAATAGCTTCCAACCTTGCTACAGGAGCAAAAGTCTCATCATAGTCTATACCTTCTTCCTGTATGTAGCCTTGAACCACGAGCCTTGCTTTGTTTTTGACAACAATACCCCTTTCATAAGTTTTGTTCTTGAAGACCCACTTTGTGCCAATTGGACTTGCATCTTTTTGCAGTGGCACAAGCTCCCAAACTTGTTGTCTCTTGAATTGAAGGAGTTCTTCTTGCATGGCTTCTACCCAGCTGTTGTCTTTCAGTGCCTCTTGGTACTTGACTGGCTATGTGAGTGATAGAAAACCAGCAAAAAGACAAATATTTTGGGATTGGCTCCGTGTGAGCACCCCAGATTTGATGTTGCCAATAACTTGATCTGCTGGATGGCTTTTGGGATAAATCAAATCACACTGGTAAGGAACAATAGCATTTTGAGGTGATGGCTGCAAATGTGTATCATCTGAGCTAACCTTTGCTGGTGAATTTGAAGTATCAGCTGCTGATGTAAATGGAGGTGGTGGTATTGGGGGTATATAGGTAACATTCTGATGATTTTTGTGCCCAAATGTAGGACTTTTATCAACAGATGTTTGATTTTGTGAACTAGCAGAGGTTTGAGGATCAAACATTGTTGACCCAGAAGTGGCAGAGTTTACACAAGAGCTTGTGGCACCTGATCCTCTGTTGGAAGAATTGACTTTTGTTTGTGGAAGCACATAGTCATATTCTTGATCTTGATCTTCTCTAGATGATTGTGGTGTACCTGCATTGTCTAGCTTGATAGAAACATCAACAAATGTGAATTTATCTAAATCAAAAAGCTCTGCAGGATTTGCTGGGATTTTCAGTGATGAAAGTTCATTGAACTTCACATTCAAAGTTTCTTCAACACACTTGGTCCTAGAGTTAAAAACTCTGTAGGCTTTAGCAGTGGTTGAGTATCCCAGAAAATAACCACAGTCAATTTTGGTTGCAAACTTTGATATAGAATATTTCAAGTTCAAAATGAAGCATGGACAGCCAAAAACTATAAAATAGGAAATTAGAGGTTTGATTTTATACAAAATCTCATAGGCAGTCTTTTGATGCCCGGGGTTAATTAAAACTCTGTTTTGGACATAGCAAGCAGTGTTTACAGCCTCTGCCTAGAAAGACAAGGGTAAACCAGAGTCTGCAAGCATAGTTCTTGCTGATTCAATTAAAGTTCTATTTTTCCTTTCAACTACCCCATTTTGCTCTGGAGTTCTTTGAATGCTATATTGTCTAACAATTCCTTTTGACTCACAAAAAGCATCCAACTCCCTATTTTTAAACTATGTTCCATTGTCACTCCTAAAGATTTTTACTGGAAGATCAAATTGCTTTTCGACTTGTTTAACAAAGTTTTGCAAAATGACTGCAGTTTCATCCTTAGAGTGGAGAAGGAAGGTCCATGTAAACCTAGAGAAATCATCAACTATCACTAGGCAATACCTTTTGTGTTTTAAGCTCATGATTTGCACTGGGCCAAACAAGTCCATGTGAAGCAATTGTAAACACTGGCTTGTTTTGGACTCTTCAATTGATTTGAAAGAACTTTTATGTTGTTTTCCTTTTAAGCAGGAAACACAATGTTCTTCACAGGAAAATTGCTTGTGAGGCAAACCTCTTACAAGACTTTGTTTTGAGAGTGTGGTGATAGTTTTAAGATTTGTGTGTCCAACTCTTTGATGCCATAACTCAGTCTCTTTGCTAGAAGCAACTGAGAATAAGCATGTTCCAGACATAGGATTATCTTTTAGCATATCTACCACATACACATTTCCACTTCTGTGTGCAGTGAGTTGTGCTTGCTCTCAGCAATGATTTGATCAATCTTTTTAACAACCTCTGGTCCCACAATTTGACAAGTTTTCTTAGTGAAGAAGGATCCATACCCTCTGTCACTCAGTTGTGAGACACTCAGCAGGTTAAATTTCAGATTTTCAATTAAATTCACATTTTCAAACTTGAGTTTACCAGCCAGAACCGACCCAGACCCTAAAACCTTTCCCTTTGAGTTATTACCAAAAGATATATCACCCCCCCATGAGCCATGAAGTCCTTGAGAAGGGCTCTACATCCTGTCATGTGCCTGGAACCTCCACTATCTACATACCATAAGCTATCAAGGCAATTAGAGGGTCCCTGCACATCAAGTAAATAGATCAGTTAAGATAGGTCTCCAAAGCCAAAATGGCTTTGGATGGGGTCACAGATGGTCTAGCCTCAAGTCTAGGAAAATGGTCAGTGGTTTGGATATTTTCTTGCAACATCTGCTCTTGACCATTTCCTATCAGATGATTGTATCCATAGGGATGCTTATTCACTCTTTGCTTTGAAGGCTTTTTGTATCTTCATAAGTAAGAGGAACCCTTTTATAGGCTGGTTGGCCATACCCTCTTGGAAATAAGTTTGATGGTGGGGCATTTGTCACTTGCACCTCTCTAGGAACAAAGGTTTTGTTTAAAGCTTTTGTAACAGATGTTTTAGTTGGTTCAAAACTCTGCTTTAGATTTATTTCCAGCAGAACTTAACCTTCTCTTTCTAGTGCTTTTGCCTTGATCTCTTTTACCTTTTGCTCATAGTTTTTGAGATAGGCACACTCTTGAGTTAAGTGGTTTGTTTTGTTGCAGATGGTGCATCTTGAAGAATTTTTGATAACACAAGTTTTGTTAATGTCATAGGCTTTTAAAAGAAAACAATCAGAAGTCATATGATTTCTTTTTTCACAAAATTTACAAAACAAGTTTTTAATCTTTACTCTTCTTTTCCTATCAGACTTTTTATCAGCAGTGGTTGTAACCTCTGCTGGTACATCTTTGATAGGGATCACCAGTGCTTTTGGGGCTTTAATACCATCAGAGGTTGTAAAGTCCATTGGCTTAAAGTTTTCTAAAATATCACATTCATCTGACCATGTTGGTTTAAACTGATATTTTTCAATTTCTTTATCTTTTGTTGAAACCTCTGATTTTTCTAAAACAATTTTGTTTCCAGCTTTATCTGTGATTTTTATTTCTTCACCAGCCAAATTTGTAGGGACTATTTCAACCAACTCAGAATCAATTTTAGCAACATTTTTCTCATTTTGGTCATAGGTTCTAAAACCTACACCAAACTTAATGTTGCTTTTGATCTGAGCATCAAGCATAATCTCATAACCTTTACAGGACCCAACCCATTTTTCACAAGTGATTTGGGTTTCTTCTAACTCCTTTTTACACACTTGGTATTTTTCTACCATAGTTTGGAGTTGGTCCTTGGTTATGCTTGATTCATGTCTCAAGCTACTCATTTTAGAATCTTTTTAACTTAACTTTGATTTAACTCTTTAATAAGTTTTTCAAAATTAAGTTCATCTTCTAAATTTTGTTCCTCAGGTTTTCATTCACCTGCTTAATGTTTGCAAAAGCAATGATGTATTTGTTAGAACATAGATCTTTAAAGATCTGAGGTGATACCTTTGTAGCAGCCATGAGAGCAGAATCACAGTCATCTTCACACACATCAACATTCCATGGGTCAGCAGGAGAGTTCTTTTCCTTATCAGCAGCATTTTTCTTTTCTTCACTTGAAACCACTGTTTCATCACAAACTTGAACTTCATCAGTTTTTGACACTAACTCCACAGATTCAACACCTTCAGCAATTGTCTCTAAGGCCATTAAACAAAATTCTTGTTCAACATCATTTTTGGCCATTAAAGTAAAGTTCTCATTAGTTAAATCCTCAGGCAAGCTACTCCAGTCAACATAACTTTGTGTGAAAAAAGCTCTGTTGACCAACCTCTGCTGGACTAGTAGTGGTTTGAGCAGGTTGTGTGACAATGGGTACTTGTTGTACATGCACTTGAGGATGTGATGGTGCCTGAACATATTGAATTTTTGGAGCAGTGGATTGAATATACTGGAACAGTAGTAACAGGATGTGCAAAGTGGGCAGTGTTTTGAACATGTTGAGCAGGGGTATATTGGGAATAATGAGCAGTGTTTTGTGTGTGCTGAGGTCTAGGGCCAGGATGAGTCACTATTGGTCCAGAATTTTGAGACCTGCATTCTCTGGCAAAGTGTCCTAACCTATTACACTTATAACACTTGACTTTTGATTTATCCAGCCCAACCTTCAATCCCCCATGCAATCATGGGAATTTCCTACCAGTTCTCTTATAGAATTTACTAGCCCTAACACTCAATAGGGCCAGTTGGTGCAAAATATCCATTTCTTCAAGATCAGAAGGTTCAAAATGTTGCAAGTCATTCAGCTCAAAGGATAGATTATCAGAGGTTTGGCTTTCCCCACTAGCGGTGAAAGCATAGTTGGGTGCATATGTTTCAGATCCAAAGTTCCCACCAGAAGTAATATCTATATAGTGATCATAACTTTGGTCCTTACTGCTGCCAGATCCCTCTTCTTGGCCAAAAAGAGCTGTATTACCCAATGAGTAATCATCAGTCATTTTGCCAAAATCTTACAACTTCTTTTTCTGGTTTAACTCTCTCTCATAAGTGAGGAGTATCCCATGAAGTTGTGTCAACGACATTTCTTTAAACCCAACAAACTTTCGTGTTACATAAGCTACAGTCTCCCACTTATCTAGTAATAATATAAGGGAACGACTATTGACAGTCGAATTAGGAAAAACCACGTTAACCAGTCTAAGTTCACTGATGAGACAGCTGTAACGTTCGAACTGTTGTGTTAGAGACTCTCCTTTCAAGTGACAAAACGTTTCATACTGCTGATTTAGAACTTCTCTGTTACTTTCAATCACTTCCTCAGTCCCACCGAATTGCTCTTTCAGTGCATCCCATAACTCCTTTGCACTATTGCAATGGAGTAGACCAGCATAAATCTCATTGGGTAAGGCAGAAGCAACTATGCTAAATGCCTTAGCATCCAATTCAATTTTCTGGAAATCTTGCTCCGAAAAGTTTTTAGGATTTTTTGGCACTTATTTAGTTGGATCCTCTATGCTTGGAACCATCGGAACATGAGGTCCAAAAGCAACAGATCTCCAGTAGCCGGTGCTTTGCTGAGCAAGGATATGACCCATTCGTCGTTGCCAAATGAAATATTCATTTCTTTTGAGCATCGGCGGTTTGAACAAGGATCCAGAGTTGGCATCCTGTGTGTTTTGAGACCTTTTCAGTTGATTTTTCACAGATTTCTATTTTAAAAACTTTGAAACGTAATAAAACTCTGTTTATCAAGCAAAAACAACCAAAATAAATAGCAGAGAGCTGATCTGTTCGAATCAAATCGATTATTAGATCGAATTTGATGAATCAAGCTCTGATACCAATTGTTAGGATCTGAGTTTCAATTACTTGTAGTTTTTGTTTCAAAATGGAAAATGATTGAGTTTTAAAAGAGATTTGCAGCGGAAATAAATGGAAAACTTTTACTACAAGCAATGGTCGTTTGTTTTCATCATCATCATCATGCTTTCAAGTTGGAAAACTCGCATGTGATTCACAAACTCCCCTTCAGCCTTTGCAATTGAAGTTTGGTAGTAAGAAAATGCAGAGAAGATGATATGCGAAAGTTGATCTTTTGATAGACAAGTTAAAGTGTTACACAAGATACCTATTTATACTAAACTATCTAACCATTGAGCATCTTTGATGACGTCAGGGTTGATAGTGACAAGAAACTATATGTAACTAACTACAAATACTGCTAATACTAACTATCAGTGCTTAGCACTGTTACATTGATTATCTATCTAATGACTAAGCTCTGATCTCTATCCTCTGATCCTTGTAACTCTGGCAGACCTTTGCAACTTTGTCAAGTCGGATGATAGAAGAGCAGTCTTTAGGGAAAGCAGTGTATACACAACAGAGGTTGTAACCTCTGATAGTTTAACCAAAGCTCAGATAGTGTTATTTGGCTTTGTATCATCTGTTCCTTTCATAGGGTTCAATCCAAATGGTATGAATGTAAGCTTTCTACTTGTGACTATTCTTATGAGATTTTTACCGAATTAGCTTTATCCTATCCAAACATTCGTATAAACCGGCCCTATCCGGAACTTTCACAGTATATTGCCTATTCAAATACTAAGTCTGCTTTTAACATCTCAAATTAAATTTTTTAAAGAATTATGCTCAAATGTCACATTTTCCACAAAAAAATTTAATGTACCCTAGACTCATCATGGCAATCTTGCAACAAGATATGCCTAATGATGTCTATAAAAGGGATAAAGTTCTTCCCATAAAATCAGTTTCGGCTCAAACTTTTACTAGAATGGGAAGACTTAAACATCGAGCTGATAATGCACCACACTTGAGCCCATCCTTCTGACCAAAGGGAAAATCCCATCCCTAAGGTACCTACAGCAGAAATTACCAAAAAGAGGAAGAATAGTGTAGCAAAGCCACTTCATCCTTCCTCACAATCAAAATCCAAAGCCATTCCCTCCGAAAGAGCCAAGAAATCAAAGGCTACTCAGGAAGAAAGGGTCACTGAGAGTCTGTCTGAAATACATAATTTGTTAGTACATTAATGTCTAATGCATGTGTCTTTTGTACGAGTCATTTTGTGTAGCACGTTTATTTGAGTTATTTTATCTTTAAAGTTGAAATGTAATCTAATCATAAGCACACATGAGTCTTGCGTAGCATACGAGTAGGGGCGTGCGTAGGAGTCATGTGTGACAACCGGCAAAATAACTAGTAATTCCATATAACTTAATCATTGTTTAAATATACAATTATGTGCATTAGACTTAATTACGATATGATTGATTCTCATTAGTCTAGAAATCCCAGGAAATACACATACTTTTGTATATCACATGATCATATTCGCCGCATCGCGATGCGATACAAACTATTACAAAGACCGTTGGTAGATTATCCGGTCAGACTAGTCGTGTCATGAGGGTTCCAATACTCCCATAAACGTCAAGTATAGGACTTATAATCATGTCTAATATGATATATACATAAAACCCCAAGTGGGAAAGCACGTATATATGATATAACCTTTTGGAAAACATGATATAACCTTCTAGAAAATATACAAACATTTAAATTGTCTCATCCGGGACATAAACTTGCAAATTTCAATAAACCGGCAACAATTTAATAACTGTTGGAAACATATATGATCAATGGATGATGTTAAGCATCATAAATAATATCAAAGGCATTGGATATTCCCTAATGGTATCAAAACATAAATCATCCAACAATGCTTCATAATTAATCATTAAGCGTACCACAAGCACAATATTTGTCTGTCTAACAACCAGTAACTATCAAAATACAAACTAGTGAACTAGTTAACATTGCTTAACATCCTAACACTAGTTTAATTCATTAAACATATTGAATTGGCCTAGTTTTATTATAATTACATAATATTTGCACTTTATACAAACAATACATACTTAACACTTAAACAAATTACAAAAGCCACCCAAGAAGCCCCCCATGTATGAACGGTTTTGGGAGGGCCCCACAAGCCAGCCCCTTGATCTTGTGTGTGTTTTGGGAGGCCCCCATTAGCCATTGGGTAAAAGCATATAGTTTGATTATAAGACCATTAGTCCATATACCTTATCCTCACCTCACCTAACCTCACTTTTTCACCTTCAAAAACACACACACAAGAACACTCCCCCCTCTCATTTTCAGCTCCAAGCACACCCCCTCTTTGTCTTCATCTTTTCAAATTTTATCAAGTGTTCTAAGTGGGCTTAAGAAGATTCAAGGTGGTTCAAGGTTTGTGGAAGTTAGAAGATAATCTAGGAGGCTCTTTTACACTTGTTGAAGCTTCATCTTCTTCGTTACTCTTAATGAATCATCCCTAGCTACTAGTGCTAGTTGTAAGTATCTCCTACTCTTCATCTTGTTTATTATTAGGTAAAGATCATAAAAGTAAAAGTTATTCATCAAGAAACCCAAGATTTAGAATACATAAAAATCTAACATAAAGTAACCTAAATCACATAACAAAGGTGTTCTTCTGGTAGATCCTATGTTGTTTTTGGTGTTGGTCTTGTTGTGGTCATGAAAGTATAACTAGTAAGCTTGCTAAAAGTTGTTAAAGTATAGATCTATCAAGTATACAAGTAGATCTAACAAAATACATGAACAACAGTATGATGAACATGAAGGGTTTTGAAATGTTCTTTTAAATGCGTTAAAAGTTTTTATAAGTTTCTTTTGAATTTTGAAGATTATAAATGTTTATATTCATCAAATTAGTTTAAAAGTGTGTATAAAGTCTAGTAACCATTTGATCTTTAAAGTTTATAACTTACAAATTGGTTGTTTGTAAAGAACGAGACTTTTCTACAAGTTCATGTTCTTGACTTTTATTGAAATATATAATGTTTGTGTTGTTGTTTAAATATGTTTGTGTTGAGTTTTGAAACTTGATTTAAAGATGTTGAATAACATGGAAATATCCATATTTTAGGTGTGACATTTGTGCCATTTCAATCATTTTACAATTCCGAAAAATTTCATATTTAATGAAACCTTGTGTTTTATTTCCGAAATTTATATAATTATCTATGACATTTACACATTTTCAATCCTTGCACGATTTCGAACTCTCAAAAACATTTTTGAAAGTAATATGTTAACTATTACTAAAACATAATTAGTTTAACGCGACATACACTCCGGAACAAGGACATAAGCTAAACATACCCTAAAATACCCTTTACATAACTTGGATATAAGTTTTGAAGGGTTAGGTATGACAAAAACATGCTTATACAAGTCCAGAGACTATTTTCGCCAAACTGCGAAAGTCTATCAATTCTCATATTTTTTAATATGAACCATGTGTACCATTCTAAATATTTTTTGTATTCAATAAAATCTTGTATTTTATTCATAAGAATGCAAAAATATCAACCGTCGTGAAATTTTGATCATTTTCGTGTTAGTTAAAGCGTTTTACATAATTTTGCGAAACACGTAACCGTACAACCGAACAAACCGACATCCACAACATTTCCGGGAAAAATCCAAGTTACATAGCCTTAACACCTTTATAGAGCCTAAAAAATAAGTTAAAAGGGGTTTAAAGTGACAAAACGTGACGAAATAAGTCTAGGGACAAATCTGCCATAATCCAAAACTTTTGCCCCTGCCAGGGCCTTACGGACTGTAAGAGGTGCCCCAATACGGTCCGTGAGGGGTGCCCAACTTCTAAGCACCATTTGACATGTGTTATGATGTTCCTCTGATCATGCCACCTCCATGGACACTTGGCTTGGTCTCGTGAGCTGAAAATCACTATAAATAGCCTTGATCTTCAACCATTTTCCTTGCTCATTCACAAATTCTTCCTCCCATTCTCTTGGAGCTTGCTTCCAGCTTTTGGAGGCGTCCAACTTTGAGCTCTTAAGTGTTCTTAACACAAGTAAGTGCTCCCTCCTAGTCTATTTCATTTATTTTGGCTATTTTGAGCCAAAATTCAAACAGTATGACTTTCTGTTTGACTTCCGGTTCTGACCATATTTGGTCAAGTCGAAGTTCAATCGAACTTTGCAACATGATCGTAATCACGATGGTTATAATCCCTGGTGATTGCACCTTCTGATTACCACGTTTACCAGTCGAAGTGATGAGTCAAAGTTTTGGTCAAAAATGCGCATAATGTGCATTTTACGACAGAACTATTTTCGGGTATTAAAACTCCAAGTTTTGATACCAAATCATTTTTGTAACTTAGAATCGATGAAAACTATGCATAATGTTTCAACATGTCTAACTCGTCACTTCAAGTTTAGTGCTTTATTATGGTCGTAAGTCGAGCGGTCTTGACCACCGCTTTGACTTTCGAATCCGACCCGTTTGGTAGATCTTAAGAATCGACCAAACACATTTTTATGACCATAGTTGTATAGGAAATAACCCTCTGAGGTTATACCTTATGGTCATAAGGTTTTCTTAGTTTTATGATAAGTCGCTTTTATGTTCTTCAAAAATGACCAAAATGCCCTTTTTACGTATAAATCAATTTTAAGCATATGTAACCAAACTTTTAACATATAAACTGATGTCACAACATTTTCAAAAATGTTTTGGCTTATAAGACTTATCATAGGACATATTTAACCATCTAGACATATAATTACGCTAATGACACGTTAAAGTAGCGTAAACTACCTTAACGAGTCATAACGGGTCAAAAGCACTTAGGATTCTTTCCAAATCAGAATGTTAATTGTAGTAAACCATATCATATGAGTTCCAACACTCATTTGGTTTATAAAACTTCATTCTATCCGAATCCTCCGATTAAAGTGTCGACACTAACATAGTTATCCGACACATTAGGACACGCTTTAGCTTTGTTTATTCCATTGAATAAGGACGCATACGCAATCCCAAGTGAGCTTTGTTTATTCCATTCAAAGCCATGAATTTGACACACGACAAAACTTATGTACTCACCGACATTTTTATGCTAACTCTCTTTTCACATATGTTTCAAGAGCCAATGTTTGATGATTAGGAACACATGCTTCACATAGGATGGACGCATGCCTTAGTTAACTTTAAAACTTAAAGACAAATATTGTATTTTGGTTGTATTTTTTCCAAGAAAATGTAAATTATTAATTTAATAAAACAAAACCTTGAATACCATGTGTTTGAAACAATTTCTGTAACGTGACTCCCCGACGTTTCCGCCACAGTTTGTTGTTTTACGCGGTCGGGGTGTTACATTAGGGGAAACTATGGCAAAAATTTTCTTGAAATATAATTATGTTTAAACATGGTTAATCAAGGTTTTAAAAAGTTAAAAAGGTGTTAAATACATTAAACATGATTTTACAAAGTTTTGGGTGAAAAGTGTAAGTTTAAGAAACTAGAGTATTCATGAACTTAAAATGGATTTTGATATATATTTTAAGGAAAATATATATTTAGCAAGTCACATAAAAATGTGTTTTATGTGAATAACTTATGTGTTATATGTATTTAGTGTAAAAATATAAGAAATTATATTTAACTAAATACCAACAAAATACACCTACAAGAATATGCAAGAAAAATGACAAAGTATATATATATATATATATATAGAGAGAGAGAGAGAGAGAAACGAGATCAGGAGAAAACGATTGGAAGTGTGAAAATGGTGAGAACGGATCTTGGTCGAACATGTGGTAGGGGGGCGCTAAATGATATGCGGGGTACTATGGTCATTGTTCAAGTCCGCTTAATAGATGGCGTTATAATTCATTTTCAAACAAAAGTCCATCAGATATCGCGTGTTGTTATTTATTCTTGTTTCAATGGTGTTTTCTTTTCAAATTTATTTTCAAAGCGCTTTTTTTTTTTGAAAAATGCTGTTATGTCCTTTAACCTAGAATCAATACTCGGCGTTTTCATTATTTAGAACTTATTAGTGGTGTTTTACACCTTGTTACGCTTATCTAATTATGGAGTTTTCATTAAAATGTTTTGGGGTTATAGTAAATCTGTTATTCTTATTGTTTATCATTTAACCAATGGTTTGTTCATTATGGCGTTTTCACTTTCTTCCCTCTCAGCAGCCACTTCATTGTAGATCTGTCCAGTTGAATTAATCTTTTATATCTTATAAAGGTAATTATCTTGCCGTTCATGGCGTTCCTAAATTCATTATATTTCATTAATCTCGTTTAACCTTTCTCGCATCCTATATTTAAATATCATCACAACCCTGGATGTTGCATCGCTCGAATGTGCTAAATCACATAGTTGTTCAAGTAGGTGTAGTCTATCTGTGTTCAGCACTCCGTCCATCGTCAACGAATAATCCACCTCGTCTTGATAAGCCACTTTCACCGTTCTTGATTGTTCATCCAAACTCCAACTGATATTGTTGGTAGATCAGTAATATCATCATCATCATTTGCTGGAAATTTTCTTTTCAAACTTCTGATTACCATTTGAGCCCTTTCACAATCGTTGGCCCTCGGAACCCCAAGGGCCAGAATATCTCTCTAAACGGCCTCAACCATACTAAGTATGGCCTTGATGGTCTTGACCTTCACCCTTCTCCTCTCAGAGAACTTTAGGAGGAAACGTCTCTCCGACCTCTCAAACCTCCATGCAATAACCTGAACCATTTTTAGTTAAGTTGTATGGCATTTAAACAATTTGTGGCGTGTTTAGACAATTTGTGTAGTGTTAAGTTTGTTTACTTGTTCTACTTATATAATTGCGTTTTTTGGCGTGAGGTAGATATATGTTTTTGGCGCTAAAAAACAATAGTAATTATATTTTGATGTGTATTTTTTTGTATCTTGTGTCGTATGATGCAGGATGCAGACCTATAATATGATAGGTAATTATGGCGTTTAGAAAATATAAAAAAAATTGAATAGCCATGGTGTGGTTTTTAATAGAGTAAATGTTAGTAATAAAGTTTTTGTCGTTTCAGTTACTCTTTGTGGTTACTATTTGTTCAGATTTATCTGTTAAGGCTGTAATGTGTCCTATTATTAAGTTTGACGTTTTATATTAATGGCATTTTAGATAAAGATGACAAAATAAAACTTTTAAAAGGCACCCTTTTGTTCTATTCTCGTGCACCTTGTTTTATACATTTTAGTAATTATTTGGAGTTTTTTAATAATACGTGATTAAAGTAATTTTATTATAGTTTTGGTGTTTAGCGTTTGTGGCATTTTGCCATTTTATAAGTAATTAGAGAAATAATGTATTTTATTAGCGGAAAATTAGATAACAAACCACAGAAAATGACACAAAAAAATAGAAAGGAAAAAAATTAAAAATGCTAATCCAATTTTTCATCCAAATCTTCACTGTCATCAGTCTCTTCTTCTTGAAGTTTTTGCCCCTTGAACCTTTGAATTCCTTAGATAGGTGCCGATTTTCTACACAGCTGAAACGCCCTGCTCTAAGCGAAGCTAATCATTCAGTAAAATATGGCGTTTTGATTTTTAGTGTGATCTATTGTTGTTGATTGTTGAAGTGGTTTTGTGGATGCTGGAGACATAGATTGATGTCGTATGTGTAGATGCTATTTTATGGGTGTGATTGTGAGTGGGTTTTTCGCTTGGTTGATATTTGGCCATCATCTTCATACTCATCCCACTCTTCATCATTTAATAATTGAGTCCAAAGTAGCATTTACACTGTTATAGATCCCTTATTCTCATCCAAACCTTCTTCAAGAACAAAAAGCACACAAAACGACATATCATTGTCATCAGTCTCTTTTTCTTAAAGCTTTGTCCATCTCATTCAGCAAAATCATATTGAGTTATCCCCCTCAGTTAAGAATCTAAAGAAACACCAAACCAAGATTGATCGGAATCCATTCAGTGAAACTTCATGGAGAACAATACTAAATCTCCAAGAAACGACGTTTGCCATCTGTGGTTGTTTTAACCTTTTTTGGCGTTTTAGAGTGGATGGTAGTAAAGAAAACATGGCGTTTGTTTTTGGGTGTGATCAATGGAAGATCCTGAGATATTTGTTTATATAAGATGTTTTTGGCGCGTAGTTTAGGCAGGATTTTATTTTAATAAATGTTTGTCGTTTCAGTTACTGTTTGTTCAGCTTTATCGGTTAAGGCTGTTACACGTCCCATTTTTTAAGTTTGGAGTTTTGTATTTAATGGCATTTTATAATTAAAGATGATAAAATACACTAATTAACTTTTGGTGTTTTGCGGTTGTGACATTTTGGCGTTTTATAACTAATTGTATGTAACGCCTCGTATTTCCATATTCTTATTTTTAGAATGTTCATATTCGTATTTTATTTTTAGAAACCTTACATTCGTATTTCTATTTCAATCTCATAGTTCGAGGAGTTAATCATAATGGAATTCATTTTTATACATATACGTGTTACCTTTCATATTTGTGTTATATAAACAATCAATCTTTAAATACGTGTTTATACGCAAAATCGAGACTTAAAATACACTATGGATACTTAAAAACAAGTTAAAATACAAGAAAACGGCATAAAATAGCCTAGCTACAAAGTGCATGGACTAAAACTGAGCAAAACCAAAAGCTTTTCCACCTCCTTTCTCCTCCAATCACCTTCCACCCTTCTTTAGCCAATTAGATTTCACCTTTTCCACATCATTTCTCCTCCAGTCACCTTCCATCATTCTTTAGCCAATAATATTTCACTATTTCCCACCTCATTTCTCCTCCAATCACCTTCTACCTTCCTTTAGCCAATTATATTTCAACCTTTTTCAACTTCATTTCTCCTCCAATCACCTTCCACCTTCATTTAAACCCCAACCACTTAAACCTCTTATAAATACCAACCCTAACACCTTCCAAACACTTGCACCACCTCCAAATCACTTCCAAACTCTCTCAACTCTCAAAGATTTTAAACTTTGGGCAAAATGTTCAAGAACCAAAATTGATAACTTCGGTGTTCCATCAACTCAAGACTCGTCAAACCTACTAAGTGGAAATTTTTTTGAAAACCGTGAGTGTACATGATCCTTTTTCTTTTAACACTTTTGGGGGTAATAGGTATACATTATCAAACTCACACTATCACATTACTTTATGCTTAAATCACAAACAAACAATCCAATATACATGCTTGATACATTATACTTGAAACTCGTATATGCTAGAATTCATTAGGCTTTATACTTTGTCATTAACTTCGTACAAGCCTCCCTTAACATGTATAACGCTATAGGAGTAGCGCACCGCCCGTATTCGTGAGGTCATGTTAAGTAAACAAAACGGTCTAGTCATTGCTATGATTAGATTACGCTAGCGGTAAACTTTGGGTTGACACGTATAGTTGCAAGCTAGTATTGTATGATATTTAAGTTAACTATTATGCCATGTGGATTCGTTTAAACTTTTATACTTATGCTAGTATTCAAACTTGTATGCTCGCCAATACTTTTTGATTGAACTATACTTTAATACGCATTGCGGGAATTCAATGATGACGATGACGAATGGAACTTAGTAGGAAGGACTAGAAACGCGCCAAACTTTAAATTCATGTTTATAGATTAGTCATACATTACTTGTTGTATTTTGTTTTCCAATTCATGTACTTGAACCATTAGCAATGAAATGAAATATTATTTATTAAATACTTGTCACAACTAGTGTTATGAATTTCGTGCAATCTATTTCGTCCGCCCCGATGACTCCTTCATCGGTTTGGGTGTGACATTATAGAAATATAGTATTCTATTATTTGAAAAGTACATAACAAACACAGAAAAAAACTAAAACTCCTTGTCAGAAGGGATTTTGTCTGAGAAGTACCGATCACTCCCCTCGTCTTCTTCTTCGGATTCTTCTTCCAGTTTCTCATCCAAGTCATTACTTTCAATTTCATTGGCCTCTTGTTCTTGAAGATTTTGAAGCCTCCATTTGAACATGTCATGCAACAATGCCAATTTTATGTTCATGTCTGTGTTCAAACATGTTGCGTTGTGTAACTCATCCATGAACCCAAGACCCTGTTTGGTCATGATGTTTTCAAGCATGTAGGCTCCCCGTTGTCACATATAACGGTCACAAGGTCAGTGAATTCATCAAAACGCCATGATCTGATGACTGGGTCCATTTTTGCATTTGCCTTGTTTGGTCCAAATTTTCTGGTTAATCTTCTTATAAGCATATTTGTTTTATCACACTGGTTATCAAGAAGGACGCCAAGTGTTAGAATCCCCCTTTGTACTCCTTATTCCAAGTTCAATATGGCTTTGATTGTTTTAACAAACACTCTTCTTCAGTTGTCAAAATGGATTACAAATCTTCTGATTCCGAAGGGACTGAAGGTGTCACCGCTCTCCTCCATTGGTTTGAAGAAATGGAAAACACCTTTCTAAATTGCGATTGCCCCGATGATCGCAAAGTGCGATATGCTACCGGTCGTTTACTTGGAATAGCACTTACATGGTGGAATACAGAGAAGGCCAAACGAGGTGTTGAAGATGCTATGACTTTGACTTGGGAAGAGTTGAAGGAAATCATGACAAGACGGTTTTGCCCAAGAAGCGAAATCAAGAAATTGGAGGATGAGTTCCATTCTTTGAAACAAAAGGAAGGCGACCACACCACATACAACAAGAGATTCCTTGAGTTAAATCAAATGGTTCCCAACTTATTCACTCCCCTCTACCGTTTGATCGAGCACTACATTCGAGGTCTTCCTTCAAATATTCAAGACTCCGTAATAAGTACCACACCTGCAACTTTGGAAGCAGCAATGGAGTTAGCTACAGAGCTCACCGAAAACCGCATACGTAATAAAGACTTCACGGAGGAGAAGAAGAAGGATAAAACCTCAACCGAAACCTCAAACTCCACCCGAACCGAATTCTTCTCTCAACCCATTTCTAAGAGAAAACGAGATGGGCAAATTTTCGCTGTCACTCAACACAATCAACCAGCTTCACAAGCCGTGCCCCTCCAAGCTATCCCAATCACTCAAGTAGCACCCAACTCAACTTACCCAAATAAGAAACCTTAATTTGGACCTCACCCTCAATGCAACACCTGTTCTTATCACCATCCATTTACCTTACCTTGTCGACTATGTGCGAATTGTGGACGCTATGGTCATTCGAGCAAGGTTTGCTGCACCTCTCAAAACCAAACCTCACCCCCTACTCAAAACATGATCCAAACATATCAACAACCTCAATACCCCATGCTCCCATATGTTCGAGCTTGTTTCAATTGTGGCGACCCTACCCACTTTAGAAACACGTGCCCTCGATTGGTTAACATCATAAACGCCCAAGCTCAAGCAAACCTAGTTAACCAAGCAAATCAAGAAAACCTAACCACTAGGCCACCAGCAAGAGGAAGGGTTTACAACATCAACGTCAATCCTGTTGAAGATAATGACGGCCCAAATGAACCACCCAACTAGTTTCTTCACCAAAAATCAAGAATTCAACTCCAACCGCTTAGTTTTTATGTTTTATTTACGCTTATCTCAATCTTCACGTATCTCATTTATAAATTGGAAATTGTATCCAAGAATCTTTATGCAAATTACTATCTCAGTTTTGTTTTATACTCATTGATTTAACATTCATATCATCAGACATCTCGACGTACCTCGATTGTCACACCCCGACCCGCAGCGGAAAAGGTGATCGGGGCATGATTGGGTTTTCATCAAAGCTCATGACATTTATTATAATGTTTCATATTTATTATTACAGTTTACAAGGAATCCTACAATCAAATCAATCAAATACAACATGTTCTATTCCTCCTTTTAAACTTCATTATTTTTCTTCTAAGGCAATTTCCTATGTTTTACTTGCTTCATCCTGTTCACCTGTATCATGTGTAAAAATGGTTTTTGGATCAACAAAAGTTGGCGAGTGAACCTTCTTAGAAAACATTTATTATTTATTTCTTATTGTGTTTAATATGGAAAAATTGTGCAGTATTCATATATGAACAAACGTAAATAAACATACAATAACAACAAATAGCATACAATAACACACCAATAGCATACAATATCAAACAACAACAAACAGTAACATACATTAACAAACCAATAGCATACAATAACATATCAACTTGCATGAATATATAACATGAATGAAACTGGATATGTTGGCAACGTCACGTTCACGCTCATAATGTAATGGGGAACGGACGGCCTATGATAAATGTATGTACTGAAAATGATAAATGTCTGTGCGATCAAGGCTCAATCAAACGGAGCCGATCGTATGTTGGCAACGCCTGGTTCACGTTCATAATGTAATGGGGAACTGCTCAACGCTCATAATGTAATGGGGAGCGGCGGCCTATGATATTGCATGTACTGAAAATGATAAACTAAATCTAAACAATAACCACACAAACAGTTGATACAAGCTGAATACACATTTGTTCATGGATATGATGTATGCACAATGATTTAAATATAAGAAATGGTAAGACACGTGATACACCCCAAAAACTTGATTAAAACGGGGAGTTTGTAGAGATTCACTCACATTGGGTGCGTTCGGTTGATGATGTTGAATGCGCACGAGTTTAGAGGATTGATCGACGAGGAAAAAACTAACCTAATTAATAACGAAAAAGTAAGGTAAATAAATGGATTTTATTAACAATTTTAATAGGATTTTTGGATATATTTTTGTGAGTTTAAGGCTATTTTCTAACTTTAAAATTGTTAATTTTAAGTATTTTTAAATGATTTTTAATTTAAATAAATAAATAAATTAATAAAAAAAAATGTTGACCTTTTGACTTGACCGTTGACCGTTACTGTTGATCGTTGACCGGTTCGGTCGTTTGTATGTGTGCGCTGGGTGAGACTCGAACCCGTGACCTCCCGTACGCGTGCACGCAGCTCTACCAACTGAGCTACGTGTCTAACCCGAAATATTTCTGTTTTTAATTATATTTATACACTATTTAAGTTAATCCGAAAATCATTTATTTTAAAAAGGGTTTTAATTGTATTGAACCGGTGCCGTTAACCAGTCTCGAACCCGGGACGTGCGAGTTAGTGTTGCACATAGTCCGCTGGACTGTGTGTCTAACCTGGTTAATATTCCGATTTTTATTATACTTAACATGATCCTGTGAGTTATCCGGTTCAGTTTAAAAAGGAACATTTTTATTACCGAGAATGTGCGTGTGTCAAGGATCGAACTCGGGACGTATGCGTATTTATTTGCACACAGTCCACCGCTAGACTGTGTGTCTAACCCGTTCATAATACTGATTTTTAATTAATCTTATACACTAAGCCGACTTCATCTTCTTCGTTCAAACACAGACAACGCTTAACCAAACTGTTACTTGTTAAAGTAAATTAACGAACTTTAATAACGATTGTAATGTGATGAACAGAGAGGGTTTGGGAAAAGAATGTACCGGAACAGGTCGTCTTTTTCAGAACTCCGGCAAGGATCGTCGGCTCTGTTTTGTATATTCCGTCTGTTCGGATCAATTAGCAACTTTGATCGATTAGATGTGAAATTGAATTACTGAGTAACGATTATCAGGATGTTTAGATGATCATATCGGCTCACGGCGAAATTCTGGAACTTTCAGAAATTTTCCGGCGAAAATGGAATATCCGGCAATGTCGTCTGGAATAGATTCTGGGTGAGGGATTGATGTTAGTATTAGTCTCACAATGGAATGAAATAGAAAAAGTCGAGGTATTTACCGTGTTGATGAAAGTCTCGGTTTTCCGGCGACTTTCAGAGAATTCCGGCGATGCTCAAAAAGAAATTCCGACGACCAGAAAATAGAGTAAACGTGAAATTAGATGCTCTGGGAATGTAATTGAGTCGCGAGATAAAGATTTCGTTGAAGTAATTCCAGAAATGAATGTTTTCGGTTATAAAAATCAAACATCACCTGAATTCAAGTTCATTAACGACTGAATTGATTTAAAATGTCGGTCTATCGGTTATGTTCAAGATTCCGCGAGCACTCAAACGTCTTGGACAGTTTGGAAGCCGATATCGGTTTCAGTTGGCGCAACAGGCTGATTCTCAATTGAAGATATGATTTAATTGTTTCCTAAAACTCACAAAAACATCAAGTGGCAGAGTGGTTGGGCGAGTGGAAGTTAGAACTTTGTGGTTCCCGGCTGACCCGGGTTCGAAACCCGGCATCAGCATTTAATTTTTATTTCATTATTTTTAATACATTTTCAAATATAAACTTTATATTCTAATATACATATTAATTATGTATTGATTAAAATTAATTTGAGCATTAAATATGCAACGAAATTTTTTAACTGAGTGTTCGGTTAATAAACGAAGCGGGTTTGGTTAACCCGGTTTTTTACGGATGTTACATCGATCTCATCATTTAAAGAAGTTGGGTTGTGTCTCACTTTTACATAGACTAACCCCTTCATCATAACAAACGAGAGAGGTACCGTCATCATTCAGTCATGTATCCTTTCAGAATTGAGACTCAAGCTCTGTTGTTGTGTTTATTTATGTTTTAGAGTCACATAGAACTGATCATAATTTACTGACAAAGCCAATGAAAATTTGACAAGAATATGGTGGATACGCCGCTGGTACTTCCTATATATAAGTATTCTTGTCAAAGGATCAAAAGCATTGTCAGGCGGTTATGATAAGTTCCATGTAGGATTTAGTAATGTCATGGTTGAAGTTTGTTTTATACTTACTGATTTAGCATTCATATCATCATACATCTCAACGTATTCCAATCTCATCATTCAAAGAAGTTGGGCTGTGTCTCACTTCTACATAGACTAACCTCTTCATCATAACAAACGAGAGAGGTACTGTCATCATTCAAACATGTATACTCTCAGAATTAAGAACTCAAGTTTTGGTTGTTGTGTTTAGAGACACATAGAACTAATCATAGTTTACTGATAAAGCCAATGAAAATTTGACAAGAATATGGTGGATACGCCTCTGGTACTTCCTATATATAAGTATTCTTGCCAAAGAATCAGAGGCATTGTCAGGCAGCTATGAGAGGTTCCATGTAGGTTTTAGTGGTAGAAGTTTTGTTATATGGTATAACCTTATCTTTCCAAACGTATCAAAACTCTTGTGCATGAGATCATACCTAGTCAATCAACTCTGTGTATCAATATTCTTTATCTTAGGCATCAAAAATCGAATACTGTAGCAGGGTATTCAACCCTTACTAGGAACGTTACCGCCTCAAATGAAATTTAAACTCTTACCCCCTTCTAATTATGTAATTGTCAAAACCACACCCCCTTTCAAGTCAAACATACCACTACCTAAATTTCGGGACGAAATTTCTAAAAGTAGGGGATACTGTAACATCCGTCGAAAAACGGGTTTCCAAACCCGCTTCGTTTGTAATCGAATATCAAGTTATAAAAAATTTCGTTGCGTATTTATGACTTATTTTAATTTTAAACGATACATAATTAATAAACAATTTAGAATTTATAAACTATAATTGATAAAAAGTGAAAATAAAATAAATAAAAAAAGAAACCGGCTGCCGGGTTTCGAACCCGGGTCAGCCGGATTAAACCTCAAGACTTAACTCACACACATCCCACCACTCCGCCACTTGTGTTATTTGTGTAACATTTGTCAAAAACGGGTTTTCCAAACCCGCTTCGTTTGTAATCGAATATCAAGTTATAAATGTTTCGTTGCGTATTTATGTTGATTTTAATTTTTAATGATGCATAATTAATAAACAAACTAGAATATAAAAGTTATAATTGATAAAAAGTAAAAATAAAATAAAATGAAAAACAGGCTGCCGGGACTCGAACCCGGGTCAGCCGGAAAGGATTCAACGTCTTAACACGCACACATATAAAAACACTCCGCCACTTGATGTTTTCTGTTAGTTCTAGGAATCAATTAAACCTTATGTTCAACCATGAATCGATCTGTTTACGCTAACTGAAACCGTTATCGGTTTCCAAACGTCCAAAAACGTTTGAGTGTTCGCGGTTTTCTGTCAATAACCGATACACCGACACCTCCAAACAATTTAGCTTTGAATGGACTTGAATTCATGTGGGATCGGTTTTAATAACTGAAAAATCTGCACTTCATGAATTACTCCAACCATAGTCCCCTCTCGCGACCCAAACTCATCTGCAGACCATCAATTTCACTTTCGCACTACTTTCAGTTCGTCGGAAAAGCTATTTGAACTCGCCGGACTTTCGCCAAAAACCGTGTCTTCCATCAAATCAGTAAGTCTCTCATTTCTTTCATCGTCTATCAGTTGTTAAGCTTTTGCTAACTCAAACCCTTCAATCAGAATCAGTTTCAGACGACGATATCGGATAATTAACTTTCGCCGGAAAACTTCTGAGAATTCTCAATTCTCGCTGTGAAAAGGTATAGCCTTCTAAACCTTCTGGTAATTCTTGTTCAGTGCTTCAATTTCGCATTTAGCTAATAAAATTGTTAATCTGTCCGCTCAGACGAAATCCGTAAAAACAGAGCCGACGACTTCGCCGGAATTCTGAGATAAATCGTTTCCCCGGTATGTTTACTTCCAAAATCTTCTCTGCCATTTCATTTTAGTCATTTGAATGTTTGTCAATCAAATTAAACAAGAAACAGTAGAGTAATCATAGTCTGTGATTTTGTAACGAAGAAGACGAAGTTAGGTTGTTTATAAGTTTAATATAATTTGGATATTATCTCGGGTTAGACACACAGTCCAGCGGTGGACTATGTGCGCACATATATCACACGCCGCGAGTTCGATCCTTGACACACACGTATGCTCTGTAATAATAAAGATGTTTTATTTTTCTAACTGAACCGGATTAACTCACGGTAGATGTTAAGCATAATAAAAATCGGTATATTAACCAGGTTAGACACACAGTCCAGCGGTGGACTGTGTGCAACACTAACCCACAGGTCCCGGGTTCGAGACCTGTTGCACCCTCCGGTTCGATGATTAAAACCCTTTTTGAAAATAAAAGAATTTTGAATAAACTAAAATAGTATATAAATATAATTAAAAACAAAATTATTTCGGGTTAGACACGTAGCTCAGTTGGTAGAGCTGCGTGCACGCGTACGGGAGGTCTCGGGTTCGAGTCCTGCCCGGCGCATACATACACACAATAGAACCGGTCAAACAGTCAACAGTCACAGTCAAACAGTCAACGGTCAATGGTCAACGCAAAAGTCAACATTTTTTTTATATTTTTATTTATTTAATTTAATTTAAAAATCAATTAAAAATACTTAAAAATAATGTTTTTAAAGATAGGAAATAGCATTAAACTCACAAAAATATATTTAAAAATCCTATTAAAATTATTAATAAAATCCACTCATTTACTATACCTTCCGTTATTATTTAGGTTAGTTAATCCTCGTTGATCAATCTTTCAAACTCGTGCGCATTTCATTATCTTCAACCGAACGCACCCAATGTGAGTGAATCTCTACAAATTCCCCGTTTTAATCACGTTTTTGGGGTGTATCATGTGTCTTACCATTTATTATATTTAAATCATTGTGCATACATCATATCCATGAACAAATGTGTAACAGCTTGTATCAACTGTTTGTGTGGTTATTGTTTAGATTTAATTTATTATTTTCAGTACATGCAATATCATAGGCCGCCGCTCCCCAATACATTATGAGCGTGAACCGGGCCAACATACGATCGGCTCCGTTTGATTGAGCCTTGATCGCACAGACATTCATCATAGACCGTCCGTTCCCCATTACATTATGAGCGTGAACGTGACGTTGCCAACATATACAGTTTCATTCATGTTATATATTCATGCAAGTTCATATGTTATTGTATGTTATTGTTTGTGGTTGTTATTGTTATTGTTTGATTATTTACATTTGCTCACATATGACTATTGCACAATTTTTCCATGATAAAGATAACAAGAAATCAACAATAAATGTTTATCTAACAAGGTTCACTCGCCAACTTATGTTGACCCAAAAACCCCCATTTTTACACATGATACAGGTGATCCAGCCGCAGCAAGAAACACATAGGATTGGCTTAGAAGAATAAACTGGTTTAGAGCTTGGATTGTTTAGTTTATTATTTTTCTTTGTATTTGTATGAACATGTTTGGATTATTGAGGATGTAATTTTGATTTAAATAAATATGAAACATATTAGTAAATATCATGGCTTTGGTGATAACCCAATTATGCCCCGACTCTTATTCCGCTGCGGGTCGGGGTGTGACAGATTGGTATCAGAGCCATGACTATAGGGATATAGGATAGGTTATTAGACCCTTAGAGCCTATACTATAGTTAATTAGAAATTTTTAAGACTTTGTGTGTTACATGAAAAATTCATGATGTTTATTTGTTTTATGTTTAATGTTACATTCAATGTTATGCAAGCATGTTCATAAGTACATATTATTATATAATGCCTATCATGAATCATATTCTCATAACATATCATATCCATGAAAGCACACATCACATCATTTTCATGATTGTTTTTACAATGATTTTTGTATTTTCAAATCACATCAAAGTGAGTTCTCATGACGGGCATGTAGTAACTGGAAGGGTACAAGTACCGGTAGTCGGAACGTCCTGTCTAGGCTGGCATTCATATAAATCCAAAATAAAGTACCAGTTTGCCTACCTGGGGACTAACGATGAGAGTACGAAGTACCTATTAGGCCAAAGCATGATATACCAAACGTCGTGTGAGCTAACCCCACTTTGAGTTGTCATTGTGTCTACACCTGGACACATTCCGACCATACATCTCGTAAACATATTTCGTGGTTTTCATTCGGGTAATGCGAGTGTTAAACCGCCAATACTAATGTGAATCCTACCAAGCCAATAGTCATGGGGGCCCACATGACTATACAGGTGAAGGTATGGGGGACATTTGAGGCCCAACATGAGCAAACCCAAGACATCCTATGGATGTAGTTGCATCATTGATATTTATGTTATTTTCATTTTCTTTAAGACACATGACACCTAAAAAGACTCCATAAACTCACAATCTTCTTATGTATGTTCCTGTAGATGTCGGCTAGACAACAACGAGGGGGTAGAAGATCAGGAAGGTCTCACGAACGCTTGGCCACTCAAATCGCAAAACAAATGGCCCGCGGTGCTTCCTGACATTGTGGTTCAAGTACAACAAGCTCTCGCCACAAATCCCACCAATCCTCCCCAGCAAGAAGACCAGAACATCGGCAACCCTCCTACCAAAAAGTGCTCATATAAACATTTCAAGTCTTGCGATCCTCCTAAATTTGAAGGGACCGAAGGTGTCACTGCTCTCCTCCACTGGTTTGAGGAAATGGAAAACACCTTCCTCAACTGCGATTGTCCCGAGGATCGCAAGGTACGATACGCAACCGGGAGACTATTTGGGGTAGCTCTTACCTGGTGGAATACTGAAAAGGGTAAGAGGGGAATCAAAGATGCAATGGCCTTAACGTGGGAGGAGTTAAGGGAAATCATGACGAGACGATTCTGTCCTAGAAGTGAGATTAAAAAGTTAGAGGACGAATTTCATTCATTGAAGCAAAAGGAGGGAGATCATACAACCTACAACAAGAGGTTCTTAGAGTTGAACCAAATGGTCCCTAACTTGTTCACCCCAGTTTACCGCTTAGTCGAGCATTATATTCGAGGTCTTCCCTCGAAAATTCAAGATTCAGTTCTCAGCACTTCGCCAGCAACACTTGAAGCTGCTATGGAACTAGCTACTGAACTGACCGAGAATCGAATTCGCAACGGTAAATTTAAAGAGGAGAAAAAGAAAGCCCCCGTTGAGGGCCAAACTTCAAACCATTCCACCTCCTCCTCTAAGTTTGCTAACAAGAGGAAACGTAACACCAGAAACTTCGCTGTCACACAAACCAATTTCCCTATCCCTGCTGCACCTATTACCCAAGTTGCCCCCTCACCTGCACCATATAAAAGGCCATACTCTGGCCCATTACCAAAATGAAACCGTTGCCAATACCATCACTTTCCTGATCATCCCTGCCAACAATTTACCGGCTGTGGTCGCGCAGGTCATACTGTTCAAACCTGTCGCATACCTCAGCGAACGAACCGCCACCAGCCTTCAACCCAAACCCACCATCAAATAATGGGTCAAGCTCAACAACCCCTACTACTACCACCTACCCAACATTTAGCCCAATCATACTACCAACCCAACTATCCCATGGTGCAACCTATGCGGGCTTGCTACAATTGTGGAGACCCAAGCCACTTTAGAAACACTTGTCCATGTTTGGTGAACATTATACATGCTCAAGCCCAAGCAAATCCGGTGAATCAAGCTAACGAAGCTCCTCCACCTGCAAGAGGAAGAGCTTTCAACATCAACGCTAATCAGGCTAGAGCTGACAGCAATGTGGTTAACGGTACGTTTCTTATCAACGGTAGTTATGCATCCATGTTGTTTGATACTGGCGCGGATAAAAGTTTTGTGTCCTTAGAGTTCGAACCCATCCTAAACCAAATTCGTGATAAGCTCACGGAATCTATAACAGTAGAAGTTGCTGACGGAAAACCAGTCTCATTAAACTCTATTATACGCAATTGTACTCTCACCTTAAACGACCACGATTTTCCAGTTGACCTCATTCCTATGAAGTTGGGAAGCTTTGACATTATAATTGGTATGGACTGGCTCAGCCAACATCAGGCTGAAGTTGTATGCCGCAAAAAGTTTATACGTATTCCTCTTTCAAACGGTCAGACTCTACGAATCTTTGGAGAAACCCCATCGAAAGGGCTCAGATTAATGTCCTGTCTTCAAGCTCAAAAATATCTTCGCAAGAATTATGTCGCATTTTTAACTCATGTCGTCAAAAAGGGGACCATGGAGAAGAAACTCGAAGACATCCCAGTAGTAAAAGATTTTCCGCAAGTTTTTCCTGACGACATTTCAGGACTTCCTCCCTTGAGAGAAGTCGAATTCCGCATTGATCTTATACCTGGTGCTACACCAGTTGTAAAGTCTCCTTATAGGTTAGCCCCCTCTGAAATGCAAGAGCTAGCCAGTCAATTGCAAGAGTTGACTGACAAAGGATTCATACGTCCTAGCTCCTCGCCTTGGGGTGCACCTGTCCTTTTTGTGAAGAAGAAAGATGGAACGTTTCGCATGTGCATCGACTACAGAGAACTCAACAAGTTAACGATCAAGAATCGCTATCCATTACCTCACATTGATGATCTTCTTGACCAACTTCAAGGCGCCAGCTGTTTTTCAAAAATCGACCTTCGTTCTGGTTATCATCAACTCAAAGTACATGAAGAAGACGTCCCAAAGACCGCTTTCCGAACTCGTTATGGTCATTATGAATTCATGGTCATGCCATTTGGTTTAACCAACGCTCCAGCTGTCTTCATGGATCTAATGAACAGAGTCTGCAAACCCTGTCTCGATCGTTTTGTTATAGTCTTTATCGACGACATCCTCATTTACTCAAAGTCTAAGTCTGATCATAAACGGCATCTTCGACTCATCCTTACACCCTTAGAGAATGAAAAGCTTTACGCCAAATTCTCCAAATGCGAATTCTGGTTAAAAGAGATACAATTCCTTGGACATGTAGTCAATGACAAGGGAATACATGTCGACCCCTCAAAAATCAAAGCGGTACAAGAATGGCAAGCGCCACGTACACCAACTGAAGTAAGATCATTCCTTGGTTTGGCTGGTTATTATCGCCGTTTCTTTTCAAACTTCTCTCGCATTGCTGTACCACTCATGGCTTTAACTCATAAAGGAAAACCCTTCATATGGGGACCCAAACAAGAAGAAGCCTTCCAAACCCTTAAACAAAAACTCTGTGATGCACCAATTCTCACTCTTCCTGAAGGTTGTGATGACTTCGTGGTTTATTGCGACGCGTCAGGGCAAGGACTAGGCTGTGTTCTAATGCAAAGAGGGAAGGTGATAGCTTATGCTTCTAGACAACTCAAAACTCATGAGAAGAACTACAGCACCCATGACCTAGAACTTGGAGCCGTTTGTGTTCGCCCTTAAGATATGGAGACATTATCTCTACGGTACTAAGTGTGAAATATACACTGACCACAAGAGTCTTCAACATATCTTCAACCAAAAGGAGTTAAACATGAGGCAACGAAGATGGGTCGAACTTTTAAATGACTACGACTGTGAAATTCGGTACCACCCTGGCAAGGCAAATGTGGTGGCTGATGCACTCAGTCGAAAGGGTTATGCGAACTCCATTCGTCTTCTATGTTCGCAAATCATAACTGACATTAAAGATCAAATTCGAGAAGCCCAACATGTTTACCGGAAGACGACGTACGAAATGAGCTGTCCTGTGGAGCTGAACTTAAAATTGAAACTAAATCTGACGGTATTCTGTACTATCTAGATCGCATATGGATTCCTGACCACAACAACCTTCATGAATTCCTTATGAATGAGGCACACAAAACACGATACTCTATACACCCAGGAGCCGACAAGATGTATCAAGACCTTCGATACACCTACTGGTGGCCTGGAATGAAAAAGGATATTGCTGTTTTTGTTTCTAAGTGCCTTACATGTTCCAAGGTAAAAGCTGAACATCAAAGACCCTCAGGACTTCTGGTCCAACCTGAAATACCTGTATGGAAGTGGGAAAACATAACCATGGACTTCATTACCGGGTTACCTCGCACTTCTGGTGGGTATGACACTATATGGGTAATCATTGATCGTATTACAAAATCAGCTCACTTTATTCCAATCCGCGAAGATTTCAAGAACGAGAAGCTAGCTCGTATCTACATCAGCGAAATCGTAAGCCGGCATGGTGTACCGTTAAGCATTATTTCAGATCGTGATGGTCGTTTCACTTCACGAACATGGCAAGCCGTACAAACCGCTTTGGGTACACGATTAGATCTCAGTACCGCTTATCATCCTCAAACTGATGGACAATCTGAACGCACCATTCAAACTCTTGAAGATATGCTTCAAGCATGTGTCATAGACTTCAAGGGAAATTGGGACGCTCATTTACCATTAGTTGAATTTTCGTACAACAACAGCTATCATTCAAGTATCGGCATGGCACCTTTTGAAGCCTTATATGGTCGTAAGTGCCGATCTCCAGTATGTTGGCACGAAATTGGGGAAGCTCAAATCACCGGTCCAGAATTGATTCAAGAAACCACAGACAAGATCCATCAAATTCGAAACAATCTTCTAGCGGCTTAAAGTCGTCAAAAGAGTTATGCAGATAAACGACGAAAGCCTTTGGAGTTTAACATTGATGATCATGTACTTTTAAAAGTATCACCGTGGAAGGGAGTAGTTCGTTTTGGTCAAAAAGGCAAGCTAGCACCACGCTACGTAGGACCTTTCAAGATACTAGAAAGAGTAGGACCTGTAGCATACAAGCTTGATCTACCAGAAGAACTCAACAGAATTCACCCCACATTCCACGTATCAAACTTGAAGAAGTGCCTCGCTGATGAGAACCTCCATATTCCTCTGGAATATATTCAGATTGATGAATCTATGCATTTCATTGAAAGACCAGTATAGATCATGGACTTCGGAGAAAAACGTCTAAGACGAAGTCGCATTCCAATTGTTAGGGTACGCTGGGAGTCGAAACGGGGACCTGAGTTTACTTGGGAACGTGAAGACTCAATGCGCGAAAAATACCCGCATCTTTTTCCTACTACTACTACTTAAATTTCGGGACGAAATTCCTAAAAGTAGGGGATACTGTAACATTTGTCAAAAACGGGTTTTCCAAACCCGCTTCGTTTGTAATCGAATATCAAGTTATAAATGTTTCGTTGCGTATTTATGTTGATTTTAATTTTTAATGATGCATAATTAATAAACAAACTAGAATATAAAAGTTATAATTGATAAAAAGTAAAAATAAAATAAATAAAATGAAAAACAGGCTGCCGGGACTCGAACCCGGGTCAGCCGGAAAGGATTCAACGTCTTAACACGCACACATATAACCACTCCGCCACTTGATGTTTTCTGTTAGTTCTAGGAATCAATTAAACCTTATGTTCAACCATGAATCGATATGTTTACGCTAAGTGAAACCGTTATCGGTTTCCAAACGTCCAAAAACGTTTGAGTGTTCGCGGTTTTCTGTCAATAACCGATACACCGACACCTCCAATCAATTTAGCTTTGAATGGACTTGAATTCATGTGGGATCGGTTTTAATAACTGAAAAATCTGCACTTCATGAATTACTCCAACCATAGTCCCCTCTCGTGACTCAAACTCATCTGCAGACCTTCAATTTCACTTTCGCACTACTTTCAGTTCGTCGGAAAAGCTATTTGAACTCGCCGGACTTTCGCCGGAAAACAGTGTCTTCCATCAAATCAGTAAGTCTCTCATTTCTTTCATCGTCTATCAGTTGTTAAGCTTTTGCTAACTCAAACCCTTCAATCAGAATCAGTTTCAGATGACGATATCGGATAATTAACTCTCGCCGGAAAACTTCTGAAAATTCTCAATTCTCGCTGTGAAAAGGTATAGCCTTCTAAACCTTCTGGTAATTCTTGTTCAGTGCTTCAATTTCGCATTTAGCTAATAAAAATTGTTAATCTGTCCGCTCAGACGAAATCCGTAAAAACAGAGCCGACGACTTCGCCGGAATTCTGAGATAAATCGTTTCTTCGGTATGTTTACTTCCAAAATCTTCTCTGCCATTTCATTTTAGTCATTTGATGTTTGTCAATCGAATTAAACAAGAAACAGTAGAGTAATCGTAGTCTGTGATTTTGTAACGAAGAAGACGAAGTTAGGTTGTTTATAAGTTTAATATAATTTGGATATTATCTCGGGTTAGACACACAGTCCAGCGGTGGATTGTGTGCGCACATATATCACACGCCGCGAGTTCGATCCTTGACACACACGTATGCTCTGTAATAAAGATATTTTATTTTTCTAACTGAACCGGATTAACTAACGGTAGATGTTAAGCATAATAAAAATCGGTATATTAACCAGGTTAGACACACAGTCCAGCGGTGGACTGTGTGCAACACTAACCCACAGGTCCCGGGTTCGAGACCTGTTGCACCCTCCGGTTCGATGATTAAACCCTTTTTGAAAATAAAAGAATTTTGAATAAACTAAATTAGTATATAAATGTAATTAAAAACAGAATTATTTCGGGTTAGACACGTAGCTCAGTTGGTAGAGCTGCGTGCACGCGTACGGGAGGTCTCGGGTTCGAGTCCTGCCCGGCGCATACATACACACAATAGAACCGGTCAAACAGTCAACAGTCACAGTCAACGGTCAATGGTCAACGCAAAAGTCAACATTTTTTTATATTTTTATTTATTTAATTTAATTTAAAAATCAATTAAAAATACTTAAAAATAATGTTTTTAAAGTTACGAAATAGCCTTAAACTCACAAAAATATATCTAAAACTCCTATTAAAATTATTAATAAAATCCACTCATTTACTATACATTCCGTTATTATTTAGGTTAGTTAATCCTCGTTGATCAATCTTTCAAACTCGTGCGCATTTCATCATCTTCGACCGAAAGCACCCAATGTGAGTGAATCTCTACAAATTCCCCGTTTTAATCACGTTTTTGGGGTGTATCATGTGTCTTACCATTTATTATATTTAAATCATTGTGCATACATCATATCCATGAACAAATGTGTATTCAGCTTGTATCAACTGTTTGTGTGGTTATTGTTTAGATTTAATATATTATTTTCAGTACATGCAATATCATAGGCCGCCGCTCCCCATTACATTATGAGCGTTGAGCTGTTCCCCATTACATTATGAGCGTGAACCGGGCGTTGCCAACATACGATCGGCTCCGTTTGATTGAGCCTTGATCGCACAGACATTCATCATAGGCCGTCCGTTCCCCATTACATTATGAGCGTGAACGTGACGTTGCCAACATATACAGTTTCATTCATGTTATATATTCATGCAAGTTCATATGTTATTGTATGTTATTGTTTGTGGTTGTTATTGTTATTGTTTGATTATTTACATTTGCTCACATATGACTATTGCACAATTTTTCCATGATAAAGATAACAAGAAATCAACAATAAATGTTTATCTAACAAGGTTCACTCGCCAACTTATGTTGACCCAAAAACCCCCATTTTTACACATGATACAGGTGATCCAGCCGCAGCAAGAAACACATAGGATTGGCTTAGAAGAATAAACTGGTTTAGAGCTTGGATTGTTTAGTTTATTATTTTTCTTTGTATTTGTATGAACATGTTTGGATTATTGAGGATGTAATTTTGATTTAAATAAATATGAAACATATTAGTAAATATCATGAGCTTTGGTGATAACCCAATTATGCCCCGACTCTTATTCCGCTGCGGGTCGGGGTGTGACAATTTGATGATATATCGAAACAATTAATACATATAACAAAACTCGAAATCAAATTCAGTCAACAGCGCGCCCATTTCGCAGTCGCCGGAAAATCCGACGATTTCGCCAATTATCAACGGTTTCTGTTGACTTAACGTACGTATTAACATCGACATCGGTTATAACCGATGTCTAGTCCCGCGACATCAGTCATAACCGCTGGAGAAAGGCTGACCAACGAATCAAGACTGAAAACAGACCCAATTCATTGTGATTCTTCCCTATAAATACACACCCAAGTCTCTGGAAATCATTTCGCTCAAAATCGCACCATTTCTCGAATCAATTTCACTCGCTGGAGATTTTCTGCAATCGCCGGACTTTTGCCGGAAAACCGAGACTCACATCAAAACGGTAAATACCTCGACTCTTTCGGTTTCAATCCATTGTTAGACTATTACTAACTTCAATTCATCAACCAGAATCAATCCCAGACGACGTAGCCGGAATATTCTGCTTTCGCCGGAAAACTTCTGGAATTTCCAGAATCACGCTGTGAATCGGTATAATCATCAAAACCTTCTGTTAATCATTGTTTAGTAACTCAATTTCACATCTAATCAATCAAAACTGTTAATTGATCCGAACAAACGGAGTTCACAAAACAGAGCCGACGATCCTTGCCGGAGTTCTGAGAAAGACATCTATTTCGGTACATTCTTTCCCCAAACCCTCTCTGTCCGTCACATTTCAATCGCTTATAAATTTCGTTAATCGAATTAAACAAGAACAGTTGATTAATCGTCGTCTGTATCTTTGAACGAAGAAGATGAAGTCGAACTTATGTATAAGTATAATTAAAACCAGATATTAAACCGGGTTAGACACATAGTCCAGTGGTGGACTGTGTGCAAACGATTAACACACGTCTCGAGTTCGATCCTTGACACAATCTCATTCTCTGTAATAAAAATGTTCCTTTTTAAACTGAACCGGATCAACTCGCAGTGAGATGTTAAGTTTAGTGAAAATCAATATATTAACCAGGTTAGACACACAGTCCAGCTGTGGACTGTGTGCAACACTAAACCACAGGTCCCGGGTTCGAGACCTGTTGAGGGGAACGGTCCGGTATAATTAAATCCTTTTTAAAATAAATGATTTCGGATTAAATTAAGTAGTGTATAAATAAAATTAAAAACAGAAATATTTCGGGTTAGACACGTAGCTCAGTTGGTAGAGTTGCGTGCACGCGTACGGGAGGTCACGAGTTCGAGCCTCACCCGGCGCATATAAATACCAAGTCCGAACCGGTCAAAGGTCAAAGTCAACGGTCAACCCAAAAAGTCAACATTTTTTTATATTTTTATTTATTTGTTTTATTTAAAAATCAATTAAAAATACTTAAAAATAACATTTTTAAAGTTAGAAAGTGACCTTAAACTCACAAAAATAAACCTAAAAATCCAATTAGAATTGTTAATAAAATCCACTTATTTACCGTACCTTTTCGTTATTATCTAGGTTAGTTATTCCTCGTCGATCAACTCTCTAAACTCGTGCGCATCCAACATCATCAAGAGAACGCACCCAATGTGAGTGAATCTCTACAAATTCCCCGTTTTAATCACGTTTTTGGGGTGTATCATGTGTCTTATTATTTATTACATTTAAACACTTGTGCATCCATCATATCCATGATCAAATGTGTATTCAATCTGTATCAACTGTTTGTGTGGTTAATATTTAGATTAAATTTATCATTTTCAGTACATGCAACATCATAGGCCGCCGCTCCCCATTACCTATGAGCGTGAGCTGTTCCCCATTACCTATGAGCGTGAACGAGGCGTTGCCAACATACGATCGGTTCCGTTTGATTGAGCCTTGATCGCACATACATTATCATAGGCCGTCCGTTCCCCATTACCTATGAGCGTGAACGTGATGTTGCCAACATATACATTATCATTCATGTTATACATTCATGCAAGATGGTTTGTTATTGGTTGTTATTGTTTGTTATTGTTGTTATTGTATGTTTATTTACGTTTGCTCACATATGATTATTGCATAATTTTTCCATATTAAATATAACAAGAAATCAATAAAAAATGTTTTCTAACAAGGTTCACTCGCAAACTTTTTGTTGATCCAAAAACCATTTTTACACATGATACAGGTGCACAGGATGAAGCAAGGAACACATAGGAAATTGCCTTAGAAGAAAAATAATGAAGACTAGGAAGATGTATAGAACCTGTTGTACTTGTATGATTTGATCGAATGATCTTCTTTAAAATTGTAATAATAAATATGAAACATTATAATAAATGTCATGAGCTTTGATGAAAACCCAATCATGCCCCGATCACCTATTTCCGCTGCGGGTCGGGGTGTGACAGATTGGTATCAGAGTCACGACTATAGGGATATAGGATAGGTTATTAGACCCTTAGAGCCTATACTATAGTTGATTAGATTTTAAATTGTTTATGTGGTTACATGCAAACTCATGATGTTTATTTATTTCATATTTATTACATACACAAATATATGCAAACACTTCCAATATTATATTTTGTGATACTTAATGAATCATACTTATAGTCGAACATAACATGCTTACATATACATTCCTCATACATATTTCAATGTTTACATATTCAAATCATCTTCATACTTCCGTTATTCAAGATTTTGTCGCATTCGTCATTTTTCAAATCTCATCAAAATGAGTTCTGCGACGGCCATGTAGTAACTGTAAGGGTACAAGTACCGGTAGTCGGAACGTCCTGTCTAGGTTGGCATTCGTATAAATCCAATATAACGGACCAGTTTGCCTACCTGGGGACTAACGATGAGAGTACGAAGGACCTATTAGGCCAAAGCATGCCACACCAAACGTCGTTCGAACTAACCCCACTTTGAGGTGTCACCGTGTCCACACCTGGATACATTCCGAATATCATACGTTACATACATATTTCTCGATTTTCTCCGGGTTTTAGTGTACGTAACCAGGCTAACACGTGCGAACCATATGAAAAACCCGGTAATCATGAGGGCCCACATGATTACGAAGGTGAAGTATGGCGGCATGCAAGGCCCAATTACGAGCAAAGCCCAAGACATCCTATGGATGTAGTAGATTTATTATTCTATATTTATTTTATGAATGTTCATTCCTAAATACGACACATGACCCCTAAAACGTCCAACTCATACTTTTGATATGTACTCCTTGTAGATGTCTTCTAATCACGCTCGTAGGAGGACGAGATCAGGAAAAGCCCGCGAGCTGCCCAAATCGCTCAACAAATGGCTGTCGTACTACCCAATATCGTAGTTCAAGTTCAACAAGCCCTTACCGCTAATTCCGTCAATCAAGAAGGTCAAAATGTTGTCAACCCTCCCCCAATTACCACTAAATGCACCTTCAAGCATTTCAAATCCTACGACCCTCCAAAAAACGAAGGGACTAAAGGTGTCACCGCTCTCCTCCATTGGTTTGAAGAAATGGAAAACACCTTTCTAAATTGCGATTGCCCCGATGATCGCAAAGTGCGATATGCTACCGGTCGTTTACTTGGAATAACACTTACATGGTGGAATACAGAGAAGGCCAAACGAGGTGTTGAAGATGCTATGACTTTGACTTGGGAAGAGTTGAAGGAAATCATGACAAGACGGTTTTGCCCAAGAAGCGAAATCAAGAAATTGGAGGATGAGTTCTATTCTTTGAAACAAAAGGAAGGCGACCACACCACATACAACAAAAGATTCCTTGAGTTAAATCAAATGGTTCCCAACTTGTTCACTCCCCTCTACCGTTTGATCGAGCACTACATTCGAGGTCTTCCTTCAAAAATTCAAGACTCCGTAATAAGTACCACACCTGCAACTTTGGAAGCAGCAATGGAGTTAGCTACAGAGCTCACCGAAAACCGCATACGTAATAAAGACTTCACGGAGGAGGAGAAGAAGAAGGATAAAACCTCAACCGAAACCTCAAACTCCACCCGAACCGAATCCTTTTCTCAACCCATTTCTAAGAGAAAACGAGATGGGCAAATTTTCGCTGTCACTCAACACAATCAACCAGCTTCACAAGCCGTGCCCCTCCAAGCTATCCCAATCACTCAAGTAGCACCCAACTCAACTTACCCAAATAAGAAACCTTACTTTGGACCTCACCCTCAATGCAACACCTGTTCTTATCACCATCCATTTACCTTACCTTGTCGACTATGTGCGAATTGTGGACGCTATGGTCATTCGAGCAAGGTATGCCGCACCTCTCAAAGTCAACGGTCAACGGTCAACCCAAAAAGTCAACATTTTTTTTATATTTTTATTTATTTGTTTTATTTAAAAATCAATTAAAAATACTTAAAAATAACATTTTTAAAGTTAGAAAGTGACCTTAAACTCACAAAAATAAACCTAAAAATCCAATTAGAATTGTTAATAAAATCCACTTATTTACCGTATCTTTTCGTTATTATCTAGGTTAGTTATTCCTCGTCGACCAACTCTCTAAACTCGTGCGCATCCAACATCATCAAGAGAACGCACCCAATGTGAGTGAATCTCTACAAATTCCCCGTTTTAATCACGTTTTTGGGGTGTATCATGTGTCTTATTATTTATTACATTTAAACACTTGTGCATCCATCATATCCATGATCAAATGTGTATTCAATCTGTATCAACTGTTTGTGTGGTTAATGTTTAGATTAAATTTATCATTTTCAGTACATGCAACATCATAGGCCGCCGCTCCCCATTACCTATGAGCGTGAGCTGTTCCCCATTACCTATGAGCGTGAACGAGGCGTTGCCAACATACGATCGGTTCCGTTTGATTGAGCCTTGATCGCACATACATTATCATAGGCCGTCCGTTCCCCATTACCTATGAGCGTGAACGTGATGTTGCCAACATATACATTATCATTCATGTTATACATTCATGCAAGATGGTTTGTTATTGGTTGTTATTGTTTGTTATTGTTGTTATTGTATGTTTATTTACGTTTGCTCACATATGATTATTGCACAATTTTTCCATATTAAATATAACAAGAAATCAATAAAAAATGTTTTCTAACAAGGTTCACTCGCCAACTTTTTGTTGATCCAAAAACCATTTTTACACATGATACAGGTGAACAGGATGAAGCAAGGAACACATAGGAAATTGTCTTAGAAGAAAAATAATGAAGACTAGGAAGATGTATAGAGCATGTTGTACTTGTATGATTTGATCGAATGATCTTCTTTAAAATTGTAATAATAAATATGAAACATTATAATAAATGTCATGAGCTTTGATGAAAACTAATCATGCCCCGATCACCTATTTCCGCTACGGGTCGGGGTGTGACAAAAATTCATGTTTAAAACAAAACTAATAATTCATGTTAAAAAAAAAGAGTTAATTACACTGTTACTCCCTGTTGTTTATGCAAGATAACAATGTCAGGTACTAAGAATTTAAAGTCACACTCTAAGAGGTTCTAACTTTTCATTTTGTAACAACTAGGGGCATCTTAGTCATTTTATATATAAAGGACTAATTGTGTAACTTCATGGTTAACAACGGACTGTTTTGTAAATTTTAAAAATAAATATATTTATATAATGTTATTTTATATATCAATTATATATAAAAAATATATATTAAAATTAAAATTAGATCAAGAACACACATTGCCTTATTTTCTGCTGGTGAGCTAGGCAGCTGCCACCACCAAATCATACGCAGGGCAGGCCACCACCCATCGCCCCCTCCTTTACCAGCTCAAGAATACGCCAACGCCATCGCCATCACAGGTAAGCTTGATTCCAGCAAGATTCTATCAGAAACACTAATCCTCCTCCACTTTGTTAATCTAAAACCCCTCTAGAGTTTCATTTTCACAAATTTCCCTCGCCCATCTTTTTAATAATCTGTCAATATTTCGTGCTCTGTGTCTCTTGCGGCAAGTAATTTCTTGAATCCTCAATTTTCTTAGTTCTGTAAGTAATTAATTCAGGTCTAAAAATGTTTTTTTATGCAGGTTTTTTAAATTTAATTTTCATGCTTCTGTAAGTGATGAGTTTAGGTAAAAGAAATTGTCTTTTTTTATTTGGGTTTATAAATGGATGGGTCTATTCGCACACCAGTAGTCTATTTGCACACTCTAAAACGTTTCGCTTTGGCCAAAGCGGGGCGCTTAGGAGTTGGTCAACAGACAAGGACTGACAGAGTGCATTGTGGTTTGACTTTTTTTCACCTTTAGTCCCCAACTTTCTAAATTACCTCTATAGGCCCCACTTTTCAATTTCCGTTCCCGAATAGTCTCTGGCGTAGATAGGGGTTAGTTTTTATTGTTAAAGTGAGTTTGAAATTACTAATATGTCCTTTAGTATAAAAATAAAATATATTAAATAATTGTTAAATGTATATAAACCACCAGTACCTTCATCTAAATCATTCAGAAACCCCCCCTCCCTCTAAACCACCACCACCTTCATCTCCATCACCACCACCATAAAACCCCATCCCCTGTCAACACCTCCATCACCAACCCATCGCCCTCGCCGCCTTTCACCGCCGTACCACTCAGCCACCACTGCCACAACCACCACCGCCGCCATCATCAACAGTGCCACAACCACCCTCCGCCACAACCACCGCCGCCGCACCCACTTCATCTTCCCACTGTCTTCTACGGTGGCAGATGGTGGTGATACTTGTTTGTGTTAAAGAACTGACAAGATGGGAAGGGAAGCCATTGATGCTATTTTCTAATATGAGGAAGAGAGGTCTGGGTCTGTGATTGAATTTCTATTTCATTATCATTTTTTTTAATTTTCGGAAATATCAACCACAAATTGCTATGTGATGTTATTTGATTAGGTTTATGTCGGTAGTGTGGTAGTGTGTTTGAAGATGATGGTGACGGTGGTGGATGAGGTTGAAGATGATGGTGAAGGTGGGTGGTTGACTAGTTGCAGGTGGTGTTGGGATGAAGAAGAGGTGGGTGGTGATTTAGGTGGGGCCCACTTAAAGTTTAAATTTATCTAAATGTTTTCTTTATCAGTTATAAAGGGTATATAGGTAATTTCACATTCACTTAACATCAAAAACTAACCCTCATCCGTGCCAGGGACTATCCGGGAACGAAAATTGAAAAGTTGGGGACTACAGAGTAATTTTAGAAAGTTAAGGACTAAAGGTGAAAAAAGGACAAACCACAGGAACTATCCGGGCATTTAACTATAATAATTATATGATAGAGATCAAATATCATCTGTTGCTATATATAACGATACTTGCCGGGCAGGTTAATTCACTAGCCTAATGGTATATATAACGAGGGATTTGACAGTAATACGCGGTGGTTGCCGGATTTTATGGGTTCTTGGCAAGTATGTTGTCACCTGATGCTGTAATCGGCGATAGAAGCAAAATCAGTAGAGACAATGGTGCACTATGGTGGTAGTCAACAATATCATCACTGCCAACATACCCTAGGTTGTTACAAAATGAAAAGTTAGAACCTTAGAGTGTGACTTTAAACTATTAATACCTTATCTTATTACTTTGCATAAACCACAGGGACTAACAATGTAATTAACTCTTAAAAAAATTAACTCAGAATTAAAATAAAAAATTATATGAGAATTAAAAGAAAATCAATAATGCATGTTTAAATTATTTTAAAAACAATCTTATTAACTAAAATAAACATTGACAATCATACCAATCATTAAAGCTATAGTAAAAAAGACCAATATGCCTTTTTGTCACTAAAAAAATGTTATTAATAAAAACAAAATCATTACATTTCTTTATTGTCTTTTAATCTCATCCATAAAAATAAACTTGATCAATGACTAATATTGGTTCCTACGGTTCTCACAACTCAAGGTGGTTCTCATTTTACCCATCCCCTGGTTCCTACGGTTCTCACAACTCAAGGTGGTTCTCATTTTACCCATCCCCTATATATATATATATATATATATATATATATATATATATATATATATATATATATATAAGGAGAGGATCATGAGAAAACTATATATAAATGAGAAAACTGGAAAACTAACTAAAAAGCATAAAAAACATACAAATTTTTGTTTACAATTTTTTAATAAAAAATCGGTACATATTATGTATAAAAAAACTTAAAAAAAAAACTTGTACACACATGTGCACTATATGTGTACTACACATGTTCATTATATGTATATGTTTCACATGTGCATTATATGATTTTTTTTATTTTTTTTTGAAAAAGTTTTTTTATATAATATATATAGCGAATTTTTATAAAAAAATTAAAAAAATGATATGTTTTTTTGGCTTTTTTAGTTAGTTTTTTTCTTTTCTCATTTAAACTAGTTACATATATATAGGGAAAAGATATATAGAAAACCTACTTGTGGTGAGAAAACCCAGGAAACTCTAAGCTCCCGACATTTTATTTTTGAAAAAAATCACACTTGTAATATACAAGTTTTTAAGGGTTATGAGGAAAAAAAATAAAAAAAGCGACGACGATTTTTTTTAAATAAAAAAGTTTTTGTATAACATATGTTACATTCATGTGTAACATATGTAACAGTCGCGTTGCGCCAAAACTTGTTTATTTTTTGAAAAAATATCCACTCGTCGCTTTTTTGATTTTTTTCCTCATAACCTTTAAAAACATGTATATTACATATGTGATTTTTTTCAAAAAAAATATTGGGAGCTTAGAGTTTCCTGGGTTTTCTCAATTACAAGGGTTTTCTATATATACATATATATATAGAGAGAGAGAGAGAAAATGATGTAACAAGTTTTCGATGATATGTAAAACTTGGTATTTTCTTTATGAAGGGTTATCATTATCTTATTATGTTAGTCTTGATATTATGGATGTTATGTTGTCATGACGTGTTGATTGCTTATGTGACGAGTTGACATGATCATTTTGGTGGTTGATTTTATATTTTTATATATACTCATGGACACGTGGCTACACTGGTTACATCATTATGAGATTTCAAAATCACTGCATTTATATTTTTTAATTTAGTTGAAAATATTTATTATTAAATATATGTCTAATCTACTTCGATATGTTATATATATTAGAAGCACATGGCGCCTAAGAGAAGGACCGATCGCATAAATACGACAAACCAATTGCCCACTACCGAGAAAGAGTTGAACTCACTAATTATGGAAAGAATATCACAAGCCATTAATACGAGGCCAACCATGTGGATCATAGCGGAGGCACTAGAGGATTGGGAGGCCTAGGACCCGGAGGTTCATCGAGAGGAAACGTTCCCATTGGTAATACTTAGTTGTTGTATGAAAACACAAACAAATCTCTCAATAATCTATGTGTGCTTATAGTATGTGCACATTCATAATTCGTGTATGCAAATATTTCAGGTTGCACCTACAAGAAATTCCTCGACTCCAAACCCTTGAACTTTGATGGTATCGGAGGTTTCGTAGCATTCGTGCATTGGACCGAGAAGGCTGAGTCGGTCATTCGCGTGAGCAAATCTAGTCCGAAGAAAAGGGTAATGTACACCACCGGTCTCATTGTCGACGAAACTCTCACATGGTGGAACCTCCAAGTGCAAACCTTGAGTGATGAGGCAGCCTATGCCATGACTTGGGAAGAGCTAAAAGAGCTGATGAGAGAAAAGTATTGTTCAAGAGCCGAGATCCAAAAACTTGAAATTGGATTCTAGAATCTAACCATGATTGGAGCTGACATCGCTGGGTAGACTCAGGGTTTCCATGATCTGTCTAGGTTAGTACCTTACTTGGTATCGCTAGAAGACAAGAGGATCGAGCGTTAACTTTGGGGTTTAGTCCCAGAGATCTGCAACATGGTTACCTCTTCACACCCTACCACAATCAGCGATGCGGTGAATCTAGCGCTTAGTCTTACTGAAGATGCAGTGGGAAAGTTGTCCAGGAAAGCTTCAAAGAAGAAGGAGGCAGATGTCGAAACTATTATTGGAAAAAAGCGAAAGTTAATACATTTCAAGAAGGGATCGCGAGTGAATAAAAAGCCCAAGGTAACTCAATAAACAAAGGAAGTGAAGGCATACATTGCCACAAATGATACGGGCTTATCTGGGGACTTTGCCAAAAGGCGACAAGTGCAACTACCATCATGTTGACGCTTGCCGAGGCCCGAAATGCAACAAGTGCGGCAAGCTGGGCACCAAACTACAACATGTTGGCATAATGATGATGGAAAAGGGCAGGGTTGTCTTGGCTGTGGTGACATGAATCATTTCCTCAAAGATTGCCCGAAAGAAAAACAAGCTCGAGGGAGAGCTTTCGTAATTGGAGCAAAGGATGCCCGTCAAGACCCGAATGTGGTTGCCGGCACGTTCCCTATTAATGACTACTATTCTTCCATAATTTTTGAAACCAGTGCCAACTTTAGTTTCATTTCTATGGAATTTTAAAATACACTTTGGCTAGAGTCGTGTAAGCTAGACGTCCCATACTCCATAGAGTTAGCAAACGGAAAGTTGGTGGAGTCGGGAGAAGTTATCAAAGGGTGCACCTTGGAACTTGGTGAACGAAAGTTTGATATCGACCTCCTACCCGTCCAGTTGGGTAGCTTTGATGTAGTAGTTGGAATGGATTGGTTGTCTGACAATCAAGCTGAATTCGTTTGTCATGAGAACATGATCTGCATCCCCCTGCCTAACGAAGAAACACTCCTTGTCCACGGTGAAAAGCACAGAGCACCATTGCGGATCATTAGATGATTGAAGGCGCAAAAATGTTTACGAAAAGGGTACGTGCATTCCTAGCACACGTAACGGACAAGAAACCCGAGGAGCCTAAGCTTGAGGAGATCCCCGTTGTGAAGGATTCCCCGAAAGTCTTTCCTGAGGATTTACCTGGACTACCTCAACAACGACAAGTTGAGTTTCACATCGACTTAGTTCCAGGAGCCGCACCTGTGCCCACACTTCAAGAGTTATTGGACAAGGGTTTCATTAAACCGAGCTTCTCGTCTTAGGAGCTCCGGTGTTATTTGTAAAGAAGAAGGGTGGAATCTTTAGAATATGTTTCCATTACAGGGAGTTAAATAAACTCACCATCAAGAATCGGTATCCACAACCTTGGATTGATGAGTTATTTGACCAATTGCAAGGTTATAGCTTCTACTAAAATATTTACTTATGATCTGGTTATCATCAATTGACGATTCAAGAAGAAAGCATTCTAAAGACAACATTCCGAATCCATTATGGTCATTACGGGTTTCTTGTTATGCCTTTTGGCCTAATAAATGCACTGGTTGTTGTTGGACCTACAAAAGGACAGATGATATCCAAAGCCAAAGCATGATCTACTAATCAAGAAATAAGCAAAATATTGAACCAGTCTCTCCCCAAATATAGTGAAACTTGAACACCTATTCAGAACATCTGATCAAGAGCGTGGCTAACATTTGATGAAGACTTGGAACCATTATTCATGAGTGTAAGCATCTGTTGAAGACCAAAGCCCTGATTAAGCAAAGGTTTGTTGAAGAAGACCAAACATCTGTTAGGCCAAACATCTGCTTAGACAATGTTTTCTTAATGTAAGAGTACTTATTTCATCAGTGTTTAGTATAGCCTAGATCAGATGGTAAGGTTTGCTCAGATGTTTTCAAATATCTAAGGAATCTTTTCTACTAGGAATGTTAGACGTCACTATTAGGGCGACAACCAATCACTGAACGGAGCTTTTGTACTTGTATAAATAGATCACACCTGTTAGTGATCTATTTATCACACACACTCACATTTTCTCTTATACAAACTAATTTGTTTGTGTCATAAGCTGAGGGGGGACTCTATAATTTAGTCGATTTGTGAAACATTTGAATCTATGATGATTAGTGAAAAATAATCATTGATGATGACTTCCAGTTTGTGAATATTATAGTGATAATCAATACTTGTTTACAAACAAAGAAACTCAGTTTATAGCAATTGGTATCAGAGCTTGCTTACATTTAAACTTGATTTCACAATAAGTTTAACACAAAAAGATCAACTCATTAAAGATCCAATTTCAGTTTGTAGCTCAGAGTTGTTTAGTGAAGAACTGAGAAAGTGTCTCTTACAGACTCTGTTTTTTCTTAAAAAGAACTTGAGAAAATGGCACATAATGTTCCCCACTACACAAGCTTCAACAATAAACCACTTATGCTCGTCAGATCTGCATACAATATCTGGCGACGTAGGATGGAACATATGCCATCTCAACAAAATACATGTTGGAGATCTGTGGTTTTCGGGCCACCTGTCCCAATGGTACCAAGTACCAAAAACCCAAAGCATTTGAGCCAAAGAAGCCTGTAAACTACTCAGAGTAAGATTATCAAAAGTTCGAGGTAGAAGCAAAAGCCTTTAACATTGTAATAGTGCTAAAGAGTTGTGGGATGCATTGAAAGAGCAGTTTGGTGATACAGAGGTGGTTCTCGAAAACACTCGAGAGATCCTTAACAAACAATATGAGACTTTCACACATGTCAAGGAAGAATCCCTGACACAACAATTTTAGAGGTTTTCATGCTTAATCAGTGAACTAAAGTTGGTGAACAAAGAGCTCACAAAATCAACTTTAAGTAACTGATTTCTGAGGTCTTTAGCTGAGAAGATTCAATAGCCATATTAATGAGAACAAATCCAGATTTCAAAGATATGACACTAACCCAACTTCATGGAAAGCTCTTAACACTCGAAAGAGAGCTTGTCCAGAAAAAGAAGCTTCAAGAAACTGGAAAAGTGTCTGACGAATATGTATTCGGTAACACGACACTTTTGGGTTAAGAAAGTTCATCATCAAGAATGATAAATGACCAAAGTTATGATCACTTTATTGGCATATCAACAAAAAAATCAATTATGGTCAACATTCCTCAAACTACACATTTACTGCTAGTGATGATAGTCATAATCTAGACAATCTTGTCATTGTTTTTGATGATCTTAAGTAGATGGATCCTTTTTTATCTTGAAAAAATGGATATTCTGCATCAGGTGGCTCTACTAAGTGTAAGAGCATATAATTTTTATAAGAAAAAATGGTAGAAGTTATCTAGGACTTAATGGGAGATCTAGGGTTGGGTTGGACAAGTCCAAGATAAAGTGTTTTAAATGTAATTAGCTAGGTCATTTTGCTAGGGAATGTAGGAGTCAAAACTCGACACCTGTCATTACTTATCTAAATCAAAGACCTCATGATCAAACACACTTTTATCAAAATACCCATAATACCCCTACATCAAGTGTTCAAAACACAGCCCATTTTGCAAGTCCTACACCTGTGCAATATATCTAAGCACCACTTCCTCAAGTTTAGTATGTCCAAATGCCCATATCACATGTTCCAGCACCTCAAACTGTTCCTTCTCCTGCTCCTACAGCAGTCGAGCCAAATCAACAAAGTTTTTTCACACAAGGTTATGCTGATTGGAGCAGTTTGCCTGAAACTTAACCGATGAAGATCTTGCTTTAATAACAAGTGATAGTGATGAACATGTAAACCTTTGTTTTATGTCTTTTGATCATACCACAAGTGAATAACCCCAAGAAAATGAAACCCCTGCTGGTGAAAGCTCGATGGGTAAAACTGCTAAGAACCCATGACAAACATCTATTTGTGAAGAGGGTGATGCAGAAGGAACCAAAAACTATCCCAAAAAGACCACTAACCTCATCAATGCTGATCTTTAAAGGTTGTTGTTTCCAAGGTATCACCTCAAGTTCTAAAAGAACTGTGTTCAGAAAAATGCATCATGGCATTTGCAAACATCAAAGAGTAAATGAAAACCTAAGGGAAAATGTCCAAATTAGTGAAATTATCTTAGAAATGATTTAAAAAATAGACTAATTGAAAAGGATCAAGAAATCGGCACCTTAAAACATGAAGCATCCGTAATCAGAGACCGACTCTAGTCAATGATAGAGAAATATCAAAACTGCAAAAAACAGTTGGAGTACACCCAAATCACTTGTGAAAAATGGGTGGAGTCCTGCTCTGATTATGAAAAGATTCTAGAAAAAACAGATAAAAGCAATGAGAAGTTTGTTACAGGTCTTGTTAAAATTAACCAAACTACCAACTCTTCCATATGCTCAGAAGTCAACTAGAAAATAAATCAATGTTATTGAAACCAGTGGCAAGAATGTCATTCTTGAAAAGCCACAACGTTCCGTTCAGTCTAAAAAACCAATATATGTTTTTAAACAAACTTGGTCAGATGAATGTGATAATCTTTAAAACTTCAAACCAATTAACTTTGCAGACCTTGACGGTCTTAAGCCACCTAAGATAAAACTTGTTCCTATTACCAATTCTCAAATAGATTGTTAAATCATCTAACCTTCCTAACAAAAAAGATTCCACAAATGTTTCAAACATCTGTGCAAATCTTATCTGCTTAAACTAGTTTAAACATCGTTACAAGATAAATACTGTTACATTGGGAAACTACTGTGTAAGCTATCCTCTGTTGCAATTATCCAAACATTTGTTTGGCCATACAGATGTTTGGTCTTCTTGATCAAACTAGTGACTTCATCATTGCTTCAGCCTTCAACAGTGTTTAGCTTTCAACCATATGTTGTTTCTTCTTGAACATCAGTTCCAAGTCTTGATGAGATGTTTACTTTGTTCTTGAACACATGTTCAGAATCGGTGTTCAAGATTCAATATTTTTTAGGATATGAGTTTGATATTAGCATACAAATATTGATTTTCAAAATAAAATTCACAAATAGAGAGATATTATCAACAATCGTTTTTCAATTGATTCAAAAGTTGTACAGAAATGATTCTACAATCTCCCCTCAGCCAGATAACTCACTAGAACTATTCGTACAAAGAGAATGGGTGAAGTGATAAACTAGATCTCTAACAGGTGAGATATATTTATACTAAGTACTAAAGTTTTGTTCGTAATAGGCTGACATCACACTGATAGTGACATCTAACATTCTTAACAGAAAATATTCTACTGTCTAAACTAGTCTAAACACTATTACAAGATTAAACTGTTAGATTGGAAAACCATTGTCTAAGCTATCCTCTACTGGAGTTGTCTAAACATCTGTTTGGCCATACTGATGTTTTGTCTTCTTCATCAGGCCTTTGACTTCATCAGTGCTTTGGTCTTCAACAGTCTTTATCTTTCAAAAAATGTTGTTTCCTCTTGAACAACGGTTCCAAGTCTTAAACAGATGTTCTGATTAAGTGTTCAAGATTCACTATCTTTGGGGAGAATTGCTTCATCAACTGTTTATTTCTTGATCTTTGAGTCATGTCTTGGCTTTTGGATACCATCTGTTCTTTTATAGGTCCAACAATCTCCCCCTGGAACAGATGATGCCAAAATAGATGTTTATTTGATTAACCTTTATTCTCTCATCAACTGTTCTCTTATTTGACCTTTGAATTGTAATCCAAAGTCAAGAGAAACACAGTGGTAGACTTTTTAAGTTGTGCAGATCTTCAATTATAGGCCATAGGCACTTTTCATTGTAATATTTTCCACCTCCACACTAGCCCTAAGCAAAGTCAATTCATGGGTGTCTTTGTTTGACTTCCATTTTAGAGTTTTTTACTAAGAGGATTTGTCAGGACCGGAGTTATTGTTGATGAGTTTGTAGAGACTGATCTTACCCTGATTGTGTCAGCTAGGTCTTCTTTTCTACTTTCCTTCTTCTGTTCGTATTTTCTTTTAAGAAATTCCCTTACAGTTGTTGAAATGATTCTTGCTGATGGGAACTCAGAATGCCGCCTGACCAATTTTTTGATAGGAGAGTCTAGCTGCACATACTCTGGCCTTTTTGGTAATGAGGGATCCTTTTCTCTTTGAATTTCCAATTGATTATAGTTTTGACTCGTTCCATTTAACCATTGTCTTCATGGTGCCTATTTTTGAAGCTGCCAGTTCTTCCTTTATTCTCCTCATCGTCAAAGACCTTTTGTCATTAGGCTTTCTTCCATCTTTCCATTTAGTGGTGAATGAGTGATATTGGGAGATAGCTTCAACTTTTAATCCTTACTATTTCATCTAGGAAGGATTTGGCTGGTCATCCATTAAACTGTTCCTTATCAACATCATATGGTTTTGTCATCAAGATGTGATTAAGGTAATCCTCTCTAAGCAGCCTTTTGAGATCTATATATGTTATGGGATCATGGAATAGGTTCCTGCAGATCATGTTGGCATAGCCTCTTAAAGCTTCTACCCTTTTGTATACCTCTGTTAGGATCTGCCTGATTTGCTTGTCATCCTTCCCTTGATTTCTCATTGAAACCATTCTTTTGGCCTACCTTTTCTTTAGTTCTAAGTATTCTTCAAATTGGATGGGCTAGGAAGGTTTGCAGATGGTATAGATGATGATGGTGGTGAAGATGTTGGGATAGATATTGTTGAGTTTTTAGGGGTGGGTGTTTTAATGGGTGAATTGATGGTGAAGTGATCATTTTTCTTTTTCTGGTTTGAGGGATAAGTGGTAGTAATTTGGTGAGTGGTGTTGTTGTAACATCTGTTGGTCCTTTTTATAATACCAACAGATGTTAGAGGTAAAGTTGATGTAGTGGTTTGAGATGGGACAGTGGCTTAAGAAACCTTAGCCTTTTTGGGTGGATTTGCAGGTGGAAGTTTTCTTAGTTTTGACTATTCTCCCCCTTTTTGGCATCATCTGCAGGATGCTTGGGATTTGGAGCAACACCTATTGCTTGAAGGAGATAGTCTTTAATGGCCTGGATCTCTGCCTGTGTATCAGAGAATCTCCCATCAACCATGTTTCTGATTAATTCCATGTGAATGTTGTGAGTGGCATCTGCAGACTGCTTTTGTAGTTGGATATAAGATTGGGCGTGAACCCAAACGTTCTCTGCAAGATCTGCATTTGATGGAGGAGAAGAGTTTTCCACCAATATCTTCATCATGTCTTTTATCTCAGCCATTGATGATTCTAAATTGGATACTCTAGTCGTTAATTCTTTATATCTTAATTCATCACCTAATTTAATAGAATCATCTAAATTCTCACAAGAGGTGGTTGTATATGGTTTTGAACCTGGTGTCCCTTTGTCTTGGTATTGGGGACTTCCAATTGTTATTGAGTGAAAAATTGTCACCAGAGGTGGTTGTATATAGTTGTTGCCTTCAAGGGGGTCTTAATGATGAAACACTGTCCAACTGTGAGACTGTTGTCTCTACAGTTGTAGCAGTTGCCCCACTTGAAATACCAACATGTGCTTCTTTAGATGCAGGAGGTGTTGCCTCTTTTGCTTGTGGGCTAACACTGAGTCCTTGATTTGCCCTAGTCACTTGCTGAGATATATATTCTCAGTGACTTGTTGTTGAGAAGCACTAGGTATATGCAAGTCAGGGCTATCAAGTACATCAAGCAATGGTTTTATTGTGGATAGCATAAGTGTAATGGGTGGTGTATAAATAGAGGCAACCCTGGGAGAGGGGATTTAAATAAAATGCTCAAATGAGTCATCTTCCTCTTGATGTGGGTCGCCTGTGCTGACAACATAATCCTTTTGTGAGGAGTTTGGGTAGGTGGAAGTGTTTGCATATGTTGTGAGGAAGTAAAAATAGATGTTTCCTGCTTTTGTGATACAGTAGGCTCTTCTGGCACCTAATCTTCTAGGTTTACCTTTTTGGGGGTTTTCTTTTTGGATTTGGGCTTGCGGATAGATGTGGTCCTTTTGGGAATGGCTGGTGTGTGTTCCACAGTACCGGGTTAGGTATTGCGGTCACTGGAAGTAGCAGGCTCTGTAACATATGTTGTAACATCTGTTTTTGGATTTTCTAAAACAGTTTCTTCTTCCATATTTTCTTGACCCTTGATCATCATGTGGTTGAATGTTTTGTTTCAAAGACTTTTAATTTGAAGGCCCTCTCCTCTTGCAAAAATGTTTTGTGCCAAAATCCATTTTAAAAGACAACTTATGAGTCTTGGGTATAAGAGAAATGCTTTGGGCTTACCATCTTTCTTGGTTTTTACATTTGCAACCATATCCTAAAATAGAGTATTGGAAATCTTATAATTAGAATTTGTCAAGATGGTATATCCCAAATATTGTGTTTTCAAAGGAATTTCATTACATGCAGTAGTTTTAGGTGAAAGACATATAAGTAGGGTATGTGTAACATTTGTCGAAAACGGGTTTTACCAAACCCGCTCCGTTAGTAATCAAATATTCAGTTATAAATGTTCGTTGCCTAATTATGCTTATTTTAATTTTTAATGGTACATAATTAATAAACAAACTAAACCATAAAAGTTATAATTGATAAAAAGTATAAATAAAGCAATACAAAAATAAATGGGGCTGCCGGGACTCGAACCCGGGTCAGCCGGGTTGTAACTCCAAAGGTTTAACACTCACACGCATAACCACTCCGTCACTTGTTTGTTTTCTGTCAACTCTAGGAAACAAATAAGTCTTATATACAAACCTAGTTAAACCGGTTGCACCAACTAAAAAACTGAAATCGGCTATTCAACCATCTAAACGTTTGAATAATCGCGATTTCAGGTTTATAACCGATGCACCGACAATTCTAATCAATTCAGACTTGAATTCGGATGATGATGGGTTTTATAACCGAAGCTATCCAATAATCCAAATTACTGTAATCAAAGATCTTCTTCACGACTCAGAAACATTCCACAAACCTCCAATTACATTTCCGCACACTTTACAGTCCACCGGAGAAGTTTATTTTACTCGCCGGAAATTTCTGCAAGTTCGCCGGAAAACTGTATTTTTCCTCAAAACGGTAAGTCCTTCAATACCCTCGTAGTCTAACAATTGTTAAGCTATTTCTAACTCAAACCTTTCGCTTGAAATCGAATTCAAACGCTACTATCGAATAATACCAGTTCACCGGAAAAGTTCTGGAAATTTCTATTTTCATCTGTGAATCGGTAAGGACATTCAAACACTCTGTTAACGTTTGTTTATCACTTCAATTCCACGATTGGCTAATCAAAACGGTTAATTGTCTTGTTTAGTTGAAGTGCACAAAAACAGAGACCGACACATTGCCGGAATTCTGAAATAAACCGTTCATCGGTATGTTTACTTCTAATTATCGTTTCGGCCATTTCATATTAGATTGTACAATGTTTATCAATCGAACTAAACAAGATATAACGGTGTAATTCTACTGCCTGTAAAATCTAACGAAGAAGATGAACTGCGCTAACAATATAAGAATAATTAAAATTGGTATTTTGAACGGGTTAGACACACAGTCCAGCGGTGGACTGTGTGCGAACAAAAACACGCATACGTCCCGAGTTCGATCCCTGATACACGCACCCTCTATGTAATAAAATGCCTTTTTGTTTAAAACTGAACCGGTTAATTCAAGTTAGTTGTTAAGTATAATAAAAAGTTGTATTTTAACCAAGTTAGACACACAATCCAGCGGTGGACTGTGTGTCACGTTAAACCACAGGTCCCGGGTTCGAGACCTGTGGAGTACACCGAGTCGTTACGTAGAATCTTTTTAAAATAAATGATTTTCGGATTAATCTAATTAGTATATAAATATAATTAAAAACAGAATTATTTCAGGTTAGACACGTAGCTCAGTTGGTAGAGCTGCGTGCACGCGTACGGGAGGTCTCGGGTTCGAGCCTCACCCAGCGCATTTCAGTCACACAATAAACCGGTCAACAGTCAAAGTCAAAAAGTCAACGGTCAACTCAAAAAGTCAACATATTTTTATATTTTTAATTATTTAATTTAATTTAAAAATCAATTAAAAATACTTAAAAATAATGTTTTTAAAGATAGGAAATAGCCTTAAACTCGTAAAAATATATCTAAAAATTCTATTAAAATCCTTAATAAAATCCACTCATTACTATATTTTCCGTTATTATATAGGTTAGTTAATTCTCGTTGTTCCGCTCTTAAAACTCGTGCGCATCTCACCATCTCCAATCCAACGCACCCAATGTGAGTGAATCTTTACAAATTCCCCGTTTTAATCACGTTTTGGGGTGTATCATGTGTCTCGCTATATATTATATTTAAATCATTGTGCATACATCATATCATGAACATGTGTATTCAGCTTGTTTCAACTGTTTGTGTGGTTATTGTTAGATTCAATTTATTATTTTCAGTACATGCAATTTCATAGGCCGCCGCTCCCCATTACATTATGAGCGTTGAGCAAGTTCCCCATTACATTATGAGCGTGAACCTGGCGTGCCAACATACGATCGGCTCCGTTTGATTGAGCCTTGATCGCACAGACATTTATCATTTTCAGTACATGCAATACGATCGGCTCCGTTTGATTGAGCCTTGATCGCACAGTTTCATTCATGTTATTTATCGTATGATGTTGGTATGTTAATGTATGCTATCATATGTTACTGTATGTTATAGTTGTGATTGCTATTGCTACTGCTTGATTATTTACATTTGCTCATTTATGATTATGCACAATTTTTCATTGATAAACTAACAAGTAAGTCAATAATAAATGTTTATCTAACAAGGTTCACACGCCAACTTATGTTGACCCAAAAACCCCCATTTTTACACATGATACAGGTGAACCCGCTGCAGCCAGAAACACATAGGATTGGACTAGAAGAATAAAATGATTTAGAGCTTGGAATTATTTTGTTGGTTATTTTCTTTGTATTGTATGGACATGTTTGGATTATTTGGAATGTAATTTTGACTTTAATAAATATGAAACATATTAGTAAATATCATGAGCTTTGGTGATAACCCAATTATGCCCCGACTTTTATTCCGCTGCGGGTCGGGGTGTGACAGTATGGAAGAAAAATTTCATGGCATGTGGAAAATTAGGTTTATAAATTGTTGATCCTTCCATCTGACCATCATACCCCTTTTTCTATGAATTCATGATGAAGATCAGTTTTCGGAAAACTTTTAATACATGTCTCATCATCTAGAGCGAATGTAGAGGAGATCAATTCAGGTGTGATCTGAAAAGTAGTATTTGCTGTTGAGATGATGGTGTAGGGCTTTTTTCATGAAGCAAACAGTCTGATTTTGCCCAAAAGCCTTCAACATTTTCAAAATGGATGGGTGCATCGGTAGTAAGGATGTTGTGGTATTTAGATAAGATAATAATATTAATGATTGAGTGAAATTCTTTGTTTGCATAGGGTTTCACAAGATATGGAAGATAATTGTGAGGTGGTTTCAAGGAAAGAGCCATTTTAGAAATAGATCAACTCTTTTGAAAATCTTTTAAGCAAATGATAATCGTTTAGAGAATCTTTGAATCGATGATCTTTTTTAGTTTGAAGAGAAAATAATTGAAATTTCAGAGTTTATCGCATAAGTAAGGGTAAACTCTGTTTGGTTAAGGTTTTTATAGGGTTTTTCAGCAGTGGTGATGACGTGGCCAAACTGATACCTATTTGGTCACGTGGCAAGCTTTTATTTGTTAAAGGCACAACTATGTTTTACAAAAAACCCTTGATGAAGAAAGATAAGGTCTGTTTTTCACAATATCTGATTGAAACCTCTGTTGTGCTCAACAGATGTTTGAGTGACCAAATCAGTGATTTAAACATCTGTTTGACTTTTGGTCAACAGAGTTTTGAGAGATAACAGTGGTGAAAATTGATGAAATAGAAGCGTTGTTTGACTTTTTGAGTCAAACAGTGGTTTTGGAAAACATTGGTTCTTTTGCCTTAAATAATAGTTACCCAAGTTTAAAAAGACTTTCGAACTACTTAACAGATGATATACTCGTTTGAACAGAGTTTTTATTTTTGTTGATTTTATCAATCCCTTTTTTTGGTAAAATGGCACAATTTTTGTTTTTAATGTTTTTTATTTACAGCACTGAAAGATATTTTCAGTCTCTATTCAACATCCTAATTCTAGAGACCAATCTTTCAAAAGTAGACGTTTCCAGTGCTTTGTGAACACATCTACTAATTGATCATCAGTGGGAACATGATGAACTGAAATAAATCCCTTTTCGTAACAATCTCTAACAAAGTGATGAAGAATGTCAATGTGCTTTGTTTTTTAATGTGACAATAGGTTCTTGATAATGTTTTCAGCTGCTTGACTATCCATAATTAATGGTGTGTTTTAATAAGTTATACCAAAATCAAGCAATTGATTATGAAGCCACAAGAGTTGTGCAGTGCAATTTGCAGCAGCTATGTACTCTGCCTCTGCTAGAGAGTTAGAGACTGTTGTTTGCTTTTTGCTCTGCCATGAGACCAAGGCATTTCCTAGGAATTGGCAGCCTCCTGATGTTGACTTCCTTGTCTGTCCCAACCAGCAAATCACTATCTAAGAAACCTCAAAGCCCAATATTCTCATTAGCTGGATACCAGATACCAAGTGTGGGAGCACCTTTGAGGTATCTGAATATCCTTTTTACAACTACTAAATTTGACTTTCTTGATGATGCTTAATATCTAGCACAAACACATGTTGCAAACATAATATCAGGCCTTGATGCAGATAAGTACATCAATGACCCAATCATACATCTGTAAAGTGTCTGATCAATCAAGTCATCTTTTTCATTAGATATGAATGCTTTTACTGTACTCATAGGGGTAGCACATGGTTTACAATCATTCATGGTATACTTTTTCAAAAGAGTTTTGACATATTTGTTTTGATGAATGAAAGTTTCATTTTCAAGTTGTTGAACTTGGAGACCAAGAAAACATTGTAACTCCCCCATGGCACTCATTTCAAATTGAGTTGTCATCAATTTTCAGAAATCATCAGACAGTTTATCACATGTGGATCCAAAAATGATATCATCCACATAGATCTATACAATTAACAGATCTTTCCCTTCCTACTTTAGAAAAAACGAGTTTTATCGATTTTACGTCTTTTAAATTTGTTGGATAGGAGAAAAGTGGATAAAATATCGTATCATTCTCTTGGTGCTTGTTTTAGGACATACAATGCTTTGTTAGTTTGTAGACTTAGTCAGGATGAAATGAGTCTTCAAATCCAGGTGGTTGACACACATAGACCTCTTCTTGGATTTTTATATATGTAAAAGCACACTTTATATCCATCTGATACACTTTTATGTTGTGGTTGACAGCAAAGGCCAAGAAGAGTCTTATTGCTTCCACATAGCTACAGGAGCAAAGGTTTCATCATAATTAATTCATTCTTCTTGTATGTACCCTTGAATCATAAGCCTAGCTTTGTTTTTTATAACAATGCCTCTTTCAGCAGTTTTATTTTTTAAAACCCATTTTGTGCGAATTAAACAAGTGTCCTTTGGTAATGGTACAAGTTTCCATATTTCTTGTATTTTAAACTGAAGAAGCTTATCTTGCATGGTTTTACCCAACTATTGTCTTTTATTGGTTCTTGGTATTTGATAGGTTGGATTAATGATAGAAAGCCTGCAAATTAGCAGACATTTGAGGTTTGGCTTCTTGTAGCACTCCTACATTGATGTCTCCTACAACTTGTTCTGCTGGATGAGATCTGTGAAAGATAGTGTTTCCAGTGTATAGAATGATGGAATATTGTGGTGAAGGGCATAATTGGGAATTTTCTAGTGAAACTTCTGTTGCCATTGTAATATGGTCAATGGTGGTTTGAAACGGTGGTGGTGGATTGGCCCAAGTGGTGAATTTGATGTGGATGATAGATCAGTGGTTTAACCACATGCAGAATCAGTGATTTGAGGTTGACTTTGGTCAACAGTGGTTTAAATTGTTGTGGACTGACTGTTGTTTTGAGCAAATGAACTTTGTGGATAAGAAGGGACTTTGTATTGGGATAGCATCTCAATGTCAAATCTGTAAACCTGATACACTGCTTTTGATTTACTGGATTTTTACATATATCTTCTTTATTAAGATACATTATTACATATTTACCCAACTTCTAAATTTAATTACATATTTCCTGTATTTTTATAAAATTACCCATTTACCCTTTTAGTTATCCCTCTCTTTAATCAAAATTTCAAAACCACCTTCCCTGCTGCTCTTCACAAACACACGGCAAGAACACAAATCTCAAACTACCCATTTACCCTTTTATTTATCCCTTTCTTGAACCGGTAGCTGTTTGTAGTTGTTTCTCAAACTATATCATTATCGCGACCGTATCTGCTTGTCACGCCATACAATACTTAACAACAGATATGTAGAATTTAAAATTTGTAAATAGCCTAATTGATATCACTTTTAATTACATATGTTTTTGGTTTGCTAGTTCTATACATGATTCCATTTTTTTTATTTTTATGAAGATTCACAAGAGACAAATTGGTATTTTTTGTGAACTGTACTTTGGATCTTTAGCTATTAATATGTATATTTTCTATATAATTTTAATTTATTAATAGCTATGAGGAAATACTTTTAAAACCATCACTTTTAGTGCTGAACTAACTTTTGTGAGTAGATTTTATCTTTTTGTTCAAAATGCAAACAAAATGAGTAGTTAAATTCTTAATTTTCATTTATTGGTTAACAAAAGTTTGATTTATATCTTTGTTTAATGTTTTTATGGTATTGAACATTTAAACCGTGTATACGAAGATTTATATCTACTGTCAGGCTGTTGATCATGATGTGTATTATATTGCATATTTGAAAAGTCGTCTTTTTTGGATTTTGGAAGATGTAAGTATAAGAATTGGGTAAATACGAGAGGAAATGTGAAATATGTAAATAGTCATTTAATAAGTTCATTAAGGGTAAAATAGTAATTAATAAGAGTAATTTGAATGAATTAGATAAATATGTAATATAAATAGTTTAGCAAGGGGAAATATGTAAATCATTTTAATGGTTCTATAAATATGCAATACGCCTCTTAGGAAGGGAAATGATGTAAAAAAAACCCTTGATTTACCTATGTTAACCTCAACCTTTGCAGTTATTACTTCAAAATTGAACTTGTCAAGATCAAAAACCTCTGTTGGATTTTTAGGGGTTTTCAAGAATGATAATTCATTAAATTTTGCATTCATAGTTTCTTCTATAGTCATTGTCCTTGTGTTAAACACTTTATAGGTCTTGGCTGTAGAAGAATATCCCAACAAATATCCACAATCCACTTTGGTTGCAAAATTTGAAGTTGAATATTGTAGATTCAAAATAAGCATGGACAACCAAAGATTTTGTAAAATGATATTAATGGTTTTACTTTGAACAAAATCTCAAAGGCAATCTTTTTATGCCTAGGATTTATGAAGACCCTTTTCTGAACATAACATGCTATTGACATGGTCGAGCATGGTTATATATTTTTGTTATATTTTAAGCACTTTTTACTCGTGAATCAAGCTTTACATTTATAAAATACGATACAATACTACCACTCTACACACGTTACGGCAAGTGCACACATCCTAGACGTAGTATAGTGATGGTAAGATACCGAGGTCGTCCAAGGACACAAGAGCTTTTAGTACCGGCTTATCGTTAACGTCTAATCTAATCAATTTTTGATAAAAGTTTTGAAAGATAAAATAAAGATAGAAGTAAAAAATGTAAATAAAAAGAAAAACAAATAAAGAAGAATGAATCACTTGGTTCCAACTCCTCTTTTATATGTCCTTTAATGATTTCCACACTTTGGGTTTTTTAAGAGATTATCTTAGTTATAGTACTAGGCCCCCTTCCAGAGTTACCCTCAACCTATTGGTCTGAGTCAGCAGGGATACAGTCCCCAAGGTCGGAATATTGAAAGATAATTAAGTAAGTTATTAATGCAAAACATGGTAGGCCCCCTTCCAAGCAACGTTACCTCGGCTATTGATGTGTGAAAATGTGTATATTAAAAATCAGACGAGTTTTAAAAAGGGAATCACAACCTAAACCACACACAATCGGCAAGTGCACCGGTCGCTGTGTAGTGTAGATGGCAAGTCCGGATATCAATCCGTGGGCACTATATGTGTAACGCCTCAGATTTTCGTAGAATTTAATTTAATATATATATAAATATGTATATATATATATATATATATTTAACAAAAAATGTATGTAAAAATATATATATATAGATATATAAATCTACGTATATATATACATAGAAAACGACGCGTTTAACGAACGCGACGCCATTGTTTTGAAGTTTTAAACCGAAACTATGACTTACGACGTTCTACGACTATCGGGTTCGACAATGGTTCTCGCTATCGCAACCGGGCTGCTCAAAACCTAGTAACTAGCTAACGGGCCTTGAGCCCAACACCTAAAACCCTACCTAAATAACTAAACCCTAATCCTATTATAAACAAACACACACCTAACACACACATGAGCCGCATACACTCACACACCCCCTGTCCCTCTCGATCTTTCACTCCTCCGGCCACCGCGCCGCAAATCCGGCCATCTGCCGGCAACCTGATCCTTCCGGCAAACCACCGCACACCAACCCTTCTTTTTTCTGTTAGCACCGCACCCGCACCCTGTTGCCCTCTTATCCCTCTATTATGCTCACACATTCACCCCTTCTTCTCCGGTGAATGACGAACACCCATCTCCCTCTCTCTCGCTCCGACTCCCTGCCCCCACTCCCTAAAGAACCGGACTCCGGCGGCGGGTAACGCTGTTAAACGATGATGATGACAACCGCCGGCGACAGTGGTTCCGGTGGTGAAACACGACAACCGGCGGCGGCAGTGGCTCCGGTTTCAGCAACAATAATGTCGGTGGTTTCGGGTTCAGAGCGGTTCATGTCTGGTTCCGGTTTAGACATCGCTGGTTTGGTCCAGGTTCATTTTAGGCTTCATGTTAGGTTGCCAGTTGGGCTAGCTCAGGTTTGGGTTTGCTGTATTTTGATTCAGGTTTGGCTCAGTCCTGGTTCGGGTTATTTTGATTCAGTCGACTCGGCTCTAGTTCAAGTTACGTTTAGTCTCGGGTCATGGTTCTCTCGATTTAGATACGAGTTTGTTTCGGTTCAGTCTCGAGTCAGTCGGGTTGTTCTTGGTGTCTCGGGTCAAACCTGGTTACCACCGGTCGTACCGATTAGACTCAATGTTCGGTTCAAGTTTCGAGTCCCGGTGCGTGTCTCGTTTCAATATTTATTCAGGTTCGGGTTCAGGTCGACCCAGGTCAGCTCTGGTTTCCACTCGGGTGACGGTTTGGTTTCAGTTTTGCCTCGGCTCAGGTTCAGTCCGGTTGAGTTGATTCAATCTTGATTTGAGTGGCGGTTCACTTGGTTCGCTTAGGTGATGTTTGGTTAAGTTAACTTCCGCCTCGGTTCGGTCAACGCTGGTCAACAACAGTCAAACAATAGTCAGCTGTCGGGTCCAACCTGGTCAAACCATTCGGCAAAGGACTAGGTAAATTCTACCATGATTATTTCATTCGTTGTTATTATTATTATTTTTTTTTATATTTTTATTTTTAGTTAGCGCGAAGCGAACCTTGTATTAAATAGCGTACATCGAATATGTATATTGCGTTAATAATATTTGCGTTTTGAAATATATATCAACGACTCATAGTGTCGGGATCGTCCTAAAATAGGGGAAACTCTGCCCGTTTTTCATCAAATATAAACACACACATATATATATATATCCTTTCCGTTTGCATCAATATATATATATATATCTACGACTATTATGCTTTTCAAAGCGTACAATGACCTCTTAAGCTACTCGTCAAAATGCACATATATGTATACACCTACTAGACCTTTCGTGAAATAGATGCATATACTAAGTTATTCGCTGGAATCTAAACATATATATCTATTATACTTTCCGTCGAATATATATATGTTGGACTATCCGTCAAAAATATATGTATGTTTACCATGTTTCGTCAACTAAATATATATATACACACCAGTCAAAACGCTAATGAAGGTGTGTCAAAATCCGAATGAAATTATAAAATAAATAAATAATAATAATAATAAGTGTATATTTATTTTCTTTACAACACTTTTATAACTCTCGTTTACCCATGCGAGGTAACTACGGTATTCCATCATTCGACCGTCAACTCTCCACGAAAGATATAAAGGAAGCTTCGCAAAAGTGAGCATACTCGACCCATTTTTACACTTTAACGCATTTTGGGGTGCAACATGTATCGATTAACGAAATTTATATTATACAAAATTAAATGTGTTCAAATTACCAAACATGTTATCAGTTTTGCTTATGTGAGATGTGCGTGTTAGTTTATACTTGTTTACACCTTCTATCTTTTATGTTTATGTTATTTATACGTGTCAGTTTCAACATGTATTCTCATGAAATTGTTATGCTCAGGATGTTATGCATGCTAGTTAAGTATTTCCATTATATGCTAATGTTATGTGAAAATTGTTATCTAAATGTATGATTCAACTTGAATACAACTTGCCATGTTGTGATTAAAACAAACTTATACATTTATATTTCTTTTCAAACGTGTATGCTCGCCAATACCTTTGTATTGATCTACGCTTTTAATACATGTTGCAGGAATTATGACAATGCAAGGAATCTAATAGGATTGCCTAGAAACGCATTTAAACTTTAAATTCTTGTTGTATCGTATCATTTTTCAAACATGCTGTGTTTCGTTTTGAAACCTTGTATTAAACTGTTGTTAACGAAATGAAGTGTATATCTTTTATATGTGACGTGATCTAATTTCGTATTATCTGTTTTAAAGCGATGTAAAATGTAATTTTTAAACACTCGACACAAATATTGTTATGAAGCCTCTTGCAATCTCGTTTTCGTCTCACTCCGATGTTTCCGCCATCGATTTGGGTGTGACAGATTGGTATCAAAGCCATAACTATAGGGAATTAGGTAGAATTGCCATGTTCGACCTAGTCTATAGTTTAAGTATCATACTCTTGATCATTCTTGATTACTTGCCTAAATTGTTATTCTTCCTACCTTGCTTTTCTTTCCTTTGGTCTTAAAACTTACAATATGTCTTTCCTAAGACACAACACAATACGAATTCTTGAGAATATTCTTGTTCCACAATTGAAATAACTCATCAAAACAGGGGTGATTCCCGCCATTGGTGATGAATTTCAATCCACTCTACATGTTATTTTGCGCGAAATTCACCATCAAGTAAGGTGTGATATCCATATCTTGATGTGAGTTTCTATTTCATAATCCAGTGGATCTTTATTGATGATTCGAGATTATATCAGATACGTTCAATAAACCACAATTTGGGGACGAAATTGTCAAGCCAGGATTGACATCCACACCTTGATGACTTGTCCCGCTCTTCAATTTTCAACCTCGCCAAAGTTTCGTATTTTCGATCAAATTAGGGACATGTACTAACTGGAAGGGTAAAATACCTTAATCGCTTGGCGACGAGAGTATTATACCTATTAGGCCAAATCATGTCTCCCTAATTTGAAAGGACTTACGAGTCACTTTGGAATAGTCGAAGTTTCTAAAACCCGAAACACTCCAACATTTTATCAAGCCTCTCTTTTACGCTATCTTAAATTTTATGCAAATAATACTTATTCCTTCATTTTTCAAAGTCAACATTATACTAAAATCGAATTTATGCACAACAAACATCTCATTTATTCAAAATCTATTATACAATGATTCAATAGGTGCATACGAAACACTATATTTGATTTGGATTACTGGAACATTCTTATGTGATAAACTCGTTATAAAACCATACCTTAACATGTATAGCGCTTGTGTAGCGCTATAGGAGTAGCGCCCGCCTGTATTCTTGAGGTCATGTTAAGTAAAATATTTTAAACACTCTAAGTTTCAACAATATTGACTAGTCAACATTTGCGTACACGATGGTTTGACTTGTTTATTCACATGTTTATGTGATGAACTCGTCATTCACTCTGATCAAGCCACCCCTTAACATGTATGGCCCGTATTCTTTAGGTCATGTTAAGTGTATTTTACATCCTCTTCGTTTTAACGATGATGGGTAGTCTACATTGCGGTACACGATGGTTTGACCTGTTTATTCACATGCCAGTAATCCGTTAATCTTGGTTAACTAAACTATATCGTGTGTATTGTACAAGAATGTGCATATACACACACATATACTCATACTCATACGGTATACACTTTCATACTCAAATACAATCATACTTATATACTTAAATTCCTATACGCTATCATTCTTGCTCGTAATACGTTAATAACTCGGATTATGCCATGGAACGTAACATGGCATCGATTAGCGAAACAGATGTAAGATGGTATGAACATGGTGGATACGCCGCTGGTACTTCCTATATATAAGTGTCCCTACTATATTACCAAACTTTTGTGAAAACGTGCCATGAGAAATTCGGTGTTTCACTGCTTATTTAAATACAAACTTTAATCACAGATCACCTATTTCTCGGTTATACACACACATACTATGAAATGCCATCTTTTCTAAAGACTTTCTCTTAAATAAATTTCGGGACGAAATTTCCTAAAGAATGGGAGACTGTAACGCCTCGGATTTCCGTAGAATTTTATTTAAAATATATATATATATATATGTGTGTGTGTGTGTGTGTGTATATAACAAAAAATGTATGTAAATATATATATATATATACAGATATATAAATCTACGTATATATATAGATAGAAAACGCCGCGTTTAACGAACGCGACGCCATTGTTTTTGAAGTTTTAAGACTAAACTATGACTTACGACGTTCTACGACTATCGGGTTCGACAATGGTTCTCGCCATCGCAACCGGGCCGCTCAAAACCTAGTAACTAGCTAACGGGCCTTGAGCCCAACACCTAAAACCCTACCTAAATAACTAAACCCTAATCCTATTATAAACAAACACACAGGCCACCGGCGCCGCAAATCCAGCCATCTGCCGGCGACCGGATCCTTCCGGCGAACCACCGCACACCAACCCTTCTTCTTCCTGTTAGCACCGCACCCGCACCCTCTTGCCCTCTTCTCCCTCTGTCACGCTCACCCATTCACCCCTTCTTCTCCGGTGAATGCCGAACACCCATCTCCCTCTCTCTCGCTCCGACTCCCTGCCCCCTCTCCCTAAAGAACCGGACTCCGGTGGCGGGTAACGCTGTTAAACGACGATGATGACACCCGCCGGGGACAGTGGTTCCGGTGGTGAAACATGACAACCGGCAGCGGCAATGGCTCCAGTTTCAGCAACAATAATGTAGGTGGTTTCGGGTTCAGTGCGGTTCGGTCTGGTTCCGGTTTAGACATCGTTGGTTTGGTCCAGGTTCATTTTAGGCTTCGTGTTAGGTTCCGAGTTGGGCTAGCTCAGGTTTGGGTTTGCTTTATTTCGATTCAGGTTTGGCTCAGTCCTGGTTCGAGTTATTTTGAATCAGTCGACTCGGCTCTAGTTCAAGTTACGTTCAGTGTCGGGTCATGGTTCTCTCGATTCAGATACGAGTTTGTTTCGGTTCAGTCTCGAGTCAGTCGAGTTGTTCTTGGTGTCTCGGGTCAAACCTGGTTACCACCGGTCGTACCGATTAGACTCAATGTTCGGTTCAAGTGTCGAGTCCCGGTGCGTGTCTCGCTTCAAGATTTATTCAGGTTCGGGTTCGGTCGACCCGGTCAGCTCTGGTTTCCACTCGGGTGATGGTTTGGTTTCAGTTTTGCCTCGGCTCAGGTTCAGTCCGGTTGAGTTGATTCAATCTTGATTTGAGTGGCGGTTCACTTGATTCGCTTGGGTGACGTTTGGTTCAGTTAACTTCCGCCTCGATTCGGTCAACGCTGGTCAACAACAGTCAAACAATAGTCAACTGTCGGGTCCAACCTGGTCAAACCATTCGGCGAAGGACTAGGTAAAATTCTACCTTGATTATTTCATTCGTCGTTATTATTATTATTTTTTTATATTTTTTTTATTTTTAGTTAGCGCGAAGCGAACCTTGTATTAAATAGCGTACATCGAATATATATATTGTGTTAATAATATTTGCGTTTTGAAATCTATATCGACGACTCATGGTGTCGGGATCGTCCTAAAATAGGGGAACTCTGCCCGTTTTTCGTCAATATATATATATATATATATATATATATATATATATATATATATATATATATATATATATAATGAGAAAACTAGATATAAATGAGAAAATTAGAAAACTAACTAAAAAAGCCAAAAAAAAAAAGGATAAAAAACATACAAATATTTTTTTACAATTTTTATAAAAAAATCACTACATTTTATGTATAAAAAAAACTTTTTTTCAAAAAAAAAAAACTTGTACTGCACATGTGCACTATGCTTTTTTTTTATTTTTTTAAAGTTTTTTATATAATATATATATAGCGAATTTTAATAAAAAATCAAAAAAAAATTGATATGTTTTTTTTTTTTGGCTTTTTTAGTTTTCTCATTTAAACTAGTTTTCTCATGATCCATCCCCTATATATATATCCTTTCCGTTTGCATCAATATATATATATATATATATATATATATATATATATATATATATATATACACTTATATATCTACGACTATTATGCTTTTCAAAGCGTCTTAAGCTTCTCGTCAAATTGCACATATATGTATACACCTACTAGACCTTTCGTTGAAATAGATGCATATACTAAGTTATTCGCCGGGATCTAAACGTATATATCTATTATACTTTCCGTCGAATATATATATGTTGGACTATCAATATATGTATGTTTAACATGTTTTGTCAAATAAATATATATATACATACTAGTCAAAATGCTAATGAAGGTGTGTCAAAATCCGAATGAAATTATAAAATAAATAAATAAAATAATAATAATAATAATAATAATAATAAGTGTATATTTATTTTCTTTACAACACTTTTATAACTCTCGTTTACCCATGCGAGGTAACTACGGTATTCCATCATTCGACCGTCAACTCTCCACGAAAGATATAAAGGAAGCTTCGCAAAAGTGAGCATACTCGACCCATTTTTACACTTTAACGCATTTTGGGGTGCAACATGTATCGATTAACGAAATTTATATTATACAAAATTAAATGTGTTCAAATTACCAAACATGTTATCAGTTTTGCTTATGTGAGATGTGCGTGTTAGTTTATACTTGTTTACACCTTCTATCTTTTACGTTTATGTTATTTATACGTGTCAGTTTCAACATGTATTCTCATGATATTGTTATGCTCAGGATGTTATGCATGCTAGTTAAGTATTTCCATTATATGCTAATGTTATGTGAAAATTGTTATCTAAATGTACGATTCAACTTGAATACAACTTGCCATGTTGTGATTAAAACAAACTTATACATTTATACTTCTTTTCAAACTTGTATGCTCGCCAATACCTTTGTATTGATCTACGCTTTTAATACATGTTGCAGGAATTATGACAATGCAAGGAATCTAATAGGATTGCCTAGAAACGCATTTAAACTTTAAATTCTTGTTGTATCGTATCATTTTTCAAACATGTTGTGTTTCGTTTTGAAACCTTGTATTAAACTGTTGTTAACGAAATGAAGTGTATATCTTTATATGTGACGTGATCTAATTTCGTATTATCTGTTTAAAGCGATGTAAAATGTAATTTTTAAACACTCGACACAAATATTGTTATGAAGCCTCTTGCAATCTCGTTTTCATCTCACTTTGATGTTTCCGCCATCGGTTGGGGTGTGACAATATGCAAACTCTAGATACTAAACCTTTATCGAAACAAAGTCAATTTTAAGTTGAGTTTGATGATTATCTAATATAATAATTAATTAAGAAAAGGGCAAGCAAGACAAGCAACGCAAGACAAACACAAACTCAGGAACGAACTATGAATCAAATATAATGAGAAAAGGCTACCTAGGTGTCGAATCCCTATAATCATGCAACGCTACCCTGACTATGAAAATGGCTAAATATCCTAATCTACCCAAATAACCTCCCGCTAGACATGATCAAAAGAAAGATAAGGACAAAACACGAAGTGCTAGAACGAACCGGCTCGACCTATCGATACCAAATTCTACGAAAATCAAGTAATGAAAGTAAGTACTACCCCCAAAACCCTCTAATCGCAAAGCAAACCAAACCTTGAGAATTGGAATCCTAGGAAACCTTAACCGCGATGTAATAAACGAGCCCGAGCTATCGGTCACCCAATCTACCCACCAACGATTAGCTAATAACCTAGCTCACCCAAATCGTATTTCGAGTCACTACTTGAGGATGCAAGTTTTAGTATAGTGATTTTAATTATTAATCAAATTGGTTTATTTCTAAACACAATATTCAAACCAAAAACCCTAATATTAACGACTTGAATTAAACTCTAAGTCTAGGGGATATTTCTATGTACCTAAATCGTTGAATTCATCAATCAATAATCAATCAAAACACACCAACATGCAATATCAAGAACAATCTCAAGGAAAAGTTATATAAATCGCATCAAATAACCATAATCAAGTCAAAATAACATCACAATCATCAAGTTCATCTAAACCTAAGTAGTATAAACCGTTTAGCTACTCATAATATTCATCAAAACAACTGAACAAGGTCTGAAAACCACTGAAATCATAGTTCAAAGCGAATTAAAACCAAAAAACGAATGTTTAACGAACCCAAGACGATCAAAACTCAACCCGGAAGCTTCCTAGACCTTCAATCAGCTTCAAAGTGCTCCAAGATCGTCCAAGAATGCTCCAATGTCGCCTGGTTCTCGAGATATCGTAACCCTAGATGGCTGCTAGGTTTTTATAAGATTTTTGCGAAAAACGATCCTCTTACGGACCATATGGCCTTACGGCTTACGGTCCGTAAGGCTGAAAGATTTCCACGCGCCTTTTCCTTCTTAAGGACCGCAAGGACCCAACCCTTACGGTCTGTAAGGCACCCTGGGTAGCAACATTTTGACTTTAGTCTTTCCGTGCTCTCTTTGCTGCTCTCGTTTTTCTTCGTTTTCACCACATAATCAGCAGGTTCTTCACCAATTCCTGCAATTTCACAATTTAACCAAATAAGTATCAAAAACGCGGGAAAACCATATACAAACTAATCAAAATTTAGGGAATTCAATACAAAATGTGTGTATAATTTAAGATACATCAAACATCCCCACACTTAACCTTTTGCTTGTCCCTAAGCAAAATCCAAAGCTACATGTCCAACTTACACGCTTAACAACAACGCAAGTCTCAAACAAGTTATAACGCGAACTACGAAATCATCAAACACAACGCTTTCTTAAGACTTACAACGTTCAAAAGGTTGACAACTCCAACAATTGAATTCAAAACCGGACATACCTAACCAAGCTTTTCTCACGTTCAAGTCATCAATCATGCATTGCCAACACCCCTCACAATATCACTCAACTCTCGGCTATATTTACCATATCATATCGAGTGAACTGTCAAAAACCACACTATGAAGCATACTATCATAAGTTTGTACGTCAATCAAATCTCCACCTAATGTTAAAATTCGGCACGACTCAAGAGGACTTAAAGGGTAGGCAAGGGCTAAAGGTAGGTTTTTTATTCAGGAAACAATAGGCTAACACAAATGATCACACGATAAACCGGATAAACACCAAACAAATACTAATATATTGGTCATTCGACCCACAACTTTATTCTATTTTTTTTCTTTTCTCATTTTTTTCTTTTTATTTACTTTTTCTACTTTTTTTCATATATAAATGCTAAACAAAATAATAACATAACATGATCCGGCTATCAAATCAACGAAGGGTAACAAATGAATGGCTAGGCTCAAAGTGGTGTCTAAAGGGTAATGGCGAAACGGGTCAAACACAAAGGCTAAACAAATAGGATGATCCTAATGCCTCTATCATATCCATCCCAAATCCTAACCGAAGGTCTCCAACTGTATCAAAACACACAATTTTTAAAGTAATGCAATAAGTCGGTAAACACACATGAAACGAAAGTAGTGAACACATAAATATGAAACATAATAAAGGCTCAAATCTCACTATCATGTGGTAAATAAGGGCTACCGATATCGACACTGCATAACCAATTAACTCTCCGGCTCCATCCACTATCCTAGGCATCCCAAAACCTTTTACTTCCAAAAAACCGAATCAATCAACCTACTATCCCGCAACTTAAAGAAACATGCGCTCTCGACTCGTAAATCCGACAATCAAAGCGCTTTTAACCGACGCTTTGAAAAGGTTTTTCGTTTTCTACGCGCTAAAGGACCAGGACTCGCAAAAAAAACCCTTTTTTTCTTTTTATTATGTAATATTTACAAAAAACTCTATTTACATACTCAATTTACAAAAAAAATTTATAAATTCACCCATCCCCACACTTGAAAGACACATTGTCCCCAATGTGAACGAAAAGGAAATTAACGAATACAAAAAAGTATACAACAACAACAAACAAACAGGAGAAGTGAGACTGAAACTCCTCTGATACGCCCGATACACTGCTCGTATACAATCCAACCGTTCAGCTTAAGCGACTCAGCAATTGTAATATAACCTGTAATATGAAACTGCACGGCTAGAAGCAATATATCAAACACAACCATAATATACAATAATTATATAAAGTGTACAGTACAACAAAAGTCCCAACCGGTTACCCTTACAAATTCACCCGTATATATGTATCAAATACAGACCATGATCATGAAAACAAAAATAAGGAGAAAACGTACAAAGGTAGCCCAAAATCCAACTCTGAAACTAGCTACTGCAGGCCCGGTGGCGGCTGTGGAGGAATGTGAAGGTGGTCCATGATACGCTGTAACATCGCTCGGATCTCTGCCTGTGAATCTCTGACCTCCTCAACAACCTGCTCTAAACCATCCAAGCGCTCAGCAACTGTCCTCTGTGACCTAGGCGCTCCAGGTGCCCTAGGCTGAGCTCTCTCCCTACCGTCGTGCTGATGACGTGGTGCAACAACCGGTGCATCAGCCTGTGCCTCTCCCTCGACAACAGGAACTACCTGAACTACCTTAGGCACAAGAAATCTAGGAGGATCAACTGCAACAAGTAGTTGTGTCATCTGATGCATATCACTAAGCCTGAATCTCGATCCAGCAGGCTCCTCGTGCAGCCATGCCGGTGGAAAGTGCTCAAAAACCCCTAATTGGAGTCGTCTTCTTCATTTCACCTTACCACCAACCACCACAGCGATCCACCACCATCTCCCCTCCCCGTCACCACCAAACACCACCGACTTCTCCTCCATACATCACTGCCGCTCACCACAACTACCTCCACCCTAACCACCGCCATCGACCACCACCTACACCCCTCAAAACCGCCGTCTCCACCACTCACCTCCTATCCCACCCACGTCCACCGCATCACCACCTCTTCACCCGTCGCACCCCTACTCTCTGCAAGCACACTGATGTAAATCCGCGAATCCATACCTCGCCCCCTGAACCTATCAAATGCATGTAACAGAAATACCGCCAGATTGGCCTCTCGGCCCTGCACCATGCAATATAAGGCAAACAAATCATAATAAGTAATTTTCTCGAGACTCGTGTATCGAGAAAGGATGGTGCATGCTAAAATATGGTGGATGAAAGAATGGATCTCTGATCTGTGATGCTGGTATAGCCGAAGACCACGCACCATCTCCAATAGTCGACCAGAAGGCTGTAAGCTGTGAGGTCGTAACAAACTGTGGTAGCTCTTAATCTGACCATCCCATCAAACTCTTAGTAAAAACCGGCTGTGTCGTATCCTCTAAAGTATACAAACCCGTATGGACGGCAAACTGAGCCAAGGATAGAATGTGCGTATGCCATCCCAAAGCAAAGCTGACTGCGGCGGCATCAGTGAGACGTGCACGGTGGAATCTGAATGTGGCATGGAACTCCAACACCAGCTCATGATAAAAAGCTCGTCTCTTGTCCAACAATATCCTCCATCGAGGTGTAATCAGGGCCTCCATCCTAGCGTGTACGTCCATGCGCTCCATCAAATCCCAGTCCATAATCCTCGCTCTCAGAAAGCACACACCAAGGAACCTCTGCAGGGTGGTATACTCATCCGAATCTGGGTGAAACTGCAACAAGGTATTCTCCTCCACTGGTGAGAGATCAGCTGGTAGAGGTGATGGTGCTAACAGATCAGTCAACTGCATGTCCGTAGAATATCCAATAACTCTAGCAGGTTGCTCAGGCGGTGGCTGTGCTGCTGGAGTGCGCTAAGTGGAAGGCCGTCCCCGCTTGCGGGACGACTTGCTAGACGATAACGCCATACCTGCACTTGTTTACAACAATGAGAGACACGAATAAATATACAAGACGTCGTCCTCAAACATGTTTTTCGATGCATTGATTCATTTATTATTTTTATATATATTTTACAAAACTGAAAAGCATATTTTTGGTGTGTTGGGGCCGGTGGTTGCGGCCGTAAAGCATTCCGTTCGCGGCCGCAACTGATAAGTAAACAGCAACAATAAGTACTAAAAATTCGAAATTTTGGCATGCCCCCGGCGTATTTATAAGATATCAACCATCCTCGCCCGAATGGAGATTGAGTATGGGTGAGGAGATCAAAACCTGCAAATATCGCAACAACAATCTCGACACTATATATGCAATTCAATCTAAGCTTATTGTCAAAATATTTAGGCGTCCGACAATTAATGTTTTACAACAACAACAATAATCAGATATCAATACTCCAAAAACTACTAAAACGACTCACCAAAAACCAAAACTCTATAAACTAAACTGACTCAACAAGCCTCAAATACATGGAAAATTTAATGCGACTCGACTCGACACAATAAAAGGGCAAAACTACACAAACGACGCTATATTTATTCAATCTCAACGCACCCCTAAACGGATACAATGACGCCACGAAAAAGAGACGACAGACGCGAAAAAAAACTAACAAGGTTAATCTGCAATGCGATTCGACCTGGTGCAAAACCCGAGGTCTTGTACACACAACAAGACTCAAACGGACCTGACTAAGTAAGCGACGAACACATACGATACATATAAGATTTAGACGAGAAGCGGGTATGTACATGTTTATCGACACGATAACCGAGGCTACTCGGACTAGTGGTGGTTCTCCTGAGCGGCGGCTGTGTTGGAGATCGGTGGCAGAAAGTAGTAGGGGTGCAACGGGTTAAGAGGTGGATGCGGTGGACGTGGGTGGTTAGTGGTGGGTGTAGGTGGGAGAGGATGTGAGTGGTGGAGATGGCGGTTTTGAGGGGTGTAGGTGGTGGTCGATGGCAGTGGTTAGGGCGTAGGTGGTTGTGGTGAGCGGCGGTGATGTGTGGAGGAGAAGTCGGTGGTGTTTGGTGGTGACGGGGAAGGGAGCTGGTAGTAGATCGCTGTGGGGGTTGGTGGTAGGGTGAAATGAAGAAGACGACCCCAATTGGGGGTTTTTATTTTTCAATCTGCGAAACCCTTACGGACCGTACCTTGCGGTCCGTATTCCTTCATTTTTTTCTGCCCCCATTGGTCCTTGCGGACCATATGATCCCAGTGTTACGATCCGTAAGCCTCTTTTTTAATTATTATTATTATTTTTTTAATTAATTTTCTATTTATTTTATTATAAAAAATTATTATTATAATCAGAGAGAATTTACAAAATTACACATCTGACCCCTTAATAAAATATAACATACACAATTCAATACGCCCGAAGCACAAAATTACAAAAATACAAACTTACATTACCGACGCACTCGTTTTCCCGAATTCGTTTGATTGATCCTGTAACTGTGCATCTCGACAAACCGGTTAGTATGTCCGATAAAAAATAAACAAATAACAAAATACTCATTATACAAAAATGAAACAAACGAACAAATGTACAAACTATACAACTCGGAAAAATCCCGAGTGTGCAAAACAAACTCTCATGTAGTCATAACCGGGAGGTCAATCACCTCCTCCTCTCTCTCCTGGCTCGGTCCCTCGACAAACTGCTTCAAACGATGACCATTGACCTTGAACCTCTTACCGTCTTCATTCTCAACCTCAATCGTCCCGTATGGGAACACCTACGTAACTACATACGGTCCATGCCAACACGATCTCAATTTTCCCGGGAACAACTTCAACCGGAAATTATATAGCAGCACCTTCTCCCCACACTTGAACTCTTTCACCTGCTTCAAGTGTTCATCATCCAGCTCCTTGGTACGCTCATTATACGACCATGACTTCTCGTACGCCTCGTCACGTAGCTCCTCCAACTCGTGAATCTGAATAAACCGCTTCTTTCCAGCAGCTGGCAAGTCAAGATTGAGTGCTCTCAACGCCCAATAGGCCCTATGCTCAAGCTCAACCGGTAGTGACACGCTTTCCCGTAAATCAACCTAAAGGGAGCAGTCCCAATAGGTGTCCGATAAGCAGTCCGGAAATCCCACAGTACATCATCTAACTAGTCGGACCAGTCGATGCGACTGTTTCCGACAGTTTTCTCCAAGATCCTCTTTATCCCTCGGTTAGAATTCACCACCTGCCCACTAGTCTGAGGATGATAAGTCGTTGAAAGCCGGTGGGTGACCCCATAGCGTTTCAAGACTTTCTCCATCTGTGAATTAAAAAAGTGGGTGCCTTGAACTGAAATCAAGGACTTCGGTGTCCTGAACCTAGCAAATAATCTCCTCAAGAATCTCACAACAACCCTCGCTTCATTCGTAGGCAAGGCCTCCGCCTCTACCCACTTAGATACATAATCGGCTGCGACTAGGATGTATCGGTTCCCTCTCGGGATAGGGAACGGACCCATGAAATCAATGACCCAAATATCATAAACTTCCACAACCTGAATAGGGTTCTGGGGCATCTCATTCCGGGATGAGATATTTCATATCCTCTGACAGGCATCACAACTCCTCACAAACTCGGGTGCGTCCCTAAAGATGGTCGGCCAATAAAATCCCGCATCAAACACGCATCTGGCGGTGTAAGCCGCACCATAATGGCCACCAGTAGGCCCCTCGTAACAGTGCCGCAAAGTGCTGCTGGACTCGGACCCAAACACACATCTCCTAATAACCTGGTCCGCTCCAATCCAAAACAAGTACAGATCCTCCCAAATGTAGTGCTTGACGTCCGCAAAGAATTTCTTCTTTTGTTGATACGTCATGCCTCCACAAGGTCACCTGTAGACAAGTAATTTGCTAGATCAGCGAACCAAGGAAAGCCTTCCTCGTGGGATTTCAGAAACATCAACACCTCATGGGGAAACTCATCCCCAATCCTATCCTCCCGAGTCCTCTCGATCTCGGGGCTCTCCAATCACGATAAGTGGTCAGCAGCCACGTTCTCAGCACCCTTCTTATCTCTAATCTATAAATCAAACTCCTGTAACAACAGAATCCACCAAATCTATCTTGGCTTCGCGTCCTTCTTTGCGAACAGGTGTCAAAGGGCTGCGTGGTCCGTAAAAATGATAGTCTTCGAAAGCACAAGGTACGACCTAAACTTTTCACACGCGAAAACGACTGCTAGCAACTCCTTTTCTGTCGTGGTGTAGTTCTCCTGGGCGTCGTTTAGGGTCTTGCTAGCGTAGTAAATGGGATGAAAGTGTTTCTACCTACGCTGCCCTAAAACGGCCCCTACGGCAAAGTCGCTAGCATCACAGATAATCTCAAACGGGAGACTCCAATCAGGAGCAATCAGAATGGGTGTAAGCTTTACTTACACACAAGTAAGTATTCTATAAACCGGGTGTAAGCTTTACTTACCTTGCATCCAATTACGTTTTTCCTTCATACTTGATGCGTTTGACCCGTTTCCTTCCCATGCCTCCACCTAGTTTGTCAAGCGTCAAACTATCATCATAATTCGTAAGATGGTTAGATTAGTCATTATCAATCACGACTATTCCACCTTACGAGTTTTATGTCGAATTTATCATTCGACCATATCATTGGCCAGTTTGACTTTTGAAAAGTCAATTGACTTATTAACATACACGAATGCACAAATTGGTTCATCAAACTCACTTAGGCATCTTATTTGAATACTTAATGAAATCAAATTTTACATTCTCACTAGTAGGTAATATGATTTCAAGCATCAATAACATGATGATTTTTTCTTAAACATCAATTCCCTTTTATCATAAAAAAACCCATTCAGTGGCAACGTATGAACATATACCCGAATTCATAAATTAATCAAACACTTTCTTATTACCATCATGCATGATGATTCTAATCATGTTTATATCATAAAGTCATCATATTATTAAAACCCACGTACCTAAGTGTGTTAAATTATCTAAACATCCAAATTACAACATCCTATGTAGAATTTTCACTTAGGGTTGTGTTCCTAAGCAAGTATACATCACTAATTCGGCCATAGCCTCTACGATTCATACACAAATCGCTTCTTGTGATGTTCATCAAATTTTACAACCTCATCAATATCAAAAATTCGACATACCTCATGATCCCCTAGTTCGGGTGATCATTAAAACACGTTCATGCATCAATTCCGGGTTCTATTCGCCCTCCAATTTGATGGATTGAGGTTGAACAAGGGTTTCCCCTTGTTTCTTCTCCTGAGGATCGACATATACACACTTTTTGGTGTGTGTTATGTTTTAATTTTTTGTTTATAAAACCCAAGTTCACTTTTAGATAACTTTGGTCCCTCAAGTTTGTTTCACATAACAATGGAAGATTACCATCCATTGTTTTATTACTTAGCCATGTATTGCTAACTAGGTTTATGTTCCTAGTTATACACTTCATGTCAATTGTCGAGTGAACGCGATATTTCAGTTTACTTAGTTTGGGATGCCACTACCCGACTTAAATTTTGTCCCGATAGCCCGACTAATCATAAACTTTTATCTTTATAAAACGTTTATTCATTTTTATTTAACATTAGGTTCAATTAATTAAATCCTAATATTTATCGGGTTAACTTTTACCACTATTGATATTTTACCCGTCTTTTAATATTGACGTGGTTTGATTATCAAACCCGTTTTTGGGGTGTTACAAGTCTATCCCCCTTAAAGAGGTTTCGTCCCCAAACCTTTCTTACATTGTTTCGGTAATTACTTGAGCTTTGCTCATACTTTTACCATTTGTTAGTATTACTAGGGTGGTGTGGTAATATCCTTTTGGTTACAAAGCATATACGTACTACATGCGAAATAATACAACTCAAAATAATGTAATTTCGTTATTTTAACTAGTTTGATTAACTTAGCGAAATCCATCGCTTTTATACTTTCAAACTCTTCATAAATTCCTTATTTTAACCCATTTAGATGTTGTTGTGTTATTCGTCACTTTAACAACTAAACCCTTTGGTTATCAAATTTATTCGGCTCATTCATACGGAATCCACCGCTTAAGAACAAGCCGATTTTCTGGATTTTTATCTTAATTATTTAACATAATTTAAGAGGTGATATTAACGTAAATTCTATAAAGCATATAACCACATACCTTATAGCTTTATCCTTCAATCGTGCTTTTGCTCGATTGACTTCCCGACACTTCGTTTATGTTTCCTTATGATCGCTTAGTACAGGCGATCAATGCACTTTGTTAGCAACGTCTCATGGGCCATCATTTGCGTCTTGTACTCATTTACCTTTACTGTTTTACTTGACCAAGTCACTATTGGGTCACTCGGTCATATGAATTTATCAATTACGTTTATTCCATGCTAATCTTATAAAGAATAGCGTATTAAACAATCTCTAAATTTAAATTTTTACCTTAACCGGTCTCACTGACTAGACTTATTAGTCAAGTTACTCTATACCCATTGTCCGGGCTACAACGTAATTATACTTCATATTACTTTTCTTGACATGGTCGCGTCACGTCATGTTTAAGTTGATATTAACTTTTCATTATCGAAAATATTCCTTTCGAATGTATCGTCTTGCACCTATCGGTATCAAGGCCTGTATCTTTTAATATTAATCATTTTCCAATTCTTCTCAAAATATTCATATTTTTGAAAACGTTGTTTCTCAGTAAAACAGGATTTTAATTTAACGTTTTCTCTTTAACTTATGACAATCACTCGCATCGAGAAATTGGCGATTAAGAATTTATTCTTATCCATTCTAATTTTACGCGGGGATTCTCAACTGTTTCCCTCGCTTTTTTCAGATAACATATAAACTAAACAAGACATATTTCACATGCTATGCTCTAGAGAAGGCTGGTAAGCGCGATGTATCCTTCCTAGCTAGACCCCATCGGGTGTTAGCCAAACTATAGTACCATACTAGCTAAGGTGGAGTTAACGAAAAAGTGTCATAGTTTACATGTTTCTAGCATCACGTATAAATATGTATAACAAATATTCGCGTGCGATAAATCAGTTTAGCGTGTGTTGTGTACTTTGATATGAACGTATGTTACACCCCAAAAGTGCGTTTAAGCGAAAAGGGGTTAAGTATACTCACAGTTCGTAATTAGCAAGTAAACACAATTCTGCTATGGATTGAAGGAAGCGCCGATTCAGCCTGTAAACGCGAACAGAAGTGCATCAGTCTTCCGAAGTGCTGAAACGGTCAACGTGTGAAGGAGCAGTGGACAAGTTCGGGCGAAGTTGCTTATTTGGCTGGCCTGACCAACTTCGGGCGAAGTTGGGGTGCCAACTTCGGCCGAACTTGGCCTGGTGGTTAAGTTTTGTTCGTTATTTGTTCGTTAGGTGCTCGTTTGGCGATTTGGATTCGTATTAGATAGTTATGTTAAACGTTTTGGCGAGGTGTTAGGCGTATTAAGCGTTTAAATTAAATTAATTCAGATAAATAAGCGAGACAATATGCGTCTCAGTTCCCAAGTCTGGTGAGTGTCGCGTTGTGCTAGGCGTAACGAGAGCAACGTGCGCGAAAGTGCGGGTTGTTACACGCCACACGGGGGAGACCCCTTTAGATCGAGTCTGTATGTTTAGAGCTTGAATATGTTAGAACTTGAAGTTATATTTATGATGTAAACCAAGTTCGGTCGAAGTTGTTGTTGGCTGATCAAGTTCGGCCGAACTTGATCTAGCTAGGATACACTTCGAGCGAACTTAGGTGTCTCTATATAGGATATCATGGGTCTAGCATTGTAAGATCTTTGCGACATTGACGGTGAAGCTCTGTCTATTTGGAAACTCAATTGTAACACTTTTGGACTTAATAAACAGACGATTAAACAGTAATCTTGTGTATTTGGTTAACGTGTCATACAATTTTCGCTTATATGGACATTAGATACAAATTTTGGTTCCCGAGTTGAGGAGGACGGTCCTAACAAGTGGTATCAGAGCCTGGATACCTAAATTTTCTGAAATCAACACAAGAATCATTCTATTTCCACTCATTTCTACCATTTTTCTTAACTTTTTCACATAATTGATGAATTCATGGACAAAATGGCTAAAAAACTGAACATATCATAGATAACCACTTAATTACAAACCCCTGAAAGTTTGAGAATCAGATTCAATCGATTCATGTCGAAATTGTCAAAAAACCATGTTTTCAAACCAAACTTCGCTCGAACTTACACCATAAGTTCGCTCGAACTTGATTAAAAATCATCAATTTTGTTGATTTTTATCAACTTCGCCCGAACTTGATTGATTTTTCAGGAAAATTTGACTAAGGTCGAACGAACTTGTTCTTTTTTGTTGAAATTTCTCATAAGTTCGCCCGAACTTGGAGATAACTTGGAAATTTTTCAAAACCTAAATCAAGTTCGCCCGAACTTGCTTTCAAAGTGAAAATTCTGAAAATTTCAAACAAGTTCGCCCGGACTTGTTGAAATTAAATCTAAAATCTGTTTTCTATACAAGTTCGACCGAACTTTTCAGTTGCTAATCTTTTTCGAGTGTTTTGAACGTGTTTTCAGTTAAATCATCATTTGTCAAGATGGATGATTACGCTTTTGCGTCAACAGTGGCTTCTACATCAAACGCGAACTCTATTGTAAATGCGGTAAACCAGATGAATCTGGATAATGAAATGGGAACTACTACAAAACCACCAAAGCTGATGAGTATGGACGAGTTTGAGGGATGGAGGAAAAGTTTGTAAACTGGGTTCAAGCCAACCAATTTCATAGTTGGGTTGCAGTTGAAACTGGATACACATGGCCAAAAGATGAACGTGGTCAAGATCTTGCTTTGATTAAGTTCACACCAGAACATAAAGATGCGTACGTGGCTGAAAAGAAAATGATTAGTCTGATACAACAATCAGTAAAGGAAGACATCTTGATCTTGCTACCTGAATACGAGACGTCATAGATGCTGTGGGAAGTTCTTTGTGCAAAATATCTGGGAAGTGACAAAATGATTAAGAGCAAGAAGGCTTTAATCCAGAAAGAATTCGACATCTTCACGATGATTAAAGGCGAAACCATGAAACAAATGATCGATAGATATTGTCATCTGATGGTTCAAATGCGAAGACACAGTATTAAAAAAACTGATGAAGAGCAGATTGATAAATTAGCTGATGCACTTCCTGAGGTGGAGTGGTCAACTTATTTGATGGTATTGAAGAATAGTCCGGGTTGGATGCATCTCAAGTTATCATCTTTCATTGACAAACTAGAAGGACATGAAATGGAATTGATGAAAGTGACCAAATCAAAGAATGCTAATGTTGTGCAAGATGTTGGTGTATACTACAAAGGGGGTGTTCAAGATATTCAAAGTCCGAAAATTCAAACGGCGTTTAGTGCGAATATGAATTCTTCGAATCATTTGTCACAAAATCAACAGAATACTCAATCATACCCAAGTTATGATCAGAGTCCTCCGAACACTGGATATTCGAGCACTGGTTCAAATTCACAGTTTCAAAGTCAAACAATTTAGTCAAATCAGACAAATCATTCCAATTCTGATCCAAACATATTTCAGTGCAACATTGCGGTCAATCTGAAGAATGTTTTCCCTGAACAAGTAGCCAAACAACATATAGCGCTACTTGCAAACGTTCTTGAATAATACGAAAGCTTAGTTGCGGGGAAGATCGGAAATCCAGAAATGACTGCAGAGGATTACGATCAGGTTGATGAAGAGGAATTGGAGCTGATGGATATCAAGTGGAGCTTAGCATCGTTTATTAGAAGAGTACGAAGTTTGTTGCGCTCACAGGAAGAGACATTGGAAATTCGAGCAATAAGCTTGGATTTGACAAGTCGAAAGTCACGTGCTTCAAATGTCGACAAAAGGGGCATTTCAAATGAGAGTGCACAAATCAAAAAGCAAGCGGCAACCAAAGTCCTTTCGGCAATAACAATGACTATTACAAGAAAGCTTTGAATTACAAGCCATATCCAAAGAGAACTCAAATTGAAGTTCATGATAACTCCTCAAAGCCAACTGAACAAGTTCTTGTTGTATCTTATGAAGACGAAGAGTTTGATTGGAATAAATACATTGGCAAGAAGACTGGTGTTGCTTTCATGGCTGAGATCGTGGATGAATCAGAATCAATAGATGCAGCTCTTGAAAATGCGATCTTGGAACAATATCTGCAAAGAACAGAGGAAGAGGAAATGATCTATCACCAGACACAGATGAAGAATATTATCTCTCCTAACTTTAATGCTAGTTTTGCAGGTTGCTTTGGAAATTCATCGCAAGAGCAAATGGCTGAAGAAAAGAAACCAGAAGTCGAGGAGGTCATTGACGTGACGAAGGAGACGAATGCAGAGAACCTCACAGAAATTGCTAACAAAGCAATGATGGCCAACCTTAAACAGGTGGGTTCAGAGGTAATAGTAATTGAGAAGGAAGTTGTGAAAGTTGTGGAGGTTGAAAAACCCTGCACAAAGTGCACAAAGTCTTATGAGCAATGTGTTGAAAAAGATCAAATCATAAGTGAACTAACCGTGCATAACGAAAATTTTAGATATGATTATCGCACGATGAAAGAAGCTTATCATAAGATGAAAGGCACTTATTGCAATGTTCAAAAAGCTAATCTAGAACAAGCAGCTTCAATAAAAATGTTAAACGCAATGGTAATTGAAAAACAAAAAGCAATTAACATGTACATAAACACCATTGCTGAAACAAGGCAAGAGCTTCAAGACATGAAAATTGAAACTGAGAGAGTTAGGCAACTTTTGCTTAGCTACACGACAAACGCTTATGTCATCGATCACATTCTTCCTACGATTAAGTCGGAGGAAAATGTTGAAAAACCAAAAGGTATGAAGCGTAAAGAATACAACAGTGTTCCACCTCCACTGCTTGCTATTTATTGTCACAAGAAAGTGGATGGGATTGAAAAGGCAACTAACACAACACTTTTATCAGAACAAATGATAAGTTGCCTGAGAACATTGATGTAGTCTGTACGACATCAACTGATGACAGTGAAATGGTTGTGAAAAATGCGGTAGAAAATGTTTTGGGAAATGATTCTGATGATGGCAGCTTTGAGAGCACTAACTCGAGTTCGAACAGTTCAGAATCACACTCTGAAAATGACGATACATCTTCAGAAGATAGTCTAAGTGATGATCCTAACGTTGTCATGTACAAAGTTAAGGATTCTGATAGACTATATTTTGATGATAGTTTCCCGATTCGGAATGTGAAGGAAGATCAGATCGACAAACTGTTCAAACTTATGGAAGTATCATCAGATGATCTAGAAAGAAATGAGAAGAAGTTTTATTCAAAACCCAAGAAAGTTTTTAATAACTACCGAAGGAATGGTGGTGACTTTCCTGAGCACAGAAGAGCGGGTTTGGAGGTAGAAGATGAACCGAAAAAGAAAAAAGTTACCATTTCACGAATATAAGAGTAAAAACATGCAATTTGTGTATGGGACTAACACGGTTCAGGAAGAAAATTCGATTGGAAAGCAATCGAACGATCAGTTTAAGAAGGAAAAGGAACTTCGTGATCAAGCTAAATCTGCAAGTGGAATAAAATCTACTAGTAGAAAACCTGTTGATACTCGAACATGTTTCAGATGCAATGAAGTTGGTCACATTGCTCGAAGCTGTCCGAAGTCAAAGTTTGATCGACGAGGAAAGAAAACTTCAAATGATGATGACAATCCTAAGAAACCAGAGATTAGTCAAGTTAAGATTTTGAAAAGAAATGTTGATGTCAAAAAAGAAGTGAAACCTAAAACTGAAAGTTGAAACTTCGAAATCGAATGAAAACAAAGATTCAAAATTTTACTCAAGAAGGCTAGAATCAAATCTCAAGCTTGGGTTGCAAAGAAACAACCAATTAAACTGAAAATGTCGAATCAACCAAGTCAGTCGATGTTAAAGAAGTCAAAGAAACAAAGACTGATAAGGAGATTCTGAAAAATAACTTTCCTAAACTGAAAAAAGATCTTCCAAAACCAAAAAAGGAAGATAAAATTGAAAAGTGTTCAAAGTCAATATTGGACGAAATGTTTGATGAAGGTTTTGAATACGCAGATGAATGAGAAAGTGATTATGAAGATGTTTACCCGAATCCACCCAAGACCAGAAAGGCTTGGGTTTCCCTCTTTAAATAATTTCTTTACATGTGCAAAGGCTCCAAAGATCCACCTTGTCAAAGCGGATTATGAATAGCGGAGCTTCACGTCACATGACTGGGATGCGTGCCTTACTCTATGATCTTAAAGCAATCAATGAAGGGTACGTTGGATTCGCAGGTAATCAAGGAGGTAGAATCGTTGCAGAAGGAAAGCTATCTAATGGAGTGGTTTCGTTTGACAAGGTCAATTATATCGCCGAGCTGGAGAACAATCTTCTCAGTATTTCTCAGATCTGTGATAAGCAGTTTACCACCCATTTCAACGACAAGGAGTGCATGATTATTAAACCGGGATTCAAGATTCCAGAACAATGGATTCTCATGCGAGCTCCTCGCGAGAATGATCTTTATGTGCTAGATATAAGTATTGCTACAACTACTTCGAAGTCGGCTCAATGTTTCGTTATGAAGGCCACCGAGAAAGAATCAATTCTTTGGCACAGAAAGATCGGCCATATACACCTCAGAAAGATGAATCATTTGGTTCACAATGATTTGGTTGAAGGAGTGAATCTTGAAAGCTTTCACATGACTGATAGTTGTCTGGAATGCAAGAAAGGAAAGCAGATCAAGAAATCTCATCCTAAGAAGATCTTAACTCCATCAAGCTGCCGCTCGAAAGACTGCATATGGATCTCTTCGGTCCAGTGAATGTTTGTAGTATATCTGGAGATCTGTATTGTCTTGTTATCACGGATGACTATTCAAGGTTTTCGTGGGTCTTCTTTCAAGAAAGCAAAGACGAAACGTTTGATAATCTCATGATCCTCTTTAGGAAGATTGAAAATCTGTATCATCTCCCTGTTAGACGAATCAGAAGTGATAACGGTACAGAATTCAAGAATGCAAGAATGAAAGAATTTTGTAACGACAAAGGGATCTTACACGAATTCAGTGCTCCGTATACTCCGCAACAGAATGGAGTAGCTGAGAGGAAGAAGAAAACGTTAATTGAAACAGCAAGAACAATGCTTGCTGATTCAAAGCTTCCTGTTAGTTTTTGGAATGAAGCAGTAGCAGCAGCAGCTATGCATTGAACAGAGTCTTAACTGTCAAACCAACAAAAAAGACTTGCTTCGAAATGCTGAACCGAAGGAAACCCAATCTGAAGTTTTTAGAACCATTTGGCGCACCTTGTACTGTCATTGATTAAGATGAAAGTTTGGAGCCAAATCGATAGATGGTTTCTTTGTCGGCTACGCAACTCCACTCAAGAGGGTCTATCTTCCAAGTCTGAGAAGAGTGGTAGAAGCACAGCACGTCGATTGTTTTCATTATACAACACCTATTCAGAGAGCAGGTGATGCTTGGTTGTTCAATTATAGTGAATTGTGGAAATCATTTGACTTGCCAGAAGAGCCTTCTGAAGAAGACATTGTTGTCCTGTATTATCTACATCAGTCGTTTAATCAAGAGCAGATTATCAGACCAGTAGTGGTTAATCAACCAACCGTTGGGTCTTCGTCTTCTGGTACAGGTCCAAGGTCTAGCGGTGGTCAAGATACTCAGACAGAACAAGTGACACCGGCTACAGAACCAGTTAATACTACAGAGGTACCGAATCTTTCTGAAGCACATAGTTCAGATTCGGAAGAGACTCCAACGTTTGATGATGATGGAGAATCTTCTTCTGATTAAGAATCTGAGCAGATCACAAGTATGTTAAATCAATCTGCTGGCCCAAGTACTCGAAATGAGATGTCTTCTAGTGCTCCTACAGTTGAATTGGAGGTTGATCTGAATATTACAAATCAAGAGAATTTTGTTGATGTTCCAAGTGAGGTGATGCCGAGAACCTATTCATACCATCCATCAGATTCCATAATTGGTGAATTGCAAACTGGTGTTAGAACGAGAAGCCAGATCAACAAAGCTTTAAGTTGTTTTTATACTAAAGTTTCTCTGATTCAAGATTATTACTATTATTCATGTTTCATATCTCAAATAGAGCCAAAGAATGTTTCGGAAGCTTTAGTCGATGAGAACTGGGTACAGGCGACGTAAGAAGAACTGTTACAGTTTGAAAAGTTGGGGGTATGGAAGCTTGTTGACCTTCTTGAAAATCAAAAGGCGATAGATACTAAATGGGTTTTCAAGTGCAAGCGCGATGATCGTGGATATAGTGCGCAACAAAGCTCGACTCGTTGTCAAAGGATTCCATCAACAAGAAGGAATTGATTACACAGAAGTGTATGCACCGGTTGCATGATTGGATCAATACGCATTTTCCTTGCATTCGCTGCTTGGAAAGGTTTTAAAGTCTACCAATTAGATGTGAAATCCGCTTTTCTATATGGTAAGCTACGAGAGCAAGTGTACGTCGGACAACCACCGGGGTTTGTCGGTCCACTGAACAAAAAGAAAGCGTATCTTCTGGATAAAGCACTCTACAGTTTACATCAGGCCCCGAGAGCCTGGTACGAGACGTTATCTCAACATCTCGTTGGAAACGGCTTTGTTAGAGGAACAGTGGATGAAACACTCTTTATCAGAGAAGTTGGAATCATGTGATTATTGTTCAGATTTATGTTAATAATATCATCTTCGGTTCAACAAACGACGATCTTTGCAAAGAGTTTGAGGCCATCATGAAGAAGAAATTCGAAATGAGCTCAATGGGCGAAATGAAGTTCTTCCTCGGATTGCAAGTAGATCAGTTACCATACGGTATTTTCATTCATCAGACCAAGTATGTTCATGACATCTTGAAGAAGTTTGAAATGGAAAGCACGAAGCCGTTATCTACTCCTCTTGCTCTCAATCACGGAATTTGCATTGACGAAACAGGAACCAAAGTTGATGATACTCTTTACAGGTCGATGGTAGGATCACTCATGTATCTGACGGCATCTCGCCCGGATATGATGTATCCTACCTGCCTCTGTGCACGTTATCAATCAAGTCCTAGAATATCTCGCATGCAGATCGTGAAGCGCATTTTTAGATACTTGAAGGGATGTCCAAGCACCGGCTTGTGGTATCCAAAGAATGACAACTTCGATCTGACGGGATATGCAGACTCTGATTTCGGTGTTGACAGATTGAATGCAAAGTCTACGACTGCCGGTTGCCAGTTCTTCGAAACTCGACTAGTAACATGGCAGTGCAAGAAACAAACCACGGTCACTCTCTTTACTTGTGAGGCTGAGTACACTCGGCTTCCAGTTGTTGTTCACAACTATTGTGGATCCAACAACAGATGAGAGACTAGGGATTGCAATTTCTTGACACTCCATTATATGTAGACAATAAGGCAGCAATCGACATTACGAAAAATCCAGTTCATCACTCTTGAACTAAACATATTGAGATTCGTTACCACTTTATTCGTGATTGCTATGAAAAAAGATTGGTACGAATTGAGAAAATCCACACCGATGAACAATAAGCTGATTTTTATACCAAACCTTTCAGTCTTTCACGGTTTAAATACTTAATGAAACTAAATGGTATGAAAAATTTATTGACAGGTGCGGAAGCAGAGGTTGAATATGGATCGGATGACGAGTGCTCGTGATCCTCATTGGTTTGTTACCTTTTAGGATTAGAATTTCTTAAATACTAAAATACAAAAATATGTTTTTTGGTTTTAGGGGGAGAAATATTACGAGAAAATACAAAAACATATGAAAAACCAAAAAGTACAAAAACATGAAAAAGACAAAAAGAATTTTGTGTCAAAAGGAAATGATAGTACATCAGTGGACTATCACAGTATGCTAAGGATTTGTAAAGTTTAAAAAGTGATAAACAAGTCTTACTGTGGATATGTCGATAGGCTTTACACACGTTCAGTAAATTGTTTCCGAGATATAAACTAAATTTTACAACTGCTTAAACTCGTGGATTAACATCTCTCGGATATATGGACTTAGTACTCCGAAATTTCGTTTGAGAGATTGCCTGATTCTGAGATATGAGGTCTTTATAGATGATTGATATCTGGGGTATTATACAAGTTTTTCTGATTTTGCAGAAGCAATAGCCTAGAACTTCTATAATGCTTTTGCTAAAAACCCCCAAAAAAATTAAAAGAATCGAAAGATCTAATCGATTGCAGTGATTAAAAGATTCCTTAATTGGAACACACCTTAAAGTCGAGCCTTCATATCTTTGTCGATACGGTAGTATTAACCTGAGCTCTCAAGGCCTAGCATAACCCAGATACAGATATCAATTACGCTATACTTACCTGCAAGATGAAATCTATGGAATCTTGATAGGGGAGTATATTCTGAGATGCGAACCATTGTTGAGTCAAGTTTTATAATTCTAACTAAGATATCTTGGAACAATTGAGAAATGTGTTGAAGTTTAAGTGGACAAACATATCGACAATCTAGGTAAATGAGTTTAAAACTTAAAGTCATCAAAAGGTCAACGGTACTGGTGATACGTCTCAATCAACTGATATGATCCTTAGACACGAATTCACAAAAATACGTATGTAAATATGTGTGTACATAGCTTATTTGATTTCAGATTTATAAACTCAAAAAGATTTTCAGTGTGTTTTAGCATAAACTTTCGAAAATACAAAAAGATTTTGTTTCTACATTGTTTTTCAACAGCCAATGATGGAAAGCGGATCTTCGGAATTTGGAATGGTGCTGAGTTGGTGGAAATATTGATGACAACGGGTTGGGAGCTAATCTGTAAAATCAAAATACACGAAAAATGATGAAAAGATCATTAATATGAAACTTAATTTTGAAGAAAACATCAGTTTGTTCATAACGGGTCAAACCGAGGTCATTAACTTGGACTCGGCAGACAAATCGGTTAACGAAGGTCATTAACTTGGACTTGGTCAACTGAGTAGATTTTCATAACTGGTAAAACAGGTGAAAGTTCAGGGTTAAAAATGTAAAATTTTGAAAAGTTTGAAATTGAATTTAATCAAGTTCGGCTGAAGTCAGTAATGGAAATCAGTCTCATTATTGTTGAACTTCGGGCGAAGTTGTTTGAAAAAGAGTGTTGAAATGAAGTCAAGTTTGCCCGAACTTGACTATCTATATAATGATCAAGTTCGCTCAAACTTCAGGTATCAGTATACTTCTTCGAGCGAACTTGAAAGGCAAATTGAGAGAAAAGTGTGAAATTTCAAAATTGCAAGAATTGTGTCGTTGTGCTGTCCAATTTGAACCATAATATAAGTGATTGCACACTTATGTTAATGGCAGAGGTATTAATCTTGCATATCTTCCATGGATTGAACTTGAATGAACTGATTTGGATCGATAATTTAAAATCAAGTAGATTTAGGTCCTTTATAAACAAATTGAACTGTGATAATGCTTAACAAACATGATAACATCATAATCGAACAATAAAATCGATCATTTGAACAAGAATGAATGTTGCAGGTTTTTGGAGAAGATGACAAGTTCGCCCGAACTTGTTGTTGATGTTTAACATCAACTTCGGGCGAAGTTATCTAATCCTGAATAAAAGTGTAAATGTAACAAGTTTGCCCGAACTTGTTTACAATCTGCAAAAACTGTTAACAACACAAGTTCGCCCGAACTTAGCTAACAAATGTCAAAAATTTGAGTTTTTAAGACATGTTTGGCCAAAGTTGTTGTTTATTTGTGTTGTTATGTGTTAAATCATCAAGTTCTCCCAAACTTGATGATAAATGTTGAAAATTGTCAATTTTTCTAAGTGTTTGCTAATTTGATTGATTTCTTTTTCCGCATAATATCAAGCTTTCGTTTAACAAGTTCCATAATACTTGTATATCGCTTGACGAGAAGATCTATCCAACGCTGACGGCTTTTTCTGAAATCTTAGAGTTTTTGGGACGTATTCCGATTACGAAGGCGATCACAGATAAGCATGTGGTATATAGATCGGATGTCTACTTCTTTTGGAACTCAGCATCGTATGACGAGGCGAACAAAGTAATAATGTCTGCAGTGCGTGTCGGAAATGAAGATAAGGAATTCTTGGTCACGGAAGCTGATGTTCGAAGGGTTCTAGAGTTCAATGATGATGTTAATAATCCAATAAGCTTCGAAGAACGGATGGTTAAGGGTTGCTTCTTCCATATGGGCTACAAAGGTCACGCAAATGAAGCAACAATGAAGAAAGGAAGTGTTCCTCTGCCTTACAAGCTTCTAATTCATGCCATCATTCACGCTTTCAGTCATAGGAAAGCAGGGCTTGACAACATACAAGATTATATGGCCTGCATGGTTACCGCTTTGATTCTTAACAAGAAATACAACTTCTCAAGGGTGATCTTTAATTTCATTGCGAAGAATATGGAAAAGAAAGGTTGGTGATGTATCCAAGATTTATACAGATGCTTATTGACGAAAAGTTCAAGGATATTGTGAAAGATCCAAACGATATTCTCTATCTGAGTCATATGGATGAGACGACGCTGAAAAAGTTAAAGATTTATCAGAAACAAGACTCTGCTCCGATAGCAAAGCCTGTGTTTGGAGCCATATCAAATGAAAACTACGTCGCGCCTCCTGAGAATAAATGGAGAAAAGAGGGCAGTGGTGATGAAAATGAAGAAGCTGTGTTGTTAACGGACTTCAAAGAGAAAAGAGGGGATTGGTATATAAAGCGCGTGGTTGTGGTTGAAAAGCAAAAACGTAAAAGAGCGTCTAAGAAAGTGGATACTATGCTAGTTGATGAACCGAAGTTGAACAAGAGACTGTGCAGAATGTTGAAGGTTTTAGTGCGGCCGTAAATGTTGAAAGTCAAGAAAAGGACGATGAAGTTATTTCTGCAACGTCCGACAAAGATGATGAATCATCAGAAGATTCTTCCGATGTTAGGCAACGAGAAGCAGAAAAAGAAAAAGAGAGCAGGAACGATTAAAGAAACTCGGCGAAGATCTTTATGAGCCGTCTGCTGTAGAGGTTTCCGATTTAGAACGTCCAAAGAAAAAGTCAAAGCGTACAAAGTGTAAAGCTGGAGACACAAAGAAATCCACAGGTTGTCCAAGCAGACGTGGGAGGAAGAAACCTCAAAGCCGCAGATTTCTAATTCAGAAACAGAAGAAAGGAGTTACACAAGAACCTCCTGTTTCTAATTTACAAGAAATTCCGATCGTTGAAACACAAGTGCCACCAGTGACTGCTACACAAGTTCCACCAATCACTGTCACAGAAGAACCACAGTCTGTTACTGTCGAAGTTCCTATTCAAAGTACGCCTATTACAACAGCAAAGTATGCAACAAAGGCTACTCCTTAGAAATCAAGACAATCAACTCCTCAGAGCACAAGGGCTAAAGAATTTAAAGATGCTTTCGGTGATATTCTAGACAATATTACACATCCTGCCTATCACTGCCGAAGATCTTTCGACCTGGTTTGAAGACATTCTAATTGATAAGCTAGAGAAAAGACTCAAAGATCTGGAAGATAAAGTCAAACAAAACAAAGTTGATAAAGCAGCTTGAAAAGAAATTAAAGCAGAGTGAAGTTGAAAAAGAGATATTGCAAGATAAAGTCAAGTTTTTGGAAGATGATCGAGGATATTTGAAAGCAATGGTTGAAAGCTTGGGTGCTGCTAGTGCAAAATTAGAGAAAGAGATAGCTGAATTAATATCTGAACATGATATGAATGACAGAAGGTTTGCAAGGTTGCAAAAAGTTTTAACGAATAGTTTGGGCATTGACTTCAAGGCAGAATATGATCGACTTGATGTGCAAGAGGCAAAAGAGAAAGCTGAGAAAGAGTTGATAGAACAGGGCAAAGGTAAAGGTGTTATCGATGGTGTCCCTATTACTTCAGAGGAGTCGGTGATAGAAAAGTCTGTTGAATCAGAGAAAGCTCCTAAAACAGAGGTTGTTACTGAAAATGTTCCTGAACAGAATGTTGAATCAATTAAAACTTCTGAAGCAGAGCAAAAAGATGACGAAGAGAAAGAAGATAATGATGACGACGACCCTGCAGGAGATGATATTAAAGACGATTCAGATCATGATGGTGATGATAATGATGATGAGGGGGCATTGGTCTGAAAATTGATTCCGTGAAAGTTCATTCAGAATTTGATTTCGAATCCCTAATCAACGATGATGTTAACATGGAGGATGAACCAAGTAAGGGGAAGTCCACAGAGCAGAGAGGGCAACAAGATATTGATGTTTCTGAAGCAATTATTGCTATGCATGTTGCTGCTGTACACAAAAAGCCTTTGATGATAAGGTTGGATCAAAACATCAAAGAGGGGGAATTTGTACATGATTATACTAAGGAAGAATTGGCCATAATGTTTGAGGTTGATGCTGATTCGTTTGAGTTCGATTTCGAAGAAGAATTAGTGAACATGAAGACTTTTGAACCAAAAGAATATGTGTACAAGCGTGTATCTGATGCTGATGATTATGATCGTGTGATATTCGAAGATTCTGACGATGACGAAGCTGAAAAGTATTCGAATTTGAACACTGATAAGTTTCCAATGATTGAAGAATTGATGAGTCAAATAGATGTTGATTTGTTGAAACAAAAGATAGATGAAGTTGTGAAGGCAGGCAATATTCCAAAACGTTATTCAAAAGAGCAGATTGCTGAGGCAAAAAGATCGCGGTTTAAAGAAATACCAAAGGAAAGAAAGTTCAAAAGGCCACTAGCGTTCTTCACACGAGATAAAGATAAATCGCTGGCTGACATTCTAAGTTGGGGATGGATAAAAGAGCTTGACGTGTATATTATTGAAAGAGAGTTTGGGGTTCAGTATTTCAGACATTTGATTGATATAAAGATGTTGCCGTATTGGGACGTTGAAGACTTGGTGCAAACAAAGAATATCAGTTTTCAAATGAAGTTCAGTGAACAACATCTCTAGAGAGTTATAAAGTTTGAAGCCTCAAGGGGTTTCGAGTTGTGGAAGTCGTTTATCCCTAAACGTAGAGTAAAGATCAACAAGAAAACAAGAGAGAAGGATGTTACATTGGTGATGAAGCTCCTCGAGCAATGAAGAATATGCCATTAAAGTCCACTGAACAAGATTTTCATCCTTACTTTTTGTGGTGACAAATGGATCCAGAGACTAGCGAAGCAGTGATTGTTTTGCGTGCTGACGAGAATTGGGATGTAACGAAAGAGAAAGATCCTGAATATACGTAAGAAATAGAATTTGGGGTTTGTGGAGAACTATTCGTATACTAGACCCAATGTGGCTAGTTAATTGCTCAAAGGAAGATGTGAAGTGCTTATTCTTCAACAAGATATGTTTTGACAAGCGTGAAGAGGTCGAAGCGAAGCAATACCAAGGTGTGATTAACGTTTGCTATGCACATGGTATTAATTCAGGTCATATGTGGGAATCCAAATGGAGAGAGTTAGAGAAAGAATAATTCTTGAAGGAAGAAAAACGTCTAGCGAAGATTCATGAAAGAGTTAGAAAGGCAAGGCTCAGACGTTTTCAATTTATGAAGTGGGCGCCTCCTACTGACCAAACGCCTATCCCAAAGCAAGAATGTCGAAAGAAACGATCTATAAACAGTTTAACAAGTGTTTAAGTGTTGCCTAAATCAGGCTATACCTTGTCATCATGTTGAGGTTTTGATCTCGTGGTTATAGTTAAAGTTGAAATGGGTTAATACACTAATAAGTGTACATAGTGTGTTTAATTAGGAACTCAGCAGGGCATTACTGTAAACCATAAATATGCAATGTGAGGAATTCTTTTTTACTAAAATGATTTAAAAAACCCTAATTGTTTTCCAAGTTGTGTTACAGTGATTAAGTCTTCGTATTATGATATTACAGCCGGTATGTGGGGTTTTGTATACATTACTTGATAATCTTTGCTATTGGAAAATGGGTTTACCAATAGTAATATGACCACAGTTTCGATCTGAGCGAGTGACAAATACTATGGGTAATTGAAAGATGTAGACAAATATAAAAACTCTTAATGTTGTAATTACAATACTGTGTTTTCATAAATTGAATTCACTCACAGTGTTTTTTTACTAAAAATGTTTTTAAAACGCGTTTAAGGTAATTTACTGTGAAGGGAAGAAACGTGCTAGGAAGAACTCAAGCTTAAATAAGTGGCTATGAAAACCTGAATAAAACGTTTTTTGTAATTAAAGGTATATCCTTGTGAAAAAAACTTTATGTAAATATGGGTTTCATCCCATATTTTACGAAATGAAAACTATGGTGTTTTGAAACTTTGATATTTTTCCTGACACCCGGTCCTGATGAAAATTCCGCTGCGACAATTTTAATAAACACCCGTACCACTTGTATCTGATCACGGCTCCTGCCCAGAGTAGGGTCGAGGTTGTGACACCAGTCTAGGCAAATAAAATATTGTTCAGCAATATTATAGTGAGTTTATTTTTGTAGAATGATAAAAATAACTTTAAACGCCTTAAAACGGGATTAAAATGTGAGATAAAATACACGGTAGTAAGTTAAATACAAGTTTTTAGCCAAATATACATATTATATGTGTATTATAATATTATATGTGTATTATATATGAATTGTGTGTGTGGGGGGGGATAGGTGGCGGCTCAACATGCCCACCTTTTCTTCCCTTTTGACATGTGTTGAAGCTAGGGAGAATAAGAAATCATTATGAACCTTCCACATTCCATGCATTACATTCCCCAACACAAAAACCTTTTCATCTCACTCCCTCTATCTAAATCTCAGCCTAACACCCTCCATCACCATTCCATTTTCAAATTTTGAACATTTTCTTCAAGATCCAAGTTCATTTCAAGGTGTTTTCAAGTCCATTTGAAGATCCAATGGAGTTTTTAAGGTGATTTCAAGAAGGTGCAAGCTTTAGATCTTCAAATCTTTACCAAAACCCACCAAAAATCTTGAAGTTATAAGTTTACTTTTAAAACCATGTTCTTGATTCTTGGTGATGATGAAGATGATGAAAGATTCCTCATAAACTTGGAATTATTCACAAACTTGAAAACTAATAACAAATGGATTTTTAACAAAATAAAAATGGAAGTACGTGTCGTATGTGTGTTAGAGATGATGTTTTGACTTTTGGATGTTCTTGATTGATGTGGATTTAAAATGGTGAATGCATGCATGATCAAAAGTCTTGTGATTTGAGATGATTATGTGAAAAGTTAAATCTTGGAAGTGTATATATATATATATATATATATATATATATAATAATTGTATGCATGTGCATGTAAGTTGTTGGATGTTCATAAATATGAGAATGTTACTTGTATTTATGATGGGATGGTTTGATGAAAATGATGTTTAGATAATATGAAAATAAATTAATGTGTGTAGGATGCATTCAAGTCTTGGATAATGAGGATATGATAACCATGCATTAGATACTTGTACATAAGTATACATGATGGTTAAATGATCATAAGTTGGTGAAATTGTTCGGTATGATAAAAATGTATAAAATCAGAATATAAACATGCCAAAATGATGTTATATGATGTGTTATGATGATATAAAATTCTGTCATAAGTTAGATAGCTTTGCATGTTGTACATGAAGCATAAAAAGTAGTAAAATGGGTGAAATTGCATGATTTATGTGACTTACATTAAATCTGCACTAACATGAGTATAAGTACCATTTTATTTAGTAAATAACATGAGTTATGTTAAAATATCAAGTAGTGACAATTTGGTATGATTATAGTAAAGCTCGGTACAAGACTATGCATTAAAAATGGTAAAATTCGGTTTTTAAAGTGATTTTTATAAAATTGTCTTAAATCAGGTTGTAAACTGATATTTTTGTGATAAATACAAGTATTTTAACTTATAATAAGTATCCATGGTGTTTGGCTAGTCATACGTGACTTGCGACACTCGAAAACGTTATCGAAATGTTAAAATACGCATATTTCAAAGTACACGAAAACGGATTGTTCAAGGATGAACTTTATGTGATATAATATGATAGGTGAATATGAGTATGTGTAATGTGTTATTTTTAGTGTTGACATGATAGTAGGGGTTAAGACTATGCATGTACGCTCGTACGGTTAAAATGGTAATATCGTAAAATGTCACGCTAAACATATAACTTATTTGTCGAGCATGAAAATAATACATAGGTTAACATGATGAGTTATTTCATGTGTAAATGCTTTAAAAATGATAAAAAAAATATAAGTTGACGAGATACGTGTATTACGATATATGATAATGTGTTCACGTTTATGTAAATATATTACGAAGCGCAAATCGTAGATATATTGCTTATGAGGGTCATAACGGATATAACATAATGAGGGTAACCAATAAAATCGTTCAAGTCGTGAAAATCTTAATATATAATATATATATATATATATATATATATACGAACAAACATATATAAATACGCCAACATAATCAAAATAAAGACTTTTTGAAAAATCTCAACGTTATATGAAAATTCTAAGTATTGGAGAAACTTAGGTATTGTAACAACCCGTAATTTTGGTTGTTAACTTTTCTTTTTGTCTTCCTTGTAATTATCGTTTGTACTCCGAGATTCGTATTAAGGAAAGGTTATTGTTAAATAAAACAACGTTTTCTCATTACATCGCATTATTTATCACACTTAAAAGCTTAATTAAACGCAACGCTAACACAACACATCGCTCATCGCATCGCTTATCGCATCCCAACACAAACGCAGTTATTTATGTTACATTATGTTATTTATGTGTTATGTGTGCCTTATGTCTTATGATTATACTCGCCAAAGCATCGCTCTCTCTTATTCGAATCGCTTAATCGCGTCATCTTATCATTTAAAACGCTTAACATAACTATCTATTATGAACCGAATCGCCAAACGAACGCTTAACGTGAAAATAACAAACAAAACTTAGCCAATAAACCAAGTTCGGCGGAACTTGGACACTCCAAGTTCGCCAGAACTTGTTCAGGCTATCAAAATATACCCAAGTTCGCTCGAACTTAACCCTTTCAAGCAGAACTGGCCAAGTTCTCCCGAACTTGTGCCAAGTTCGCTTGAAAAGGGGGCAAGTTTGGCCGAACTTGATCTAATTCAGCGTCCTTTCTCCTTCACCTATAAATACTCAGTTCCTCTCCTCATTTGAACTTGCTGCAAGTTCGCCCGAAACCTCTCGAAACCGAAAACCTTGATTTCCAAGTAAGATTCAACCCGTTTTCAAGCAAACAACAACGTTTACAACGATTTTGCATAAGCTTTAATCTTCGATTTCATCAAAACTCTTCTGTTTACGAAAATCTTCATCTTTTTCTACAAAACTTCTCTTTTTCACTTAGATCTACACTTAGATCTAAGTAAAACCTTTTAAACATCGATTTTTACACAAGAATACGGACTAATGACGTATGTTTCGTTCACTATGAAGTAGAATGAGGCGTTGTCACGCACAATCTCAGATCCGGAAGCACAAGGGTGAAATCGTCACTTTGCACAAACTAGACTAACCCGTACGAACCATCAAGTTCGCCTGGATTAGTATGAGTTTCTGTAAAATGGCTAAGACTCGCTCCAAAAGACCTCTCCAGCCTAGGTTTTGCTTAGTAGCTTAAGGTTGGAGGGATGGACACTCGATCTCCTCAGCAAACGACGCGAAAACGCATGAATTGGTGATCAAAACAGTCAAGTTCGCTCGAAAATGAGCAAGTTCGCTCGAACTTGTGACCAAGTTCGCCCGAACTTGTCCATTCTTCCTTGAATATCACGCAAGTTCGCCCGAACTTGTACAGTTTCTTATGAAACTTGACAAGTTCGCCCGAACTTGTACCCTCAGTAAGCAACCAACACAAGTTCGCCCGAACTTGTCTACTGCTCCATCGACCGTTGATCATTTCAGCATTTCGGAAGACTGATGCACTTATGTTCGCGTATGCAAGCTGATCCGGCGCTCCTCTTCACTTCACAGCAGTCTCTCTCTCTCTTAACACACCGACTGTGTGTATACTTGATCTCTTTTTCGCTTAAATGCACTTTGGGTGTTACATATGTTTCATCACAAAACTCTCAATGGTTTATCGCAACCCGCTTATACATGATATTACGTGAATCGCTGATTGTATGTATTGCTTGATTGCTTGTATGCCACCCTTAACATGATAGCTTGCTAGAGGTTGACCCGCCACCCGGAGGCCCGGGGTTTTTAAGGCTCACATTTTATTTCTCATTTATATTCTCTTTTAGGACGTTGACACTTGTCAACGTGCCTCGCACTTGCGGTTTGTTGGTTTACTTGAATCTAAGTAGATACATAGTTCACATCTCTACGTATGTCATGCAGTGGATGCTAAACGTTTTATATCTACTTATTACGCAAACCTGTATGCTCACCTTTACTTAATTGTATTGACTTTTATTGTAACGTATGTGACAGGTTAAGGATTACGTTTGGATGCAATGGACTTAGGTTTACTTTTAGAAACGCATTATAATAAAATCTATGGGAGATCGAACTTGATATGTTTTATGGGATTACTTGGTATTTTGTAACGTTATTTGAGGATTATATGTTTGATAGTATGGGATATTGAACGCTTAAATATTGTCGCTTAAATAGTGTTATGGAATTCTCATGAGACAATCTGGTTCGCCTAGTGCCACTACCCCGATGTTTCCGCCATCGGTTGGGGTGTGACAGGTATTTTGCGGAATATTGGTATTAAATCATTCCTAATTAAGTTAGGACGTGTAGACCAATCTGTGGGATTGCGCTAACATAAATACGCACCCAAAGGTGAGTGTCACTAACCCTCATTTACTGTTTTATATAATGTTTTGGGGAAGAACACGCCTTAAAAAGGGTAATTATACGTTCTGGTACAAAACATGCGTTTGAATAAATTATAAATATTTTTTATGGAAAATATGGCTTGGAACTAATACGATATGTTTCAAGGAGAAACAAGTTTTGATTGATATAAATATGTTTCGGGGAGAAACGAGTTTTGATTGATATAAATATGTTTCGGGAGAAAAGGGGAGAATTACGGTGTTTGGGATAAAACGACCGCATATGTTTAAAAAATGTTTAAATCTAAGTTGTGACGAATTTGCTTGATCTCAAGAGAGTAAGTATCGGAATAGGCTTACGTTTCGGTGGGGACTTCGGGGAATTCTGTCACACCCCGATTTCCACGTATAACCCGGTGGGCCCGGTGGGGGAATATTGTGACGTATGTTGATATCATCATATCAACAAAACACATAATTAGACAGCGGAAGTCGAAAATTATACAAATTCAAAATCAACATTCAAGCGAAATTCAAATAAACAAACAATGGTTGTAACGAAGATCCAAGGCAATAAAAATTATACAAAAGAGGTTCATCAGACTTTGGGCGCATCTAAGGACTTGCAAGATCCTCTTATGTCACTACTGAGCAAGCCTATTTACGTATTTGTACCAGTAGTTTAATCTTTTGAAAATATGTCAGTTTACACTGGTAAATACAATCAACCGACACATTTTGAAAACCTTTTCAAAATTTGATTTAGGTGCACAAGGCATGAAAAATCTTCTTATACTTGGGATAAACTATATCTCATGTTATCAGTTTTACATAACTTGACAATACATATCGAGACTGGAATCTATGCCGGTTCATGATTAACCGACACACCACTTATTCTCTTATTGGGAAAACCCATATTGGTTTATAAAATTTGTAATTTATTCCCTTATTGGGAACACCCGTATTTGGTTATAAAATTATTTATTTAAACCATTTCGCATCTGTCAGGTGTATGCCTACACCCCGTGCATAGGTCGTGGCCACTAACAATTAAATGAGTCAAGGATATCCAGGACATGGTCGAATTAACCCCAAATATTTAAGTCAAGCAATACGAATTAAAACGGGTTATTTGAATTTCCCGACACATTGGTCTTTGAATCCCATACCCGACCATGCGATAAATATTTTACCGTATCCCAAGCCCGTATAGGGAAAATAGGTTAAGAGTATTTACCTGAGCTAGCACTCATCTTATAATGCAGACTTAATAACTTAGCCGTATTCAATTAAGTAAATGTAGGTACAATTTACTGGAAGGCTCTAGTATGGAATGATGGTGTAAACAACCAATTAGAATGCTAACGGATCTTATTTAAGTCATAGACTTAGATCGGCTAGCTTAAAGTATTAAAAACGGTACAATACGCTTGATTAAGAGATGACCAGAATAGAATGTAGTTTAAAACCCACAAGTACAAAGACTTGTATGATATGGGTAAACTATTAACATTCTGTAATTTGAGATAAAAATGATAAGGTTAAACTCATTCGGTTAAGTTACGTAAACTAGTTACATAAGCTTAACCGTGCGCATATAAGCGATACCGGGTAACCGGTTGAGTCATGAGCAAGTTCCATATGCCAATATACTTTAAACAAGTTATAATATTAGTAGGATATCAACTTGTTTGCCCGTTAAGATTTTAAATCAAACAATGCCTCAAAAGGGCGTTTTGGTCATTAAGCGACGTACAAAAGGAACTTGCGTATAATATGATGTTACGACCATAATTATTCTTTGAAAATACTTTATTTATGATATAATATCAGTAGGATATCAAACATATGTTTTATAATTTAAGACCAAACTATGCTCCGTAGGGGCATTTTGGTCATTTCACACATAGTTTCGAAAACTTATTTGAGATTCTGAGTTTATAACAAGTACCTACTGTAAAAACATTTTAAATGAGTTATAAAATGAGTAGGTAACAAGTCTTGGTTGGTAAATATGGTTTAAAACCATACTACGCGCCGAAAAGGCGTTAAAGTCGTTAAATGATGATATTTGCAATGTTTTACGAAAAATGATGTTATGAACAGGTTTATATAGTTAAAATATGTTATTTAGTATAAACATCAGTATGTAAAAGGTTTCGTATGAAAATCATGCTTTAAATTCATTTTATGTGCCACTAGGGCATTATCGTCATTTAAGAGCGTCATACAAGAACTTGTGCATAACCTCAGTTTATAGACTGAAATTATATCTCAAAATATCCTAGTCATGATATTATATTAGTAGGTAATGATTTTAGTATGATAAATTACGTTTAAAACCGTTCTATGCGCCGAAAGGGATTTACGGTCACTTTAAAGTGTTATTTACGATATTATATGCAAACTCGGTTTATGATCAGATTTGTGACATCAAGATATGTTTAACATGTTAACATATCAGTACCTAAATCATTTGCAAGTTCATTGATGTTTAAAACTTCATTTTTAAATAAAATGGCAAAATAGTCAAAGTATGGCATATTTACGGAAACTTGCATAAAACTCGGATTACTATTATGATCATGTAATATAACCTCAGAGGGTTATGCTACATCATAATATGATCATAACGGGACCTTAAATCAGTAGCATACTAGTCTAATTCGGTTCATAAACGAAAGTCAATGCAGAAGTCAAACTTCGCGACTTTCGGTTGCGAACCGACCCTAAAACTAAAATTGACGAGCCGAACATGTTTACACATGTTCTAATAATTATTACCAAGTTGTTTAAGTGTTAAAACATATTTTAGAATATGTATAAACTCATATTATGATATTTCAAAATCTGACCCGTTGACTTTTAAAAACATTAATATGTTGACCCGTCAATTGAACAAGCAAACGTGGTAATTAGGAGGTGCCCTTTTAAAGGATTAACACCTACCTTATTACGATCACATAGCCATGCTCGGACCGAGCATTGGCTTGACCATAATGGTTTAACCGAAGTTAAATCGTTTATCGAAAACTCTTGACTTTTGGCTTTAAAAGCCTAATAAAAGAACTAGCCATGATAGGAAAACTTACTTGTGATCCTAAGGACTGAAGAAAACTCAAAGGAAGCTCCCAAACAATCAGGAACCTCCAGATATGAGTATAGAGGAGAAAATGAAGAAAAGGTGCAAGTTTTAACTCAAGAATTCAACACCTATTTATAGTGTTGAAGGATCATAGGATCATGCCATGTGTTTAGGACTTCATGAGGATGATTACAAGTGTTTCGGAGGTGTCAAGAACAGGTGAAGTGTGGCCAAAACGAGCTAGGCGTCAAGCTAGGAGGTTATGCTTGGTGAACAAGCATGTTGCTGACTGCAGGTGGGCTTACGGACCGCAAGGGTCCACCCTTACGGTCCGTATGGACCCAGGCCAGCAACCAAAACTTTCAATTGTTCACACTTTTGGCCCCTGGATTTCTTTCGTCGCGTTTTGTCACCCGTAACCCCTTTTAACCTGATTTCTAGGCTCAATAAGGGTGTTAAGGTATAAGTGACTTAGATTATGTCCGGAAATATCCCGGATGTCGGTTCATTCTATTGTACGGTTGCGCGTTCGCAAAAATGCGTAAAACGCTTAAACGGACACAAAAAACGATCGAAATTTCGCAACGACGGACATCCTTGTATTCTTTTCAATAAAACACAAGATTTTATTGAATATACATATTTAGATTTGTATATGGAGTCTGTATTCAAAATACGAGTATCAGCAGACTTTCAAAGTTTGTCAGGTTTAGTCCCTGAACTTCCAAACTTGCGTAAAAAGTTATAATTAGCGCATAAAGCTATCCTTGGCCCATATTAGGCACACACAAGAGTATGACAAACGTCATAAGAATCTCGATCATTAAAAGGTCATAAGACTCTCGGTTCATTAAAAGGTCACTCAGAGTCTTAGTTTGAGCATGTTGACACTTTTAGTCCCTTAATTATTAATTTGTCGTTCAGAGGTTATAAAATAACATAACGACACATTTGTCCCTCTTGTTTAACACGTGGCATACGAGGATCAGTGGGACACATGTCGGAATTTTATAGGACGGGTTTTTACGAGGTGTTACATTCTCACCCCCTTAAAAGAAATCTCGCCCTCGAGATTTTATTCAAAAGATAGAGGTACATCTGTCGCATACTGGACTCAAACTCCCAAGTATACTAGGGATCTCTACAAGCGCCCCCTTTTGGCCCTTATAATAGGCACATGCTTCCTTAGAAGTTCCTTAACCTATCGATCCCCGATCGATACCGATTGCTAACAAAACCGCAGGTTTTCATTAATTTGCACACTTTATGTGAATAGCTAGCAACTCATTGGCTAGACGTCTCTTTAATTTTGCAAATCGTGGAACACATTGTGAATTTAAGTAAGTTTAACTTACAAGCTAGAGATTTGACCCATACGATTATCTCGAATGGTCTTCATATATATATATATATATATATATATATATATATAGGCTCAATTTGTTCTTTTATCAAAGCACATCACACTTTTCTAAGGTGACGTCTTTAATAGTACCTTTGTTTTCTTGCTTGGAACTCCAGATTATTTGCGCCTCTGATTGGCGTATCTTCTCTGCCTATCATGGGCAACTTCAAGGCGATTGCGGATTTGTATCATCTTATCCGTCATCTATAGGACAAATCTCAGGTCCTATTAGTGGGGCCTCCCCAACTTTTGTTCAACAAACAGTGTTTGACGCTTTCTCCCATACAAGGCCTCCAAAGGAGCAGTCTTGATGCTTATATAAATATCATAGGTGAACTTAACTAGGATAAGATGGTCATTCCAACTACTACCTAAACGATCTTAAAGAAATAGCTAACCCTTGTAGTTGGTCGAACAATTAGTCGATCCTGGGCAGCGGATAACGATTTTTTATCGTTACTTTGCTAAGCTTGCGGTAATCAACGCATAACCTCATCCAACCGTCTTTCTTAATAGAGAATATTGGAATTCCAGAGTGACGAGCTAGGCTGTACAAACCGTTCTCCAGAAGCTCATCAAGATAATCATGGATTATAGAGGTAGTCTCAACCTCAGCTTTTGGTTCATCTAACAACACGTGTGCCATGTAAATGACACGCTTGCTTTTCAAATACTTGAATGCTTTAAGTAGAGGCGCCTACTCAAGCAATTTATTATACTGAATATCTCCTTGAATACTATTGGCTGATTTTAGTACAATTAACTGTTGGGAGATCCTAGTGGTTCCATGCATTAAACCTTCATACTGATCAGGCATGAAAACAATCTATGGGACATACTAAGGTACTGCCAATTATCATATGGCGCTTTTATCAAACTTAATTTGGCATTCGTAGTCGATAGAAATCATTGAGATAAATAAATAAAATAAACTAATAAGTAATAATAAAATTTCGTCGTACTTCAACCGAAGGAAGAGTATAACTGATTTTTTATGGATAAAAGCATCCAATAAGGAAAGAAAGAACGATTTCTATGGTTTCATCGGTAAGTTCTACCTTATACTTAATATCTGAAGTTCTTATGAATATAGATAAAATTTTGCTTAATGAAAGACTTATTAGTGCCTGAATCAAAACAGGACTTCTTAAAAAAATATCCTTGATTAATAATAAGGAATGTACCTGATGACACTACTGCCTACGGCATTCCTCAGTCAAATTCATGCATTTCCTTTCTTAGCCTCTCCCGGCTTAGCTGCACCTTCTTTGGCAGCTATAGGGCAATTAGTACTGATGTGGCCTTTCTCGCCACAGCTAAAGCAGACTGCATTCTTTATGTCCCTACATTCGTGGGACTGATGACCAGTCCTTTTGCAGATACCACACTGCTTAGGTTTTTGGTCATTTCGACACTGTCCTCAGTGCCTTCTATTGCAGATCTTGTACGTAGGCTTTTTATCAGACTCTTGCTGGTTCTTACTGAATCTAGACTTGCCCTTTTGCTTAGATTTCTGGGAGTTATCCTCCTCCCTTTCTCTTTTCCCATCGGTCTCAACCTTGACCGATTTTTGTCTCACAAATTTTTGGGTGAGGGAAAGAGATAGTTCAACTGCAGATTTATAAGTAGTAGGCTGAACTGCCTTAAACCAAGCTTCTTATCTCTGGAGCCAACCCATTAATAAAACACGCGATGCGTTTAGGATCCGGAGTAACCAGGTAGGACACTAGCCTAGAGTAGGAATCAAATTTGGTAACGTACTTCCGACAATCAAGATTTTCCATTGTGAGGGCAAGAAAATGCATTTCTATCTTTTCCACCTCATGAGGTGGACAATAAGTATCCTTAACCAGGTCCACGAACTTGGACCATCCTAGGTTATACAAATGTAATTTCTCAGTCGCCTGCATCAAAGCCTTCTACCAGATTAGGGCATTGCCCTTGAAGGACTGGGATGCGAATTTAACAACATCCTTATCAGCACAACCGCTGATATCAACCACTGTTTCCGTCTCATCTAACCACCTTAGGGTTTCAACAACCCCAACCATTGTTTCCATCTCATCTAACTACCTTAGGGTTTCAACAACCCCTTTTTCTCCAGTAAAGTCTCGTGGCTTGCACGAGACAAAGTATTTATACAAACAACCATCCTCGGAAGAATGGGTCTTATCAAGAATTTCCTGTTTCTTAGCTTCATTCCTCACATTAGAGGAGTGCACAGAACTCTCCTTATCAGAGAGAGGTGGCTTCGAGAGTGGTTTAGATACAGATTTAGAGCGAGTAGCACTCGATTCTTTAAACTTTTCAAAGGCTTTTTCCATAGCCTTTCCTACGGCTGCATCTATGCGAGCCTAAAAGTCGTCCTCATTGATGACTATGTTCACATTTCTTATCATTATTGTTGTCGTTGTGATGACTACTTGCATCATCGGAGTGAGCCATTCTAATTCTTTAATTTAAAGTATATATTTCATGTGTTAGCATGGTATTATCCAACCATTTAGACTTATAAACTTGGATATATAAATCCTTCGCCCTTGTGCTTGATGTCACAATTATTCGGCTTTATCCCTACTAAGAGTGTTATTAATATATACTGGCCCAAGTCTCAATCGACTATTATAGGCAAAATATAATTCGGACAAAGTCCATGAATTTATGGCACAGTGGATCATAAAGTCACCTCTGTCTTTGTCATAATGACATTATAAGTAGCTTGTAAGCTTGTCACAAAGGACTTAAAATATGGCACAAATGGCCTCATCATAAAAGACATAAAATTATGGCACAAACGGCCTTGTCACAAAGGACATATAGATATGGCACGAAAGGCCTTATCACAAAGGACATATTAAACTACATAAGCCTCAATCACATTGATCAAATGGGCTTTTAAGGTTTGAACATGGTTCATCGCCTTTGGACAGGGAGTCGTAGACCACAACTGTCGTTGTCATAATTGACGATATTATATGGCCCGTAGGCAAATCAATTGACATCTCAGAAGGATGTTAAAATAATAATCATCACACTGATGATAGTAGTCACGATCGTATTGATCATATTGACTATAAAGCTTGGGCATAGCCCACCGCTTTGGACAGGGAACCATAAAGGTCACAACTGTCATTGTCATATTGACGATATAGTAGGGGTGCAAACGAGCCGAGCAGCTCGCGAGCTACTCGAGATCGGCTCGAGAAAAAGCTCAAAACGAGCCGAGCCTTATCGAGCCCGAGCCGAGCTTGAGCCTCAAAACAAAGCTCGTTTGTTTATCGAGCCCGAGCTCGAGCCTCATATGTGAAGCTCGTTAGGCTCGTCGAGCCTTAGTGTAAACGAGCCGAGTCGATCCGAGCTTATTTAAACTTGTTTACAAGCCGACCTCGAACCTAAAAATACGCTTATTAAGTAAACGAGCCTGAGCCCGAGCTTTACTTATCGAACTCGCGAGCCTAAAAAGTCTATTATTTATATTATTTTTATTTAATATACTAAATAATAGATAATAAATGAGCCGAGCTCGAGCTTCATAAAATACAAACGAGCCGAGCTCGAGCTTTGAAAATAAATCTTGAATCGAGCCGAGCTCGAGCCCGAGCTCTCATAAGTTAATCGAGCTCGAGCTCGAGCCTGGGCAAGCTCGGGCTCGGCTCGGCTCGTTTGCACCCCTACAATATAGCCCGTAGGCGAAACACCACCAATGGATGTTAAATCATGGCCCGTAGGCACTACATCACTAATGGATGTTAAATCATGGCCCATAGGCATTACATCACTAATGGATGTTAAATCATGATCATCGTATTGATGATATAAGTCGGGATCAAATTTGATCACATAGGCTATAAGGTTCGGACATAGTCCTTCACCCATACGACTAGTGTGGTTCCTCAAGTCACAGTGTCAGGTGTATTAACATTTCTTGAATGTTAATTAAGAATAGTTGTCTTAAAATGGTTTATCAACGTAGCCATAATCGCATTGATCATAAAGGTTTGGAAGCCTGAACATAGTTCACCACCTCTGGATATAAGGGATGATCTTCCTTAACTATCATGGTAGAAGGCTTTACTTCTTAACTACCGTTTTATATTTGCCAATTAATGTGAACTTGTCACTTGGTTAGGGTAAACCATCAAGAAGATCTTTTGAAATTATTTCACGGATCGATAAAGTTTGAATTAAAATCGAGACGATCGCTTGAACAAGGATGTAATGAAATACATATATAATAATGATAATAATTCCAAGTCTTTCCAAAAATCATTAGGAATTTGCTATAGTGCCTTAAACAGGACTTTTAATAACTAACTTGTCCACGTAGGGACTTAAAAGTGACACAAGTCCACACAGAGACAAAAAGGAAGTATAGGTCCATATAGGAGCTATAACATGTCCACGAGGGACTATAATGAAATAAGTGTCCATTGAAGAGACTATTTTAAACAAATGTCCACAGAGGGACTTAAGACATAAGATATGTCCACATAGGGACTATAATAAACAAATGTCCACGCAGGGACTAAACAGAAGAGACATGTCCACAAAGGGATTTAAAGGATAATGAAATACAATTGAAAGAAGGATTCTTTTGAGCCTCCTTTAATTTAATTCTTGTTGTTCCTCTTCTCGGCTTGCCGTGTATAACATTAACACAAAGGTTTCAAATAGATAGTGTAAGAACTCTGAATCATGATCTGTTGTAGAAGTAAAATCCAAGGATCCAGTGGTTAAAGAACAGAATGGATCACGAATTGGAGTATGGCAAGAATAATCAAAGTTTGAAATTCCAAAAACTCGGATGTAAGAAATATGGATCATAAATATCCACTGGTATTATCTTTGAAGTTGGAGACTCAGGGACCCCTGGTATGGACTCCACAGATACAGACTTTAAAATTTGAGCCTCAGGGACCTCCAGTATGGACTTTGAAGTCTGTTTAAAGGATTCAATAGGTTTGGCTCTAGAAATAAGTTTATAAGGGTCTTTCCCTAAAACTGGTCGCACGCTTATCCTAACTGTAATATGTGGAATGATGGTGTAAACAACCAATTAGAATGCTAACGGATCTTATTTAAGTCATAGACTTAGATCGGCAAGCTTAAAGTATTAAAAACGGTACAATACGCTTGATTAAGCGATGACCGGAATAGAATGTAGTTTAAACCCGACAAGTACAAAGACTTATATAATATGGGTAAACTATTAACATTCTGGAATTTGAGATAAAAATGATAAGGTTAAACCCGTTTCGGTAAAGTTACGTAAACTAGTTTCATAAGCTTAATCGTGCGCATATAAGCGATACCGGGTAACCGGATGAGTCATGAGCAAGTTCCATATGCTAATATACTTTAAACATGTCATAATATCAGTAGGATATCAACTTGTTTGCCCGTGAAGATTTTAAATCAAACAATGCCTCATAAGGGCGTTTTGGTCACTAAGCGACGTATAAAAGGAACTTGCGTATAATCTGATGTTACTACCATAAATATTCTTTGAAAATACTTATTTATGATATAATATCAGTAGGATATCAAACATATGTGTGTCTAATAATTTAAGACCAAACTATGCTCCGTAGGGGCATTTTGGTCATTTCACACATAGTTTCGAAAGCTTATTTGGGATTCTGAGTTTATAACAAGTACCTACTATAAAAACATTTTAAATGAGTTATACAATCAGTAGGTAACAAGTCTTGGTTGGTAAATATGGTTTAAAACCCGCGCCGAAAAGGTGTTAAAGTCGTTAAATGACGATATTTGCGATGTTTTGCGAAAATGATGTTATGAACAGGTATATATAGTTAAAATATGTTATTTAATATAACACATCAGTAGGTAAAAGGTTTCTTATGAAAATCATGCTTTAAATTCATTTTATGTGCCACTCGGGCATTATCGTCATTTAAGAGCGTAATACAAGAACTTGTGCATAAGCTCAGTTTATAGACTGAAATGATAACCCAAAATATCCTAGTCATGATATTATATTAGTAGGTAATGAGTTTAGTATGATAAATTACGTTTAAAACCGTTCTATGTGCCGAAGGGATTTACGATCACTTTAAAGTGTTATTTACGATATTATATGCAAACTCGGTTTATGATCAGATTTGTAACATCAAGATATGTTTAACATGTTAACATATCAGTACCTAAATCGTTTGCAAGTTCATTGATGTTTAAAATTTCATTTTTAAATAAAATGGCAAAATAGTCAAAGTATGGCACATTTACGGAAACTTGCATAAAACTCGGATTACTATTATGATCATGTAATATAACCTCAGAGGGTTATGCTACATAATAATATGATCATAACGGGACCTTAAATCAGTAGCATACTAGTCTAATTGGGTTCATAAACGAAAGTCAATGCAGAAGTCAAACTTCGCGACTTTCGGTTGCGCACCGACCCTAAAACTAAAATTGATGAGTCGAACATGTTTACACATGTTCTAATAATTATTACCAAGTTGTTTAAGTGTTAAAACATATTTTAGAATATGTATAAACTCATATTATGAATATTTCAAAATCTGACCCATTGACTTTTAAAAACATTAATATGTTGACCCGTCAATTGAACAAGCAAACGTGGTAATTAGGAGGTGCCCTTTTACGGGATTAACACCTACCTTATTACGATCACATAGCCATGCTCAGACCGAGCATTGGCTTGACCATAATGGTCTAAACCGAAAGTCAAAGCGTTTATCGAAAACTCTTGACTTTTGGCTTTAAAAGCCTAATAAAAGAACTAGCCATGATAGGAACACTTACTTGTGATCCTAAGGACTGAAGAAAACTCAAAGGAAGCTCCCAAATAATCAGGAACCTCCAGATATGAGTATAGAGGAGAAGATGAAGAAAAGGTGCAAGTTTGAACTCAAGAATTAAACACCTATTATAGTGTTTGAAGGATCATAGGATCATGCCATATGTTTAGGACTTCATGAGCATGATTACAAGTGTTTAGGAGGTGTCAAGACCAGGTGAAGTGTGGCAAAAACGAGCTAGGTGTCAAGCTAGGAGGTTATGCTTGGTGAACAAGCATGTTGCTGACTGCAGGTGGGCTTACGGACCGCAAGGGTCCACCCATACGATCCGTATGGACCCAGGCCAGCAACCAAAACTTTCAATTGTTCACACTTTTGGCCCCTGGACTTCTTTCGTCGCGTTTTGTCACCCGTAACCCCTTTTAACCTGATTTCTAGGCTCAATAAGGGTGTTAAGGTATAAGTGACTTAGATTATGTCCGGAAATATCCCAGATTTCGGTTCGTTCGGTTGTAAGGTTGCGCATTTCGCAAAAATGCATAAAACGCTTAAACGGACACAAAAAACGATCGAAATTCCGCAACGATGGACACCCTTGTATTCTTATCAATAAAACGCAAGATTTTATTGAATATACATATTTGGATTTGTATATGGAGTCTGTATTCAAAATACGAGAATCAGCAGACTTTCAAAGTTTGTCAAGTATAGTCCCTGAACTTCCAAACTTGCGTAAAAAGTTATAATTAACGCATAAAGCTATCGTTGGCGCATATTAGGCACTCACAAGAGTATGAAAAACGTCATAAGACTCTCAGTTCGTTAAAAGGTCACTCGAAGGCTTAGTTTGAGCATGTTGACACTTTTAGTCCCTTAATTATTAAATTGTCATTCAGAGGTTATAAAATAACATAACGACGCATTTGGTCCCTCTCGTTTAACACATGGCATACGAGTATCGATGGGACACATGTCGAAATTTTATTTTTTACGAGGTGTTACAAATTCGTACAAAGCAAAATTTAAATTTATCATTTTAGTATGATATATATATATATATATATATATTGTTCATGTGGCAGACACTATAAGTGAACCAATATGTGGCACTTTGCGCGAATTTAGCCGTTTAATCATTAATTGTAATGTCCGGCTTTTTCATACTTTCCATATTTAGAAATCTCATGTTGTATTTCTATTTTTGGAAACCTTTGTATCTTGTATTCGTTCTTTCATTGTAATCTTTGTAATCATTGTAAACCGAGACTTGAATCATAATGAAAACTCGCATTTTTATTCCTATTCATGTTATACTTATTCGTAATCATTTTATACATATAAACATTCATGCATTCATGCTCATACTACTTGATACTCATAAACGTGTGACAGCTTGCAACTACATGACATTCATACTTCATACGAAACGTATACGTGAATCTTATACCTAATCATATTCATTTTATACTTGTGTGAGCTTTAGTTCATATATGCCTAAAGACCCTTAAATGATCCTAAAAACACCTAACATGTGACACTAGACAAGGCCTCTTGCAACAAAACAAAAAAATAAAATTTGGTGTCCTGAAGCAGGACTTGCAGACCTCATGGAGAACCCCATACGGTCCGCATGGAGTCTGGGCGGACAGAATTTTGAAACAGCCGCGACCAAGCATGGATCTACACACCATAATCTCACCCAATCACCTCAAAACCACCTTTAATCACCTCCAAACCAACCCTAACTCATCCCCCTATAAAACCCATGTCCTCTCCACACATTTCACACTTTCAACACTCTCTAATCTCTCTCAAAACACAACAAAATCTCTTGCAACTTCAGAATTAGGGCAGATTCATCCTACTTCACAAAAGTGAGCATAACTTGCTCATTTATTAACCTTTTAGTTTGATTCTTCTTCCATAACACTTGGATTAACCTTGGGTTTGATTCCACGGATTCTCCTTGGAGAATCCAGACCTGGAAGTTCACCAAAAGGGTTCCAAACTTTCTGTTATGGACAAGATCTCTTTAATCTTATGTTTTACCTCAACCAACCTTGTATTCTTGTGCTCCTAATCAAGTTTATTATTAGTGAAGCATAACCAAGCTTGTTTACATGAACTAAGGGCTGTTCTAACACCCTAAACTTTCTGTTTTCAATGAGCTTTAAGCTCACAAGTGATGCCAAGTCTTGAACTTAATGTTAGTGTGACTACCCGGTTAGCTTGGGTATCCTACAACTAAGTCCACACATCACTTGATGATTTCTCATTACTATCCCAATGTAGTCTTCTAGATGAAAGTAACACAACCTCGTCTAGCCTTCGACTTGTTTCGACGTCGGCTCACCGGGTTGTAGCTTACTTGGCTACTTGGTATAGTGATAAACATGTAATTCCATTTCATTATTAATCTTGTTCTTGACCCTCCTTGTTGTCTATGACAACTTGTGTATCCTAAATGGATGGTTATACCACCTATCTCCTACATGACTTCTATGATATCCTTGTGGACTTATGATATAACTATTATAATCTATATAATATATACTTAAAACCGAAACCTTGATAATGACTACATAATCATGTGTCAAGTTAATAAGTTTAATCACTAAAGTGTATGGTTCCTCGTTTAGATTCTAATAGGTGTTACAACCTATGAAATCACATAAACCCTAATGGGTTCCCATAGTGTCAAAACGAGTGCTAGACCTTAGTGAATATTTTCGTATACATACTTTGGTATACTTTATTCTAAATCTCGAATCTTCCATCAAATATTCCAATACTCATACCTACATTTTCCTCTTGTAGGATAACTTGGTGTTCCCCCATCAACCAAACAACTCTTCACGAACTAACAAGTCGGAAAACTTGCAAAATCGTGAGTACACTCGACCCACTTTTCGTTTATATCACTTTTGGGTGTAACATGTTTTCCATATACAAAATCACTAAACTTAAACTTTATGAAATGCTTATATCACTTTTGGGTGTAACATGTTTTCCATATACAAAATCACTAAACTTAAACTTTATGAAATGCACGAACAATCCAATATACATGCATGCTTTGATACGTTACTTGTTGATTATATCTTGGACCATTCTTATGTAATACCATAGTCGTTAGCTTATCTTAAGCCTCCATTTGACATGTATAGTGCTATAGGAGTAACGCACTGCCCAATCGTGAATCTAGTGGTCAAGTTAAAGTATCGTTATTTCGCGTAAGCAAGAGGTTTGACTAGAAATATTGCATGCCATGTATAACGATCTTGTAATAAACTTAGTTGCCATGTGGATTCATTTTAAACCTTATTCGTATACGTATGCTCATGCTTAAACTTGTGTACTCGCCTTTGCTTTTGCATTGAACTTTATTTTAAAACATGTTACAGGTTGATGAAGATGATGCTATAAAATCGAAGTAGCATTGATGCTAGATACACACATAGACGTTTAGGTTTATTATTGTTGTATCAAATTTTGTACTTGTTGTTATGTTTATGTGAATTTCCCATGTATTATAATGACAATTTACTTATGAAATGAAATTCGGTTTTATTGTCACTATTAGCATTGTGAGCAATGAGCAATCTATTTCGTCCCGCCTCGATGTTTCCGTCATCAGTTGGGGTGTGACATTAATACCAGTATGTGTAGAATTGTTGATAGATCTATCGGGTTGACCACCCCGTCGTGACCGGTAGCTCCGTGTCAAGTCAAACAACGAATTGATATTCTGTGATTTTTTAGCGTTAATTATACCCTTATTGTAAATATATAGTTCGTATGTCTTGTAAACTTACGAATCTGAACACTTGATACTAGCAATTTAATTCATAAATTAACCTTGGAAAGATGATTTGTATCGAAGGTTTATAGAAAATGCTTGCGATTTTGTTATAAAACTCATAATAAGAAAGTTTTCCTTAAATAAATTAATTACAATTTGAATATGTGAACTCACTTTTCTTTGTGTTGACACTTGATTTTACATGTTGTTCAGGTACATGAGTTCGGCTTCGGGATTTTGGCATTCTTGTGGTAGTGGATGCAAGTTTTAAATAAATAATATTTGGACAACTTAAAACTACTTTTGGGACCGTGTGTACTAAGATCCATAAGGATCAAACAACTTGTCGTGGTTGTGGTTGTGTTTAAACTTTAAACCTTAAACTTAAAACTTATGTTTTAATTAAGTTGTATGTTCAAAATTTATATTGCATTGTCCACTAAGATATTTATAGGTACCAACCTCCGTCACCACCACGTTTGTATTCCCGGTGCGACGTTTTTGGCGTGTGACAACTCACACCTTCTAAGGCATGCAACAGATTACCAGCATACTTTTTCATTGTCCTATCAATCTCCGATATCAAAGCTGTATCAAGAACAATACAATCCTTCTCCATGTCCAAGTTAGATTGCTCAATAGACCAAGAGATCAATAGTTTTGTACATGGAAACAAAAGCTAAACTAAGCATAACTATCATTGTAACAACCTTATTTCAAATAATGCATATAAACCGCATAAAACACTTGTTTTACTGCCTTTTAAGACTTCAAACTTCAAAAGCATATGTTAAGTAATTGCAATAATTATCTCATTCCTCTTATACACAGACAAAATAAGTTAGAAAAATTCAGCAACACGGGGTTTAACATCCTATCTATATCAAAGTTACAACTAACTAACTGACAGCATAATCAATTTCCTTGGAAATAAAAAAACCTAGTCTGGATTGATACTATTAGAACAACAAATTTTGAACAAAATTAAACTGATAATATCAACGGTAACAATAACTTAATAAAAAAACTTACTTGAGTGCCAAAATTGGGCTCAAATTCAGATGATGGGACCATCCCAGAAATTGGGCTCAACTGAAACACCACAACTTACTTGAGTGCTAAAATTGGGCCAAAATTAACTGAAAATATCAACGAAAACAATAACTTAGTCAAGGAAACTTACTCGAGTGCCAAAATTGGGCTCAATTGAAGGAGTGTGGTTTAACCACACCAGACCCATCAACTGCGAAACCATTGCCCTACCTGAATGCAGAAATGGAAGTTAAAATCTGACTTGGCTCAGAATTACGGATGGCTCTAGTTGCTTATTAAAGCCATCACAGTAGCCATGTAACAAATAATCATGATAGTCAAGAGACTTTAAATCGCAGCTTTAATAAAACCAAAAACACCATTAGATCAACCGTAAGCTTATACATCAAAGTATAACCTCACTTCCCAGATGTTAGTTATATATAATATTATCACTCTTAACAATCATATAAGCATAAAAACCAAGGAAGCTATACCAAAGCTCACTACCATCAAGCAACCTTTTACTTGTACCAATTTCAGTGTGGCGATTGCTGAAGCATGGTTTATTCCCTTAAGAAACGTAAATTATAAGCCAATTTGTAACAATTCAAATATGGAAACGCGTATCATATATTAAATCATAAATCAAAGTTCTACGATCTAAAACTCATTTTCAAAATAGAAAAACAAAGTTCACCTCATTAATGATTAAACATTCAAACTTGCATGATTAATTGAACAAATGCATAACACTACAAGTACCAAAACCATAGGATATGCTCTTGCTGATTGCTCGGATAAAGAAGTCCTCTTTGGAATCCATTAACAACCCAAATGCGTACAAAAAATCTTAGTGAAATTCATGTACTTGATTTATGAACTGATGAGAAAACATACATGATACAACCTAATGTAATAATTAAAGCAAGTTAATTTGGTAAGTAAACATACAAACATCTCCACAATTCTAGTGGTGGCAATGGATACCGAACAACCCTCATGAAATGAGCAAAACATTGATTGTAATGGCATACATGGATTACCTCAGTTTGAAATTCTTTCTCCCCTTGTTTAGAATCAGCAGCAAGAGCCTTTACAACAATCATCAACTTTATACCTCTATAAATTTACTACAAAAAACAACTCTTCAGTTCATATAATTTCATAACCCCTGTTCACAGGCTTGTTATCAACGATACATGAAACCTTAATGTGGGTTTTCCTCTGTAACACAAAACCGTATTGCTTAAACCGATGGGCAGTCACCGGAAACCCAAATCCAATAACTAACAAAAACAAACAAAAAATAAAACAAACCTCCGATCGATTTACTACAACAATCAAAATCTAAGAACGCAAATTGCAGATGAAGAGGAAACCCTAAATTGCAGATGACGTAACTGGAATCACAGGGGGATCTACTCCGATGAATGCCATTGAGAAGAAGCATGGTAGGTCACTCCATCCGTCTCGTCTGCGGATCTCTCTGATTATTTGGTGATATAACATGTACAGGCGGTGGCCAAACACGTACGAACACGCAAAGAAATTTACACACAAGAAAACTCATTGTAAACAATAATCAACAGCGGTGAAAACATATATTGCATAACTTACAACTAACCACAAACCTTTTTTTTTATAAACACCCCACGCCCATCCAAGCACAAACAAAGTGGTTGCTTATTTATAGGTTATAATTTGATTATTCTTAAAAACCCATGTGAGAATCAATTTTTATTAAAACCCACAAAAAGATATAGAAATTTTGATGATTTGCAATTGAAAAAGATTCAAACATTATGAGTAGTTGGCAAGAAGAGGAGGTGAATCAGGTGAAAAGGGGTATTCAGAGATTGAACAAGTGGTGGTCCCAACAACCCTTTTGGAATAATAAGCAGGGTGCACCATCGTTATGACGACCAGAGTTATGTGTAAATAGAACTTTTGTGGATAAGCCTGCTGCCAACTGCGAGGTTGTGTTTGTTGGGAGAGAGGCGGTACATGGCAGATGCAACTGTGATAGAAAATTATCATTGACAGTCAAAGTACCGTTCTAATGTGAACGGCTTACGACAGTTATACCCGAGCCCCCTACCCGCACCCACTAGCCGAATGGCTTACGACAGTGTTACAGTCATACCCGAACTACCCATGCCCCTTCGAGGGGTGTGCATAGTTAAGTTATTAGCCTTAATCGAAACAAAAGCCACCGGTCAATCTATTTTTATAACCAACCAGTTTTTGATTAACCGGTTCGGTTTATTCAGTTAGTCTGTCGGTTTTCGTTTCGATTCAGTTAATTTTGGTTAATAACCAAAACCAAACTTGAACTAATTTTTTTTTATTTAGAAACATACATGTAATCGAAGTATAAATATACGAAATCAAAATATAAAACATAAAATACATGAAATGTGATATAAAAACTAGAAATCTATAAAATTTGAATGGTTTGGTTCGGTCAACTTTGTTTATCCGAGGGTAAAAAGACCGATATCCGATTTTTAGTTACTTCAATTAATTTCGGCTTAGTTTTATTAGTTTATGATTCAATTACAATTAACGGTTTAATTACTACTCACCCTGAGCCCACTTTGACTTGACCCTAGATCGTTTATTATCAACTAAATTATAGTTTCTTTATTAACCCGTCTTAGTAAAATATATATAAAAATATCATAGATTCCAATGGAAAATGGGAGGTGCAGAAAGTTTGTTGAAGCAACTTATGACGTGGCATTTTGACATCCCCAAGGTACACAAAATACACATTATCCATCCAAAAGAAAAAAGAAAAATCCAAATGAGCAACGCAATGGCATCATCATACAGAGATGACCGCTGCTACTGCTTCCGCTCTGCCCACCGTTTCCGTCACCCCGCCCATCGCCGCCGTCAATCGTCGCTCCGCCACCAACCACGTCACCCTCTCCACCCACCGCCGCCGTCTCTACCCACTACAAGGTTCAATATCTGCTTGCATTTTCATATTCCTTATATGTCTTATCTGTCTGTATATCTTTGAATCATAGATCATGTACTCTATTGAATTATTGTTTGTTTTTAATTCATATATAACTGATGTATTTTTATTACAATATAACAGTTCGTATAATTTATCATAAAAACCAGCCTATGTTAATTGGCAACATTGATATACCATAATAGCTTGTATATTACACGAGTTGAATACTGGTAAATATATAATACACAAATATATATTCTTCATATATGGTAAATATATAATACATAAATATATATTCTTCATATCACTAAATTTACGTATTACATTACATCTAATAATGTAGATAAATAATATTAAAAACTTTATTAATATATATCTCTCTTATGTAGATAAATAATATTAAAAACTTTATTAATATATTTAAAGTATATGAAAATAATTTTGTTGGTATTTCATCAATTAAATTTGTTATTCTTATTTAAAAAATATGTGGATTTAATTAATAATGGTTATTATCAAATTATGACTAAGTAACGGTTTATATATGACGAATAAAATATTTTCATAATTAATAATTAATGATTAATATATTATGTCACAAGTGGGAAAAAAAGAATTAATAATATTAAAATAAGATTAAGACACTCTTTCCTATTTTATAAAACGATATGTGTCATTATACGGAATCACTTATTAAAATAATAAATATTTATATATAATTATAATTTATGTTTATATATATAACATAACGTATATAATTTAGTTACTTTTAACATAATTATATATATAATAATAGTATTTAACACATTGGCTACAAAATCCAAAATTTCTAAAAAGTGTAATGAGTCAAAACACCGTAATCTCAACCATAAAACACATCCAAAACCCACAAATAACATCATAAAGATTACTAAAAAATTATATTTGTGGTTTTTGTTTTGTGTTTTGGATGATAATACTATGATTATCCAATGACTAACATTATGTGGTTTCTGTTGATTATCATGTTGTGTTTTATATTCATAGTTCTACAATGGTATGTTTGGAGTTTTTTTATGGACTGCTAAGGTTTGGATATAGTGTTTTAGTAATCTTCAATTTGTTATTTGGGGGTTTTGGGTGTGTTTTAGGGCTGAAATTATGGTGTTTTATGACACTTTTTAGGAGATTTTGACTTTGTAGCCGAACCCACCCTATGTAGTATATATCTTTTATATTTATATAAATAATAAGCTCATTTAGGCTCGTGACCCTAGTCAAGCTCGATATACGAAGCTCAGGTTTGGGCTCGCTTTTCAGACTAACTTCAATTTAGGCTCGAGCTAGTTTTAGCTTAGCTCTATTCGTGCTTTTTGCAAGCCGATTTTGAGTAACTCACGAGCATCACGGCTCATTTACACTCCTAATTCTAAACGAGACAGTTATGCAAACACCTTTCATAGTTTCTTAATTTTAGATACTATTACCATACTTCCTGATTCATACTTTTGACTTTAGATATCAAAGGGATTACTTTTTTTTGAATTTGATATGCATTTATAGTTCTTGATACAAGTTAATAATATAATCAAATTATTGATGGTAGATTGTTAACAAAGTTCGTTGCAATCATATCCCACTGAGATGTAGCTACTTGCCTTTTGACTACGAAATTGTTGACTTTGACTATCAACTTGTTTAACATCTACTGTAGTAGCAAATGACTCTAAAGCAACACAAGTGTCTGCTGATCGTGCCACTGAAAAATCCGAGGCCGACAAAATTGTTGATGGCATGGACTTTGGTGAATTATGCAATGAATTTGAATGCATCAGCAGCCCATCTGTTGAAGCCACTGCGAGACAACTTGTACGCGACATTTTAGAGCTTCGGGGAGGCAATCGCGCTCTTGGAACTTATGCTGTTTCAGTAAAATATAAGGTATTTGATATGACACAATTAATGTTTGATATTTATATTGGATATGTTTTACATAACCTTTTTTTCATTGTTAATAGAATTTTAGAGGGTCTTTTGCTGTTATAATGAATATTTTTTTTGTTACCATATGCAGGACCCGGTCAGAAGTTTTACGGGTCGTGATAAATACAAGAGACCGTTATGGTCGATCAATGCATTGGATAAAACTAATGTGGTGAGTCTTATTTTTTTAAAAGAATTTGTCTTTTATGTTTGCCAACAGTTTACAATGCCAATTGAAAGTTCCTGATTTTATTAACCCTTCAGTTGCGGCCCATTTACTTATGAATGAGTCGATCTAGGCTGTGTTTGATCTCACTAAATATATATTATTTTGTGTTTATTAAAACCACAATTATTCTAAAAATTATCTCTATCTCTCCCTCTCTAGAGTGTGCAGGACATGGTGATGTTGTCTACTAGTGTGTTAAATATAAAGTGGACTTTGAAAGGAAACCCCAAAAACCCGATAGCTAGTATAGGTGGGCCCGTGATTGTCAAAGTCAACTCTCGGTTTACTCTAAACCAAATCAGTGGTCAAGTTATCGAGCATGAAGAAACTTGGGATTTATCTTCATCTTCACCCATTGCTCAAGCATATTTTTGGGCATCACGACGCCTATTTTCTACAGTCGAGTCTGCAAAAGATTTCTCTGATTCTCTCAAGAATGCTTCTAGCAGCTTTCCTACGGAAAAAGAAAATGTGGATTTCTATCCAGATCCCTCTGGTGATCCCAGAAAGGTACGCTAATCTTCATTAAAATGAATAAATCATTTTGTCGCGTTTGCCATTGCATTTTGAAACTCGTTATGTGATATGGAATAATCAGAACCAGATAACTGACTGTAACAAAATAGGTTGTAGGAGAGATACTGTTTGGATGTGCTTTTGTTGTTTTATGTTATAAATTATTTTTTGAGTCCCTGTGTTTTAGTGGTTTTAACCATTTGAGTCCAAAATCAAAAAGTTTAATGCTCCCCTAACCACTCATTTTATAACTTTTTGAGTCCAATTTTTAACACTTGTACTTTTGATTTTGGACTCAAGTGCTTAAAACCACTAAAACACAGGGACTCAAAACGTTATAAAATGAGCAGTTCGGGACCTAGGACGTTAAACTTTTTGATTTTGGACTCATATGGTTAAAACCACTAAAACACAGGGACTTACAAACTAATTTACTCTTTATGTTATTATCTGTTCGGCTTCTTTTTACCTTCTGTGTGATGCTTATTGTAGTTTTTCCAAACCGAGGATGACTTTCAAAGGGATGCCATTCAGCTCGCGTTGTTTCTTGCACTTCTGTACTTTTTAGTACAGTTTTTGAGGACAACGTTGTAAGATCGCACGGCAGGTATATTATACGGACTGCGTTAATGATGTCTTATTGCTACCTTGCTATATCTTTCTATATAAAAGAACTTTTTGTATGTCATTCCTTTGTGTTGTTCTGATCTTGATATATGTATGCATGTGTATATATTACGTGAAATTATGTACATAAATACGTGCACATACTTGTTGGGAATATTCTCAAAATGATAAAATAAATGTATTTTGGGTTGCAGTTGGTTTGGTTGGTTCGAATGGTGGTTAATAGCAAATCATCGTGTCCGTGTTTATTAGTGAACCCTTGTATCATTCAAAGGAGTAGGATCAAATAAAAAGTTCATTTTGTCTAAGTAGATAAAAAAAGATTTTAACCTTTTATTTTTCAAATCAATGGCTCATATAAAAATACAGGAAAAAAAAGGTGTAAGGGTATTTTTGGATTAACCTATTTATTGATTTTCTCTCCACATGCAAGGCACATTCATATTTTCCCCATTTTTTATATGACGTTATTTTTTTTTAAATTGCACCAACAAATCGAGCATCTTTTTATCTTTAATTTAAGTACCATATTGCTATATAATATATTATACCTAAAAAAAACCCGAAAAATTGTGTTGTATTTCTATGTTATACAAAATTTTTGTGCTACATATTTTGTGGTAGATTTTTTGTGCTGAAGTTTTTGTACTCGATTTTTTTGTGATGGATATTTTGTGTTATATTTTTTGTGCTGGATTTTTTTTTTGCTAGATTTTTTTGTGCTATGTTTTTTTGTACTGGATTTTTTATTGTATTTTTAAAAAAATAAAAGGGTGAAAGTTTGTGTTTTAGAACCAAAATGACATTCCATCCTACTTATAAGGAGTGTCACATGTCATCTCTGCAGTCCTTCTGGCTACTTAGGCAAAATACGATGACAAAGCCATAGCCATTCCCGTTATCATGCCTTAATCTTGTTAGGATAATGAGAAAGAAAGTATGTGTCATTGGTGCTCTTGAGAGAGTTCTTTATATAACTATTTATAAACCATGAATATCACTAATGATCCATGATTATGATCAATAATCGTGGTTGGTTATTAACTCTTGGTATTCTCTCTATTCAAGGCAACTAAGGGGAAATCATAAAGTCCATTTTAACTTATAACAGGTACTTCCGTCAAGTAAATGTTAGGAACATGTAGTTATGTCATATTGGTAATGTTAAAGTCGTTACTCAAATGATCTATTAGGCCACATCAACGGGTTATTTCTAACATTCCCCCACTTGACCGAATGATCATTTGTGATAAGCATACGTAAGTTTGGCCAAGTTAATACGCTAATCAAGTTTCAAATTAAAACTCTAGAAGAAAATATAGTCAACTCAAGACCCCCATTAATCATGCTACAACCCCAAATCAAAACATAAGTAAATTTAAGACTAAAATGACTAAGGTAAGCTCTTTAAAGTTAGTTTGTATAATTTTGTCTATACGTCATTAGGTGCACACATACGTATTTGTAGACAAATAAATTTAAATAACTGAGGAAATTTAATAACTAATCATTCATAAATGATATGATATTATGCAAGACCTTTATTAATACCTGTCTTTTCATGAGCTCTTAAAAGACGTTGAGTGGTAGACCTTAGTTATCGGATCCGCAAGCATATTATGAATGTAAATGTATTATACGATTGAAGAAACGTAAGTCTAACCGGTCAGATCCAAGTCAGATCTAGGGTTTAGTCTCTGCAAAAAGGGTTAATCCTTCGCTTTGTTTGATGGTGATGGACGCAACTGGATTTCCAACGATACCTTAGTTTGTCCTAGCTCTTTGGAAGACCAGTTGTTCCAGAAAGTACTTTTATCATTTCATCACATTGTACCACATATTTGAACTGTGCGCGGATAAGATCTTCATGTACGTCTCCAATTTCTAACAATTCCTTATTATAACGAGTGATAAAATCCTCTAGGCTTTCGTCATCCTTCAGCCAGATGTTCATCACATCTGAGGAATCTCTGACATATCGCCTCTATTGACTAAAATGCGTAAGGAATTTCTCCTTAAGGTCATTCCAAGAGGAAAGTTTACCCGTGGGCAAATTATCAAACCAAAGGCGCGTTGCGCCGGTAAGGGTTTGTACGAACAGATGACACCACATTGGTAACATCAAACCTCCAATTAGCCATGCGCCAGTAAAGAGGCGCATGTGATCATCAGGATCTGTCAAACCATTAAACTTCCCTACGTTGGATGGTAACTTTGCTCGTTCTAGCGGAGCTAACGCTATTTCTATTACAAACTTCCAGCTGCTTCAGCAGGTCGATACACCAGATTGTAATAATGTTTCGCCTCAGGATTGTATGTTCCACGTATCTTAGGCTTGTAGTTGACATGATCTATATACAACCGATTAAAAACACTTACACTATCACCTTCGTCATAAGTCTTATCATATTCATCATTTTGGGTGTCCCGCTTCTGTGATAGTCGCGGGTCCAAACGTGAGTGAACAGATGTGCGACGTTGAGCATTATCCTCTTGCTTTCGATTACCAGAGTGAACAGATTCATTCCTGGTCTGAGTAGATCTCGGTTCCGTCTACAGACACATGCGAAGGCGCACGGGCACGGATCTGAGAATCATAACTCAACACTCGAGGTGTCGGCGAAGCACATACCTGAGGAGCATTAACCGGAGCTTGAAAAGCTGGAGTTCCGGTCTGAGCACATAGTTGAGCATACATAGCATTTAAAGCAGTTTGAGATTTGATTAGCCAAGACAACGGAGTCTCCCCAGACGGTAAAATTGATGCAACATCAACATGAGGAGCTGCCGAAGTTACTGGAATGTTTGCATGATCTGGATCATACGGAGCATCAGCTTCGCCGGACGAGTCCTCCAAAATTTGTCCGTCAATCTGAGGTCCGCCAACGACACGACGGATCTCAAATCGAGGACCTCCTGGAAACGACGATCCATCAGCCATGATGCTGTAGATCTAAGTGAAACAAAACGAAATATGAGGAGAGAATAGAAAATCGGTGGGCGCCAATGAAGAAATGTAAGTCTAACTGATCGGAACCAAGTCAGATCTAGGGTTTAGTCTCTGCATAAAAAGGGTTAATCCTTCGCTTTGTTTGATGGTGATGGACGCAACTGGATTTCCAACGATACCTGCAAAACAGAACGCCGTCAGCCTCGCCACAGGGAGAAGGGGGTTCTCTCCGTGACCACCATCCGGCATGAGAATAAGTATCGGTAGTCGGAAATAGTTTAAGTAAAGTAAGGGAGAGAGTAAGTGAGAGTGAATACCTTTTCCTTGTCTCCAAGATACTTATTTATAGCCAGATTTAGGCGCCAAAATAGAGAGAGAGAGAGAGAGAGAGAGATCTCACGATGTTGAGATCCACCGTTAATTCATCAACTTGCTCTTCAAGCCACACGGATCGTGGTAAGATCAACGGTTGGGGAATTGCCACGTGGCTGGTGAGGATGGCCTTTATGCCTCTTACAAAATCGTGCCATCATCGTGACTATAGAGAGTGTACCAGATCGTGCCATGTGTAATTCTGTTGTAACGTTTGTAGCTCCACACGATTGTGCATTAATGGTTTCTAGAAGATATACAGCTGCAATCCTTTAATTGTTTGCCACGTGTCTTTTCTGTTATAACAGAAAAGATTCTTTTTGCTTCTGAGCTTTATCTCGTGCATAGATGCCATCTAGCCAAGGAAAATATTCAAGGTTAACTGTTTCCTTGTGCGAGTCTGCGCAAGGTAGTTAAATGATCTTTCTCCTTCTTAGATAACCGGCACAGAGATTTGTAATATCCTTCTGTGGTTTTCAAGTCTGCGCAAGGTTTTTGAGTAATATGATTACTTAGGAAAATCATTCAAGGTTTACTATCTTCCTTGCGCGAGCCCGCGCAAGGTAGTTAAATGATTCTTTCCCTTTTTAGGTGACTGGCGCAAGGTTTTATGAGGCCTTTCTTTGTACCATAGTATGCGCAAGGATTGCTTGTTAGAAATGGGGATGGTCTCTTGCTTGGCGCAAGGATTTGGGACCATACCCCTTCAACGATACAAATATTTAGGTTCCTCTACTTGTTCAAAAATTAACAATACCTTCTGTTATGGGTGAAATTCTGAGCCCATATCTTGACTTATATCTTGACTAATTAACGTCTGTTTGCAACCAGGATACCACGACAGGATATTGGTAACATCCTGAGGGAGTATCCTGATAGCTACTAATATTTTACGTGCAGGAGATGGCTGTAGGACTTGCAATGTATACGAAGACCTTTTCCCATGAAGACTCGCTCCTTTCAGTTGGAATATGGACGTTGAAGCCGCCAAGAACGGGTCTACAACGTTCAGAATGGAATATTTCGGAGCACCCCAAGTTTATAGGAGAATTTGTTTATTTCTTGTAACTATATAAAGGATGAGCCAGATCGTAGGACACAAATCGATCGATCACACTTCACTCTCTGCTCTCTTACTTTCACTCATTTCTATCGCAGTCACACACAAACACTTTACACTAGCAATCTTTGTACCACTTAGTAGCGATCTGAGCATTATCCTGCACTGTATCCTGATTTTCAAGAAATAAGAAGAACAAGGCAACGAACGATTGTCAGCTCCCGAGGTTTTATGCCGGAGATCTAGATTGATCAAGGGCTTTCCTCGTATATCCCTTGTCCATTTTTACTTTTGTAGCTCATTATTTGATTATTGGTATAGTTTCATATCTTGAGGCTATATCCTGAAACTGTTTTTGTAAGCTAATAAATCAACATATTTCTCACAAGCATTGCTAGCAAACTACCTCACAAAACTAATTTGATCACTTAATTGCTTCGGTAATTAAGAAGCTGAAGGATATGATATCAGATAGCTTCAGAAGCTGAAAGATATGATATCAAGTGTACCTGGGGTAGTGCAGCCCATACCGGAAGTATCCTAGGATAGTCACAACATATCCCGCTTCGTTCGCCACATTTGTGATGCTGAAATCCCAAAGAGATTCCAAATTCCCAACATGAAGCTTTATGATGGGACGACGGACCCTGAAGAGCATATTGCCCAATATAGGGAGAGGATGGAAGTGAATCATATTCCACCGGATCTTAAAGAAGCATGTCTCTGCAAGGGCTTTGGCTCTACTCTGACAGGATTAGCCTTGAAGTGGCTCTTAAGCGTTCCACCTCATTCAATTACATAATTTGCTCATTTGGTTAATTTGTTTAACAGTCAATTTTCTTGTAGTAGAATCTTTGAAAAACTAACAAGTGACCTCTACAGGATAACACAGGGACCTCAAGAATCCCTTGGGGATTATGTGAACAAATTTAATAGGGAATCCTTAGATATCCCACATCTTGATGTTGCTACAGCTGTACAAGCATTCAAGATGGGATTACAAAAGGATTCTCCATTTTATCAGGATCTTGTGATGAATCCTTGCAAGAACTTGGACGAAGCTCAAAACAGGGCTATAAGATATATCAGGCTTGAAGACGACAAGAAAATGCAAGAGAGGATAAATTCATCCTCAACATACGAATCAACAAACAGGAAATCGGAATCCTCGTACAAACCGTACCGCTCTAAGCCGTATGGTAAAAATGACAACAAGAAAGTGAATGCTGTCGAGGATGAAGATGGCGAAGAATATCCTGAGTTATCTGAATACTGTTTTTCTGTTAATACTCCTGAACTAATATATGCCATGCAGGGTTTAGGAGATAAAGCAAGGTGGCCAAGAAGAACCAACAAAAGGCTGATTGGAAGGATAAGTCCAAGTGGTGCGCCTTCCATGAAGATTTTGGACATGTAACGGAAGATTGCATAGCCCTGAGAAAGGAGATAAGCTATCTGCTAAGCAAAGGCTACTTAAAAGATCTTATTGGTAGGAAGAAGAATAACGGTTAGGATACTGACAAGGATCCTGAACGAGCAGCATCGCCTCCCCCAGACGCCAAGATAATCAATTTCATATCTGGAGGATCTGATATATGCAGAACGTCTTATTCTGCAGCTAAGAGGCATGCCAAAGAGGCAAAGGCAGAAAGAGGGGATAAGCCAACGAGGATGACAACACTTACAACTGACAACGTGATAACGTTCGACAGTTAAGACCGGGATAGCATTCAGGATCCTCATCATGATGGTCTGGTAATCACTTTGTATATTGCTAATCATTTTGTACGCAGGATATTGGTGGACAATGGCAGCTCGGTCAACATCATTCAACTAGAGACCCTGAAGAGGATGAACATCCCAGAAATGGAGATTACCTCGAAGTCCATTGTGCTTGTAGGGTTCATGGAGAAGCAAAGAAAACTGTCGGAGAGATAAAGCTGCCTGTATATGTTGAAGGAGTGAACTCAATGCAACGGTTTTGTGTCATGGATTCATTATCCTGCTACAATATTATATTAGACAGGCCATGGATTCATGATATGAAAGCTGTACCTTCCACCTATCATCAGTGTGTCAAGATCCCTACCCCTTGGGGGGTAGTCAAAGTGGAAAGCGACCAACAGGAGGCAAAGGAATGCTACTCCTCTTCGATAAAGGCGTCAACAAAATCCAGGGCAGGATAGCAATTAAAGATATAAGCCCAGGATATCGTGGGAACTTCGGAGCAGGATGTTAAGAAAGTTATCCTGGATCAGGATAATCCAGATATCTCGGTGCTTGTAGGGGCCAATATCCCTTAGGATATTGAGAATCAGCTTACTAACTTTTTGAAACGCAGGATGACCACGTTTGCATGGAAACACGAAGATATGACAGATATATCGAAATATATTATAACTCACAAGCTTGGAATTGACAAATCTTCCAGGCCCGTTCAACAAAAGAGAAGGAAATTCGCTCCTGAAAGGAATGCAATTATACAAGAGGAGGTTGAAAGGTTGCTGAAGTCCAAGATGATCATGGAAGTTAAATTTCCTAAGTGGCTAGCAAACATGGTGGTGGTCTAAAAGAAGAATGGGAAGTGGAGAGTTTGTGTAGATTACACAGTCTTTAATAAAGCATGTCCTAAAGACCCATTCCCATTACCTCATATAGATTCGATGGTAGATGCAACTGCCAGTCATGAAATGCTGACCTTTATGGATGCATCCTCAGGATTTCAGCAAATCCAAATGGAGCCATCCGACCAAGAAGACATAGCATTCATGACACCCACAGGTATATACTATTATATTGCCATGCCTTTTGGTCTAAAAAATGCAGGTACAACATATCAGAGGCTGGTCAATATGATGTTTAAAGATAAACTGGGGGACACAATGGAAGTATATATTGACGACATGGTGGTGAATCCAAGAAAGCGGAGAATCACCTCCAGGATTTAGAGTGTGCTTTCAATATCCTGGACTAGTATAATATGAACCTGAATCCTGCTAAGTGCCATTTTGGAGTGGGGGCAGGAAAGTTTTTAGAATACCTGGTGACCAAGAGAAGGATAGAAGCAAGTCCAAAACAGATTAAAGCTATCCTGGATCTCAAATCACCATCCAATATGAAGGATGTACAGAGATTAACTGGAAGAGTAGCAGCATTGAACAGGTTTATTTCAAGATCTTCCGAGAAATACAAAGAATTTTATGATATCCTGAAGAAGAACAAAAAGTTTGAATGGGGAGAGAGACATGAAGCTGCCCTACAAGAATTGAATAAGTGCCTTTCAAGCGCACCTCTGCTGATGAAGCCTGGGGATGGTGAACCCTTATCCCTATATCTCGCAGTATCAGGGAATGCAGTAAGTGCTGTTTTGGTAAAGGATCACGAAGGTCAGCGGTATCCTGTTTATTATGTTAGTAAAAGTTTGTTAGATGCTGAAATTAGATATTCACACTTAGAAAAATTGATACTAGCTCTAGTCATGGCATCAACTAAGCTTAGACATTACTTTGAAAAACATAGGATTCACGTTAAAACCAATTATCCTGTTAAAAATGTGCTTAGGAAACCCGAAATGTCTGGTAGAATGGCTAAGTGGTCCGTAAAACTAAGTGCATATGATTTAATATATGAACCTAGAAATGCTATAAAGTCTCAGGCTCTAGCAGACTTTGTGGCAGATTTTAGTAGTGATATTCAGAATGAGGCTGACCTAGAAGTACAAAAACTAGGTGAGAACTCAGGATCTTGGATATTGTATACTGATAGTGTCTCTAATGTAAGAGGTGTAGGATTAGGGATACTACTAAAATCGCCACAGGGGGACATATTACCCCAGGCTATTAGATGTGAATTTCCCGTTACTAATAATGAAGCTGGGTATGAAGCCCTAATAGAAGGATTAGAATTGGCTAAGAATATGAATGTTGAATGTTTACAAGTGTATGTTGATTCTCTGTTGATTACTAACCATTCCAATGGATCTTATGCTGTCAAATGTGAAAAGTTAGCTGAATATCTTGAAATTGTTAAAAAAATTAGCAGGATATTTCAAAAATTTTACACTTGAACAGGTACCAGGAGAAGAAAATGCTGAAGCAGACGCTCTTGCAAATTTAGGATCTACTGTCAGGATACCGGAAGGAACTCAGATACCAATAATACATATCCTGTACCTGGCTATGGAACTTTTCAAGTCTCAAGATAAGGAAATAGTAACTGTGCAGGATCCTGGTAATGGATATCGTGAGGAGAATCCTGAATCCTGGATGACTCCAATTGTGAAGTATCTTGACAAAGGAGATATCCCAAAGGATGAGAATCCCAAAGCTTTCAGAATGAAGGTATCCCATTTTACTATTATAAATAATGTTTTGTATAAGAAATCCCTTGCAGGTCCATATCTAAGGTGCTTGGAAGATCCTGAAACCAAGAAGGTACTAGGGGCAGATCTTTATTCTCGTTGAGAACAGGATATTACTGGCCAGCCATGAGAAAGGATGCTGCGGAGTATGTTCGAAAATGTGATACATGCTAAAGATACAGCAATAAACTACATCAGCCTGCTGAACCATTATATCCCATCATATCCCCTTGGCCATTTATGAAGTGGGGTATGGATATAGTGGGGAAACTACCTAAGGCTCTAGGAGGAAAGGTTTTCATGCTGGCAATGACGGATTATTTTTATAAGTGGGTTGAAGCGGAAGCCTTTGTCCAAGTAAGGGATCAAGAAGTGGTATCTTTCATCAAGAGGAATATCCTGACAAGATTCAGATACCAGCCGAGATAATTTGTGACTATGGCTCTCAATTCATCAGCAAAAGAACTACTAATTTTTGCAAAAGTTGGGGAATTAAGATGATCACGTCAAGACCGGTACATCCTCAGGCTAATGGACAAGCAGAATCCTCCGACAAGATTATTGTAAATAACTTGAAGAAGAGGTTAGGTGCCAAAAAAGGAAAATGGGCAGAGGAACTACCATTTGTCCTATGGGCTGATAGAACAACTGTGAAGAATAATACTGGGTAAACCCCATTTTCTTTGGTGTTCGAGGCAGAACCAGAAATTCCAACAGAGAAGGTGATACCTACGGCAAGATCAAGCCTACGGGATCCTGAAGCAAATCTTGAAGTCTTATGTCAAGAACTAGATACTGTTGACGAAACAAGGGATGCAACAAAACTAAGGATGGCAGCATATCAACAGAGGATAGCCAAGTCTTATAACAAGAATTTAAGGACTAGGAGGTTCCAAGTTGGAGATTGGATTTTGAGGAAAGCGTTTCAGAATACAACCAATCATGCTGATGGGAAGTTAGCCTCAAAATGGGAAGGACCATATGAAATTGAATCAGATTCAGGAAAGGGAGCATACCGACTCAAGACCATGGAGGGGGATATGTTGCCAAGATCCTGGAACACTATACATCTTAAAGCTTATTTCAAGTGAATTTAGAATTTAATTTCTAACTCAGGATGGTATGAATTCTATCTTTTTTAAATATATTTAATTAAATTTATTATCCTTTGAAACCCAATACTGACGACTTAAGCATTAGAGGGGTGCTAGCCTAGCTAACACCCACCTTAGTTTGAAGGTGTTTTGTAGGATACGCTCTAGGATATTACTCCAGGATATATATACTAGATGGATCGAAAGATTAGAGGATTGGCCCCCTCTCTCACGTTTAAGGGATTCAGATCCTTTCACAGGTTTAAAGGTATTTACCTTTCTTCCGAATTGGGTTTAAACACCCCGCCTGGAGCGCAAGTATCCGGGTATAGTTCAAGATGGCAGGACCAGATCATGTAAAAGTGGCTGACAGTTTCTTTATTGTTGGCTATTTCCCGGATCCTTACGGTATATGAGGATTGATCACACTCTCTCGCGAAATGGTATTTTCATACTCTCTAAGGTTTAAAGGTTTTCACCTTTCTAAGTCTTGGAGTTTATACACTCCCCCCTGTAGCGCACGAAAAACAAGGGTTTATCCCCAGGATACTAAGGGATTATCCCCAGGATACTAAGGAATTATCCCCAGGGTACTATGGGTTTATCCCTAGCAAAATTACAATCTTTGAAAATTTCCAAATTGTGATTGTGTTGACACACATTCTTTTATGAATAAAATATTATGAAGTTCAATCACTAAGTAAAGAAATCTTCGAGCATGCCGTACATTAATGCAATATCCTGCACAAACAGGGGACATCCATGCTAGGGACATTGTAAAGGATTCAAAGGTTGGAATCGAAAGTTTTTGCCTAAGTATTCCTGGTATGATTTCTTATTTATCGAGTTTTGGAAATCTTATTTGGGTAACCTAAGTTTTCTATAAAGATTATACTCAACCAAGTTTTTTGTCTAACGGTTTTTCATTAAAGGTGACAAAAATTTATCAGTATCCTGAGTAGGATATTTGATCAGGATGTTTAAAAACATGTCTTTCAAAATAAAAATATAACAACAGATAAAGCAGAAAGGTTAGTTTATTAATAACAGACTAAAAAATGTCACATTCTTCGCTTCGTCTTAAACCGATACCCATCCACCAAGAATGTGATAAGTTCTAAAGCATATAAACATTGATGACCGAAGGCTTCGTCCTGAAACTCAGGATCCCTCCACCTCCAGTCATCACAAAGTACTAATATTTAAAGTGCAAGAAATATAAATTGTTCAAGTGCAGGAAAAGTAAATTGTTTAGGGTTACAGACCATCGAATTTAAAAAGTGGGCTCCGGCCTAAGCAACAATATCCATCATTGCCCACTTTGATGCTCTCACACAGCAGCATCTTCACCAACCTTCACCGCCTCCTTAGCTTCAGCATCTCGACCAGCATCACCACCAGCATCCGTGCCAGCATCAGCCCCAGAATCCTCGATAGCTTCAACCGCCTTTGGAGGCTCCACAACCGCCGGTTTGGAAATGCGCTCTACGGGTTTGCCACCAAGGTCCCTCAGTTTCGCCTCCCAGGCTTCAATGTCCCAGGTAGGACATTCAAAGCCCGCGGCTCTGGCTTCATAAGCCATCTTTAGCCTGGCTTGAAGGAGGGATATGACAACGGAACCCTTGAGGCCTTCCCGGTAGGCGATTTGGTCTTGTTCGTGTTGAAGCTGAGCGGCGTCCAGTTTAGCCTGAGCCTCTTGAGCTACCTTCTCCTCGGTAAGCTTAGCATCCCTGGTCATAGCCTTGAGTTTGTCTTCGTAATGCTGTGACATGGCCTCGATGATTTTCCTCTGATCCTCATTGGCGATCTCTGCCTTCTTTAGTTTGACCTCCAATGCCTTGACAGAATCACAAGCCATAACCTGGAGATGTGTCAGGCGTTCAAGACCCTACAATGTAAGGTATGAATGTCAGTATAATTAACCAGGATATCAATTCAACATATATTCACAGGATATAGGATGAGGATATTTACCTGGTTAAGAAGGGAAGTCATGAGGCTGCTGGATTCTGCAAATCCAAGGTTCTCGTAGGAAGGAGAGGCTTCAGCTGAAGCGGCGGGGGAGTCAGTATCCTTTCTCTTTCGAGAGCTGGAGGCCCGGGGTCTGGAACTTGAGGAAGGCTTAGGCACAGCAGAAGGTTTGGAGCTGGAGGAGGGCTTTGATACGACAGAAGGTTTGGAGCTTAGCTCTGTCTTCACCGGAGCAGGTCTAGAATAGCTATCTAGCTCCTCAAGATCAAAGATTTCAGGGATCTTGGCTGATGCTGCATATAGGGAGTAATTTCAAACCTAGTTATTTAATATTCCTATTAACTAAACTGATAACAGGGACTTTAAACAAAAAGTGAGGACTTACCAGACATGTTGGAACTAGAATATTGTCTTGACGTTGTTGGGTTTGGAATGAAGCTTCGTTCAATCTCTGGCAGCTTATAGATGGCCTCAATTCTTTCTACTGAGTCGGTCAGTGGAGGTGCTATCTTCCTGAAGTCAGCTGCACAAAACATAAGGAGAATATCAGTTCAGGATATGGGATAGGATATTTTGGATGACTATCCTAAAACCCTAAAATCCTACCCTTTGTTAACGATTTCATCGGATAATTCGCTCCACCAGGGATCGAACTTCTTTTTATGAAAAAGAACTTGGACTTCCACTCCTCTTCATTCCTGGTGGCTCGGAGTATCAAAGGATCGCTGGAAGTGGAGTAAAACAAGAATCAATTAGACCCATGGGATCTTAAGCGGTATGCTAGGGGAAGATCGTTAACAGAAAGCTCTGGAATGTGAACATTCTTGATTCGATCAAGAACGACCAACACCCGGCCAAGCATAGGCATGGTTTGGCTGAAGCTAAGGCCGTTGATGCGAAAGAAATCGGTGATGAAATCAGAAAAAGGGAATCGAAGACCTAAGGTGAAGGGATAAGCGTTAAAACAGGGCCATTCTGAAGAGGACATGTCTGACCGGAGTTCTCGATCATATGGCCTGAATACGGCGTCGTCCGGGAAGATACCAGAGGATTGAAGGGCCGATAAGTGTGATTGTCGAACGTGCAGACCTCTTTCTTCGGATATTGGAGAAGATTCTGTGGTGTAATTATAGGGGATGAGTCGCCGGAGCTAGACCGTGTTTGTCTTGCCATTCTTGACCGGAAAATAAGAAAAGAAAGAGGAGAAGAGATGAAGAGAAAGATGGTTTTACCTTTTGATCCCTTGGCAGAGAATAAAATAATAAGTGAAGTGATAAGATATAGAGGGGTAATGAGTGAAATTGGCCTGAGTAGTTGCAAACCATCATATCACAGGTCTTATCTTTTAATGGCCTTGAACAACGTAAAAATGTAACCCTTGGGACTCAGGATCCTCAACGGCAATATTTTTGGGGACAATTGTTATGGGTGAAATTCTGAGCCCATATCTTGACTTATATCTTGACTAATTAGTGTCTGTTTGCGACCAGGATACCACGACATGATATTGGTAACATCCTGAGGGAGTATCCTGATAGCTACTAATATTTTACGTGCAGGAGATGGCTGTAGGACTTGCAACGTATACGAAGACCTTTTCCCCCGAAGACTCGCTCCTTTCAGTTGGAATATGGACGTTGAAGCCGCCAAGACCGGGTCTACAACGTTCAGGATGTAATATTCCAGAGCACCCCAAGTTTATAGGAGAATTTGTTTATTTCTTGTAACTATATAAAGGATGAGCCAGATCGTAGGACACACATCGATCGATCACACTTCATTCTCTGCTCTCTTACTCTCACTCATTTCTATCGCAGTCACACACAAACACGTTACACTAGCAATCTTTGTACCACTTAGTAGCGATCTGAGCATTATCCTGCACTGTATCCTGATTTTCAAGCAATAAGAAGAACAAGCAGCAGACGATTTATGTCGGAGATCTAGATTGATCAAGGGCTTTCCTCGTATATCCCGTGTCCATTTTTACGTTTGCAGCTCGTTGTTTGATTATTGGTATAGTTTCATATCCTGAGGCTATATCCTGAAACTGTTTTTGTAAGCTAATAAACCAACATATTTCTCACAAACATTACTAGCACACTACCTCACAAAACTAATTTGATCACTTAATTGCTTTGGTAATTTTTAACCAAAACACCTTCGTGTCGAAGTTTAATGCAACACATCTCGAACTATTACTGTTCGGCGAAACAAGGTAGCTGACTTTTCATAGTAAGTCTTAAATATAGTATTTATATGGAGTTAATAAGTTTATGAATCCACTGATAAATTTTCAACAACAATTAGTGACAACTGTTTTGTTAATTAACAACATGTTTGTCATTACAACTTAGGTTGCTTTTTATTAATATTTTATGACTCCATGAGATGGTTCTGTCTACTGACATAAGGATATACCCTGAAATTGACATTTCGTTTCCTTTGAATAAAACAAGGTTGGATTAATCAACTAGTTTCAATTCTCACTTCTTCTTAAAGTATAGTCTCTCGCTTCTTAAATATATTATCAGATGCTTTACAATAATCTAGACTGGTATAGTGTTCAACAATGTGCGCAATATCTAAACGAGTATAATCTTGAATTTACATAAGATTTCTAATTAATGAAGCACAAAGAAATAATCTCATTTATCATTTTATCCTTTAAAAGAGAGCAATACTATTTGTTACAAGTGTAAGGATCCGCTTGAGGGTAAAACTCATGGAACGAGAATGTATGTCCCGTTGGGTCTATCTTGGTATATATTATAATATCTTTCTTTATATAAGAGGTTTTTGCTTTGTTTTTCTTTTAAATTTATTTTTCTTATAAGTTTGAAAACTTTTTTCTCTTTTGTTTTTGTTGCTGTTGTTTTTTTTTTAATTTTCTTGTTTTAGAGGAAGAATGTGTTTTCAAAGGCTCATAACCATATTGAGACTGCGTAAAACAACAAACCACAACGGAAACGTTAGGAGTCACGTTACAAGAATTGTTTTACAACACATGGTACTTAAGCTTTTGTTTTATTTCATTGTGAGTGGTGCGTGTCGAGCATGATATGGTTTTGTTAAGATTATAAAAGATGTTTAAATCTGATGTTAAGACCTTTATAAATCTGTAAAAATACTTATTCTATAATGTTATAACAGTAGGATTTAATATATATGTGTGTTTGACGGTTTTGGAATAACTTATGTCCTGTAAGGGCATTTTAGTAATTTCACACATTCGGGACTTGTACTTAATGTTATTATGATGAAAATAAGTTTATAAACCAGTAAGTAACAAGTCTCGGCTCACGGTTATGGCTTTAAACCATACTATGCGCCAAAAAGGCGTAAAAGTCGCTAAAATGCCGTTAGATTCATAATTTAAGTTAAACAGAAGTTGAGGCCTGTTTTATATATCAAAATCATGTCATATTATTTATTACATTAGTAGGTTTAAGTTTGGTTTATAAAAAGATTGATTTAAGCCATTTTTCTGTAAAAAGGGTAGTTTGGTCATTTAGCGGCAATTAACGATTCTAAGATTTTTATTCAGGTCATAATCTGAATAATTATGCCAAATGGTCCTACTTATTATACCATATCAGTAAACACATTATTTTGATTACAAAATCATGTTTAATCTTCTTAAAATGCCGAAAAGGGCTTTTTAGTCCTTTTTATGTTATAAATGCATTCTTTTATTGGCATTGACATAATCTAATTATATTTATAAATCGGTTTATGTCTTATAGTTACGTGCATGGGTGTTTAAAATCATGATTTGTACAAAAAGGACCTTTTTGCAAAAGTTTAAAGAATTTATGGAACTTTGTAATAAACTCAGATTTCTAAGGAATCGAGTGACGAAACTTTAGATGGTTATTCTAAATATAATTATGGTCTCAAAATGGTCAAAAGTCAGTAGCAAAGGTGGCTCGAAACGGGTCAGAACCAAAAGTCAACAAAAGTCAATTGTTGCGACTTTTGGCTACAAACCGAGCCTAGGCCAAAACTTGACGAGTCGAATCCATAGACATCTGTTCTAATACTTATTTTTAGATTGTTAGTGCATCAAAACATATTTCATAACATCTAGATCATTAGTTATGATTTTTATAAAAACTGGACAGTTTGACTTTGTTTGACTTTTCGGTTGACTCGTCAATTGGCCATGAATCCGTGAAAATCTGGAGATGCCCTCTTGAGGCATTAACACCTCTATTATTCTGAACGTATAGGAACTTTCGTTACTCATAATGACGGAGTATACACGGATTTAGAACAAAGTCAATGTGTAATCACGACAAGACTTTGTTCTAAGCTAAGAGCTATAAGAAATCACTAAATACGAATTTGAACACTTACATAAGGTCCAAATGAGTGGTAGGAACGAAATGAAATACTTAGGAGTGATCAGGAGCTCCACTAGGATGAACTTGATGAAAGTTGGTGAAGAAAGTGTGTTGCCCTCTCAATTTCCATCAGTTAAATGGCCAAGGAATGATCACAGAAGGTTATCAGGTGTTTAAGGGACAAATACAAGTGTACCTAGACGTGGCAAGCATGCAAGAATGGTGCCAAAACTCGACAAAGGTGGCAGAACAGGCTGCTGCCACCTTTCTGTTCGCTGGCAGGTCCTTACGGACCGTATGGGTTATGCCTTGCGTTACGTAAGGACCTCAGGCGCCCATAGCTTTGATAGCCTTGCAGACCGTATGGCTTGAGCCTTGCGGACCGTATGGCTTGAGCCTTGCGGTCCCAAGGAGTCTCCAGATCAAGAAAATTCTTAAATTTTATTCAAGTCCCTCATCCTTATTTCATATAATGCAATATGATTATTATTATCGTTTCAATGACTTTGGTCCCTCCCGTTCTGGCACACGGCACACGTATTGGGACACGTGTCGGAAAAAAATATTGGACGTAAAAACACGAGGTGATACAATCAATCTTGTATCCCGAGACTACTACACACTCTAAAGATCATAGATGGATGATGGTGGTGGGTGTTGGTGTTGTATTGTATTGGTGGTGGAACGATGGCAAAGTGAGATAGAAGTGGTTTGCCAAGGGATGCCTTTGAAGTGAGAGAGAAGTGGTTTGCCTGGCTGGGCACGGCCCCGTGGTCAGCTTCTGTTTCCTTGTTTTTTTCTTTGGGGTGCTGTTGAGGGGTTGGGCATATCACGTTATTCCTTCTTCTTGTATTTATGTTGGTTTGGCTGCTTATTTGCTTCTTTTGTGTTTTAGCTTTTTTGGTCCTATAAATACAAAAGGAACAAAGAAACGTGCTTTTTCCAACATTAGTACTAGAAAAGGGTTAGTTTTATGCCTCATTTGATGTAATTTATATGTCGCATTTTATACACATCAAGAGTTAATTACGTTTTACGTCCCTGTGGTTTGTAAAAAATCACTATTTCAGTCCATTAGTTTAAAAATAGCCAAAACAGTCCCTGTGGTTTCACTTTCGTAACAATTACAGTCCACCTTCGTTAACCCCATCAATTTATTCTGTTAAGTTTTGGTGAAATTACCAAATTGCCCATATTTAACAATATAGTGAATTTAACAAAAAAAAAATGTTGGTCACGTGTATCGAACCTGTGACCTTCGACTTGAAAAGCAATAGTCAAACCATTGGGCCACCCTTCAGTTTGTAAGTAAATTGATATAGTTTTCCTTTTAATGTGTGGGCACATGAGTTGGGAGATTTTAATTAATTTTGCAGGTGGGATGACAATGGAAATAATAATTCATATCGTTTTCCTATAATCAAAACCAATTGCAAATTCCCCAAATGAAATCCCTCTTTTTCTACTATTTTCTTCAATCTTTCTACATACCTAGATTAAAATCTCAAATGGGGTTTCAGTTTGTTGGGATTGAACCCTAACAAAGGAACAGATGATATCAAAGCCAAATACACTATCCGAGCTTTGGTTCAACTATCAGAGGTTACAACCTCTGATCTACCTTTACACTGCTTTTCCTAAACAACTGCTTCTATCATCTGATCGTTCAAGAGGCAAAGGTCTCAATGCTTAGACTAGTTTTTTACTTTATTCAATGTAACAGTGCTATGCACTGATAGTTTAGTATTGCAGTGTTTTAGTTAGTTACAATTTTGTTAGCAGTCACTATCAACCATGATGTCACAAAAGATGCTCAGTGGTTAGATAGTTAGTATAAATAGGTGAACGTTGTAACTGTTAAACTTGTCTTCCTGAAAAAGATCATTTTGCACTTTATCTTCTTCATTTCTTACTATCAAAAGATTGTAATTGGTTAAGGGGGAGTTTGTGAATCACATGCAAAGTTTATCAACTTGAAAGCATGATGGTGATGAAAACAAACGACCAATTGCTTGTAATAAAAGTTTTCCATTAATTCCGCTGCATATCTTTCATATTCAATCTATTTTCCATATTTAGAAACAAAAACTACAAGTGATTCAAACTTAGATCCTAACAATTGGTATCAGAGCTGGGTCAATCAATTTTGATTTAACAGTTAAATTGATTTCAACAGATCAGCTCTTTGTGCTAATTCGTTTGATAGTTTTACTTGAATACCGAGTTTTATTACTACAAAAGTTTTTAAAACACAAATCTGTTGTAAACAAGAGAAATGGCACAAAACACATCGGAGTCCAATATTGGATCCATGTTTAAACCACCTATGTTGAAACGAAATGAATATTTTATTTGGCAACGTAGGATGGGTCATATTCTCGCCCAACAGAACACCGGATGTTGGAGGTCCGTTGTATTTGGACCTCATGTTCCCATGGTTCCAAGTACAAATGATCCCCACACGCAGGTCCCTAAGAAACTCGAAAATTACTCTAAACAAGATTTCCTCATAATTGAGTTGGATGCTAAGGCCTTTAGCATTGTTGCTTCGGCTTTGCCCAATGAGATTTATGCGGGATTACTTCATTGTAATAGTGCTAAAGAGTTATGGGATTCTCTTAAAGAGCAATTCGGTTGTACTGAAGAGGTGATCGAGAATAATAGAGAGGTTTTAATTCAACAGTATGAAACATTTTGCCACGTTAAGGGTGAGCCATTAAACCAACAGTTGGCACGATATAGCTGTCTCATCTGTAGCTTATGTCACTCGAACAACTGTTGGTTACAAGGAAATAACCTTGACACAACTTCATGGACGACTCCTCACTTATGTGGGAGAGTTGAACCAGAAAAAGAAGTTGCAAGAGTCAGGGAAAACTGATGACTAACTTTGGGAAACACTGCTTTATATAGTCATGAGGAGGGGTCTAGCTGTGGAAAGGATCAGAGTTATGATCATTACATTAACATAACATCTGGAAACAATTTCAACTCTGATCCTAGTACACCCAATTTTGCCTTTGCTGCAAATAGTGAAAGCCAGACCTCTGACAATTTGTCTTTTGAAATGAATGACTTACAACATTTTGAACCCATTGACCTTGAAGAAATGGACATTTTGCATCAGCTGGCACTTTTAAGTGTTAGAGCAAGTAAATTTTACAAAAGAACTGATAGGTGATTTCCAGGATTGCATGGGGGGTTGAAAGTTGGGTTGGATAAGTCTAAAATCAAGTGCTACAAATGTACAAGATGGGTCACTTTGCCAAAGAATGAAGATCACAATCTGCAGGACCAATTGTAATACATCCTGGCAACAATCCTCAAAGCACTGTCCACTATTCCCAATATACCCCTGCACCTCAAATGCAAAACACTGCACATTTTGCACATCCTGTTGCTACAGTTCCTGTCCATTATGTCCAAGCACCACCTCAAGTACATGTGCAGCAAATGCCACAAGTTACTCAACCTACTCAAACCACTGCTACACCAACAGAGGTTAATCAACAAAGCTTTTTCACACAAGGTTTTGTTGATTGGAGTAGTTTTCCTGAGGATTTAGCTGATGAAAACTTTGCTCTCATAGCCAAAAATGATTTTGAAAATGAAAATATATGTTAAATGGCTTTGGAGACTATTGTTGAGGATGATGAATCTGTGGAGCAAGAGTTAAAGTCTGATTTAATTGTTGTGAAGCAGTGGTTATACCAGAAGTTACACCAGTGGTTGAAGTTAATGCTGTTGATGTTGAAAAAGACACTCTATCTGACCCTTGGGATAAGCAGGTGTGTGAGGGAGAAGAGTTTGATTGTGCTCTTATGGCTGCTTCGAAGGTATCACCTCAGATCCTTAAAGATCTATGTTCTGACAAATGCATTATTACTTTTGCAAACATAAAGCAGGTGAATGAAAACCTGAGAAACAAAATTTTAGAAGATGAACTTAATTTTGAAAAACTTGTTAAAGAGTTGAAAACAAAGTTAGCCACAATTGGTCTAATTAATGAACTTTTTATTGTTTTGGCTTTTCAGATTTTACAGATTAGCTCCCAGCCCATTGTCAAAGAGATTCCACCAGTTCTAGCATCTTACTAGACTTCGAAGACCTGTTCTCCAACATTGGTTTGCTGAAAACAATGTAGAAACAAAATCTTTTTGTATTTTTGTAAGTTTATGCTAAAACACACTGAAAATCTTTTTGGTTTTAATCTGTAAAGATGATAAACTATTTACAGGACAATGTAAACTATGTACAAACATATTTAAAGACATATTTTTGTGAATTCGTGTCTAAGGATCATATCAGTTGATTGAGACATATCATCAGTACCGTTGACCTTTAGATGACTTTAAGCTTTAAACTTGTTTACCTAGATTGTCGATATGTTTGTCCTCTTAAACTTTATCACGTTTCTCAACTGTTACAAGATATGTTAAGGTTAGATTTATGAAACTTGACTTATCTGCGGTTCCCACTTCTTGAATATACTCCCGTATCAAGATTCTCTAGATTTCATCTTAAAGGTGAATATAGCATAATTGATATCTGTATCTTCGTAATGCAAGACCTTGAGAGCTCAGGTTAGTACTACCGTACAGACAAAGAGATGAAGGCTCGTCTTTAAGGTGTGTTACACTTAAGGAATCTTTTCAGCACTGCAAATGATTAGATCTTTCGATATTTTTCAATATTGCATGCAGTTTTTGGGTTTATAGCGAAAGTATTATAGAAGTTCTAGGCTATTGCTTCCGCAAAATCAAAAGAACTTGTATAATACCCCAGATATCAACTATCTATAAAGACCTCGTATCTCAGAATCAGGCAATCTCTCAAACGAAATTTCAGAGTACTAAGTTCATATATCCAAGATGTGTTAATCCACAAGATTATGCAGCTGCTAAATTTAGTTTATATCTCGAAAACAGTTTACTAAACGTGTTAAGCCTATTGACACCTCCACAGTAAGACTCATTTATCACTTTTAAACTTTACATTTCTTTAGCATACTGTGATAGTCCACTGATATACTATCATTTCCTTTTTGTGACACCGGAATCTTTTTGTCTTTTTTCAATGTTTTTGTACATTTTTTAAAATTTTCATATGTTTTTGTGTTTTCCCAAATATCTCCCCCTAAAATCAAAAACATATTTTTGGATTTTAGATTTTTAAGAAATACTAAAATAGAAAGATATTTACAAACCATACAAACCAATGTGGATTACGTGAACTCGTCGTCTGATCCGTATTCAACCTCAGCTTCCGCACCTGTAAGCAAATTTTTAATACCGTTAAGCCACATTAGATATTTAAATATTGTTAATGGAAATGCTTTGGTATAGAAATCGGCCCTTTGTTCGTCGGTGTGGATTTTTTCTATTCGAACCAATTTCTTTTCGTAGCAATCACAAATGAAATGGTAACGAATATTCAATGTGTTTTGTACGTGAGTCATGAACCGGATTTTTAGTTATATCGATGGCTGCTTTGTTATCTACAAATAAAGGCGTGTCAAGAAACTGCAGACCATAATCTCTCATCTGTTGCTGAATCCAGAGGATTTGTGAGCAACCGCTGGAAGCAGAAATGTATTCCGCTTCACAGGTTGAGAGAGACCGTGGTCTATTTCTTACACTGCCACGTTACCAAACGTGTGCCAAAGAACTAGCATCCTTCAGTTGTAGATTTCGAGTTCAGCTTGTCCACTCTGAAGTCTGAGTCAGCGTATCCCGTTAAGTCGAAATTGTCATTTTTAGGATACCATAAGCCCATGCTAGGACATCCTTTTAAGTAACAGAAAATTCGCTTGGCTATCTGCATATGTGACACTCGGGAACTTGACTGATATCTCGCACATAAGCAAGTAGGATACATGATGTCTGGACGAGATGCCGTCAGATACATCAGTGAACCTATCATCGATCGATAAAGTGTGTCATCAACTTTCGTTCCTGTCTCGTCTACGCAAATCCCATGGTTCAGTGCCAGCGGTGTCGAAAGCGGCTTCGAGCTATACATTTCAAACTTTTTGAGAATGTCATGAACATACTTAGTCCGATGAATGAATATCCCGTCTGGAAGCTGATCCACTTGAAGACCTAAGAAGAACATCATTTCGCCCATCGAGGACATCTCAAATTTCTTCTTCATGATCCTTTCAAACTCTTTGCACAAACTGTCATCCGTAGAACCGAAAATAATATCATCCACATAGATTTGTACAATTATCAGATGCGATCCAACTTCTCTGGTAAAAAAAGTGTTGTCCACTGTGCCTCTTGTAAAGCCATTTCCAACGAGATGTTGCGATAACGTCTCATACCAAGCTCCCGGGGCTTGGTGTAGTCCGTACAAGGCTTTATCCAGGAGATATGCTTTGTTCTTGTTTAGTGGATCGACGAAACCTGGTGGTTGGCCGACATACACTTGTTCACGAAGTTTACCGTAGAGAAATGCAGATTTTACATCCAACTGGTACACCTTAAATCCTTTCCAAGCTGCGAACGCTAGGAAAATACGGATAGACTCTAATTGCACGACCGGTGCGTATACCTCCGTGTAACCTATACCTTCCTGCTGGTGGAATCCCTTGACAACCAGCCGAGCTTTGTTTCTGACTATTACACCCTGATCGTCTCTTTTACACTTGAAGACCCACTTTGTGTCAATAGCTTTCTACTTTGGTGGCAAGTCTACAAGCTTCCAAACACCCAACTTCTCGAACTGTAACAGTTCTTCTTGCATTGCTATCACCCAATTCTCGTCAGCCAGAGCCGCATTAACTGATTTTGGCTCTATTTAGGAAATGAAACATGAGTAGAAGTAATAGTTCTAGGTTGGAGCAACGCGAGTGTAGAAACAACTGAGTGCTTTGTTGATTTGATTTCGAGTACCCACACCAGTTTGTAGTTCTCCTATAATATTCGTTGCAGGATGGTAAGAATATGATCGTGGCATTTCTTCTGTTGGAACATCAACTGAGCTTTACTGATTTGAAACAATCAGATCACTGTTCACATCAACATTAGGAGTACTTGATGAAGCTTCGTTCTGATTTCTCAGACTAGCAGATTGATTCAACAAGTTAGATATCTGCTCAACTTCTTCATCCGATGAGGTTTCACCATCAACATCAAATGTTGGTGCTTCATCTGAGTCAGAATTCTGATTCTGAGGCATGCTGGGACCTGATGTTGTAGTTCCTGGTTCATTAGAAGCATTCACTAGATGTGTAGCAGGTGTTACTTCTGCTTCAGAAATATTTTTAACTTGACCACCGCTATTGCTCGGACTTGCTTCAGAAGATGAAGAACCCAATGTGGGTTGATTAACCAAAATTGGTCTTATAATTTGTTCTTGATTCGTCGACTGTTGAAGATAGTATAACGCTGCAATTTCTTCTTCAGACGGTTCTTCCGGCAAGTCGAATGACTTCCAAAGATCTTGGTAGTTAAACAACCACGCGTCACCTCTCCTTTGAATAGGATCCATATAGTTAAAACAATCCACGTGCTGTGCTTCAATAACCTTTCTCAACGAAGGAACATATACTCTTCTTAGCAGACTCGCATATCCGACAAAGAAACCTTCAAGCGATTTAGCTCCGAATTTTCCATCTTGATCGATTACAGTACATGGCGACCAAATGGTTCTAAGAATTTCAAATTTGGCTTCCGTCGGTTTATCATCTCAAAACATGTTTTCTTTGTTGGTTTGACAGTGAGAACTCTATTTAGCGTATAGCAAGCTGCAGCAACCGCTTCACTCCAGAAGCTGACTGGAAGTTTAGAATCTGCAAGCATGGTTCTCGCAGTTTCAATCAAAGTTCTGTTCTTCCGTTCAGCAACACCGTTTTGTTGTGGAGTATAGGGAGCACTAAACTCGTGCAGAATCCCTTTAGCGTTGCAGAATTCCTTCATTTTTTTATTCTTAAACTCTGTGCCGTTGTCACTTCTAATGCGTCTGACCGGCAGATGATAAAGATTCTCGAGTTTCTTAAACAGAATCACCAAATTCTCGAATGTTTCGTCTTTTGATTGCTGAAAGAATACCCACGAATATCTAGAATAGTCATCTGCCACAACCAAGCAATATAAGTCTCCTGCGATGCTTCGAACATTTACAGGACCAAATAAATCCATGTGGAGACGTTCTAATGGCAACTTGATTGAGTTCAGAATTTTCTTCGGATGAGATTTCTTTATCTGCTTTCCCTTTTTACATTCTAAGCAGCGATCAGACATATGAAAGCTCCGAAGATTTACACCTTCTACAAGATCATTATGGACCAAGAAATTCATTTTTCACAAATGAATATGCCCCATCTTACGATGCCATAGAATAGAATCTTTCTCAGTAGCCTTTGTCACAAAACATTGCGCTGATTTTGAAAATGGTAGCGACACCCATATCTAGAACATATAGATCATTCTCTCGTGGTGCTCGCATCAGAATCCACTCATCTGGTATTTTGAAACCTGGCTTCAAGATAATACATTCTTTGTCGTTGAAATGTACCGTGAACTTCTTGTCGCAAATCTGCAATATGCTCAGAAGATTATTCTCCAACTCTGCAATATAATTCACGCGATCAAATGAAACGACGCCATTTGACAATTTGCCTTCAGCTACAATCCTTCCATCCTGGTTAACCGCAAATCCAACATTCCACCATTGATAGTTTTTATGTCGAATAGCAACACTTTCATTCCCGTCATATGCCTCGATGCTCCACTATCCAAAATCCACTTGGAGAGTACGGATCTCTGGAGCCCCTGCACATTTCAACAACTAGTTAAACAGCACGACCCAAGCCTTTTTGGTCTTGGGTTGAATTGGATAACCATCATCGTAATCAAACTCACATTCGTAAGCATAATCAAATTCATATTCATCTTCTGGATTTTCGACGATGTTAATGTTTGAAAACGTCACTTTCTTTTTATCTTTTGAAACATTACCACTTGTGGATTTGACAGTGTTGATTTCAATTTCAGATTTTGATTCTTTCGTGTTATCAGTCTTTACAGGCTCAGACTTAGTAACATCGGATGTTGTTGACCGTTTCTTTGCAATCCAGGATTGAGATTTTATGTTAGCCTTCTTGATGTAAAACTTGTTTTCATTAGCCTTTGAAGTTTCACCTTTTTTGAAAGTTGAATTTTCAAACTTCTTTTATGTTTAGGTTTAACTTCAGCTTTTGATTCATTTATTTTCAAAATCTTTACAGGTTTTACAAACTCTGGTTGCTTTGGTTTCACAACATTTGAACTTTCTTTCCTTCGAAGATAAGACGGCTTTGATTTCGGACATTGGCGTGCAATATGACCAATTTCGTTGCACTTAAAACAAGCCCGAGAATCATGTGGATGTCCTTTAGTGGGTTTTACACCACTTGTTTTGGCACTACTTGCAATTTTGGCTTTATCTCGAAGTTCTTTTTGTTTCTTGAACTCATCATTTGATTGTTTGCCAATCAAACTTTTCTCATGAACCGTGCTCGTCCCATATACAAAATTCATGTTTTTATTCTTGTATTCATGAAATGGTGACGAATTCTTTTTAGTTTCATCTGATTCTTCTAATCCCAACCTAGCTCTCCGGTTTTCCGGATGATCACCACCATTCCTTTGGTAGTTGTTTCTTTTAGGTTTGGAATAGAATTTTCTTTCATTGATCTCCAGATCATCTGATGTGACTTCCACGAGTTTAAAGAATTTGTCTAACAATTCTTCCTTCACGTTCTGAATCGGAAAACTATCATCAAAGTACAATCTATCAGAATCCTTAACCTTGTACATAACAACGTTAGGATCATCACTTAGATCGTCATCCGATGATTTATCGTCATCTTCGGACTGTGAATCAGAATTCTTTTAACTCGAGTAGGCGCTTTTAAAGCTGCCTTCATCAGAATCATTCAGAACATTTTCAACAACCTTATTAACCACAGAGTATTGTCATCATCTGTTTTAGTATAGATTATATCAATGTTCTCTGGAATCTCATTTTTCTTTTCAGATAACAACTCAATATTGAGTGCCTTATCCATCCCATCAGCGGATTTGCGACAATACTTCTCGCATAGGGGTGGAGGAACATTGCTATATTCTTTACCAATTTTCTTTTTAGGTTTTTCTTCCGATGTAATTGTCAGAAGGATGTGATCAATGACATATGCGTTACAAGTGTAACTTCTCAAAAGTTGTTGAACTCGTTCTGTTTCAATTTTCATGTCTTGGAGTTGTTGCTTAGTTTCAGCAATGGTGTAATATAGATATTAATCGCCTTTTGTTTATCAATTACTGTTCCTTTCAACATTCTCACAGTATCATGTTGTTCGATATTGTTTCGATCGAGCCTGCTGTAATCATCTTTCATTTTGTCATACGCTTCTTTCATTGTGTGATAATCGTATTTTTAAAGTTCATTATGCACATTGATTTCAGCGATGATCTTTGATTTTTCAGCACATTCGATACATGGTTCAGTACATTTTGTACAAGGTTTCTCAACCTCTACAACTTGTACTTTTAAAACTTCATTTACCTCTGGACCTACCTTGGTTAGATTTGCCACTAAAGCTTTATCGGCAATATCCTTGAGGTTTTCGGCATTCACTTCTTGAGTAACATCAGTGACTACTTCATCAGATTTCTCCTCGAAAGCTTGTTCCTGAGAACTTCCATCAAAGTGGCCTGCAAAACTATCACAAGAGTTAGGAGATAAAATTCCTTGTTTCTGCATGTGGATATACTCCTCTTCCTCCTGTTGTTGTTGTAGATACTGTTCCAGTAAGATATTCTATAGAACTGCTGCGTCTTCGGCAGATGTATCTTCATCAATTTGTGCCATCAATGCAACTCTGGTCTTCTTACCATATGAGAATTCCAATCGATACCATCATCTTCGTTTGATGCAACCATACCTTTCTCAGTGTTGCTACTGTTAGGTTTCTCTTAGATTTCAACCTGAGTCTTTTTCGGGAAAGGCTTGTACTGAAGTGACTTCTTGTAATACTCGTTGCCTCCTCCGAATGGGCTCTGATTTCATGTTGCTTTAGGGTTTTTGCACTCTCTCTTGAACTGCCCTTTCTGTCGGCATCTGAAGCAAGTGACTTTTGTTTTATCAAACCCTAGCTTATTGCTTGAATTTCCGATATCTCGGCCTGTGAGAGCAACTAACTTTGTAACTCTTCAGATGATAGAAGCTAAACACCACTTTATATCCATGAGCTCCAGCTCTTCTTCGTCCACCTGATCGGAGTCTCCGGCGGTCATCTCGGGATTACCGATTTTCCCAGCTACAAGACTTTCATACGATTCTAGAACAGTGGCGAGAAGTACCATGTGTTGCTTAGCAGTTTGCTCAGAAACAACATTGTTCAAATTAACAGCGATGTTACATTTGAATACATTCGAATGAGAATTTGTTTGTTGGTTCTGATTTGCTTGACTCTGATAAGACGAATTTGAACCAGTGCTTGAAAATGAAGACTGTGGACTTTGATCATATTGAGGATATGATTGATTCTGATTCTGCTGCGAATTGTTTGAAGAATTCACACTCGCGTCGAATGCCGTTTGAGTCTTTGGGCTTGAAATGTTATCTTGCATTCCACTCTTGTAGTACAAACCAACATCTTGAATAACATTAGCGTTCTTTGACTTTGCAATCTTCAAGAGTTCCATTTCATGGCCTTCGAGTTTATCGATAAATGTTGACAGCTTGAAGAATTCCCATTTTTCGCTTTCCTTCAGAACCGTTAGGTAAGTAGTCCATTCTCCATCTGGTAGCGCGTCTACAAGCTTGTCGATGTACTCTTGTTCCGTCTTCTCAAGACCGTGTCTTCGCATTTGAACTTTAAGATGACAAAAGCGTTCAATCATCTGCTTCATGGTCTCACCCTTCAGCATGTTGAAGATATCGAACTCTTTCATAATGAGAGGTTTCTTGCTCTTGATCATCTCCGTGCTTCCTTGATATTTCTTTTGAAGCGATAGCCAGAGTTCTCTTGCAGTCGTGTATTCTGGTAGCAAGACGAGAATATCTTCTTTAACGGATTGTTGGATAAGGCTGATCATCTTTTTCTCAGCAATGTATTCTTCTTTCTGTGCCGTGGAGTACTTGTATTTCTCCAGAACTTGCTGATGTTCGTCCAATGGAATTGTATAACCTCTCTCGATCGACACCCAACCTAGGAAATGCATGGCTTGAACCCAATATGTAAACTTCTCCTTCCATCCTTCATACTCGTCCATGCTCATTAGCTTTGGCGGTTTAATAGTCGTGCCCATCTCGTTGTCAAGATTGACTTGTTGGATCACGTTGGCATTTGACGAACCCGCTGCTGTCATATATGCTCTTTGTAGATCATCCATCATGAATAACGAGACGTGTATACTGAAAACACTTGAAAACTTTGAAAACAATTAGTTTTACTACAAGTTCGGTTGAACTTGTAGCTACAATGAAGAATTCTCAGAAATTATCACAAGTTCGGTCGAACTTGTGATTTAAGATTTGAAAAATATAATTTTTTTTAACTTCGGTCGAACTTGCAACAGTTTTGAAAATAAACCTGAGGTAACTTCGAGCGAACTTATCAAATGAATTTGAAGAGAAACTAGCAAGTTCGGGCAAACTTAGCTAAACTTCTTGAATTTATATTAAGTTCGGTCGACCTTGACAAATATTAATAAAAATCTAGCAACTTCGAGTGAACTTAACCAAATTTCCTCAAAAATTCACTCAAGTTCGAGCGAACTTGGTAAAAAATAACTGAAAAAGTAACTTTTTAGCACAAGTTCGGCCGAACTTGGCTAACAAGTTCGATGGAAAGTGTTTTGTTAAACATGGTTTTTGCAACATTTCGGCACCAATTCGATTGATTTTGGTCTCCAATCTTTCAAGGGGTTATCTTTGTTGTATTTTACATGATATATTCAAAATTGAAAAGATTTTGACCGTGAATTCTTCATTTTTTGTGAAAAAGTAATGAAAAATAGAAGAACGGAGATGAAATAGAAGTGTTCTTGTCTTGATTACTATCAAATCAGGCTGTTCTAGCTCTGATACCACTTGTAGGACCGATCCTTGATGCTAAGGAACCTAAATTTGATATCTAACGTCCATAATAGCAGAAATATTACATCGTGTTTACCAATAGACAAGAATTAATCAGTTTAACATCAGTTTTATTGATTAGACGTCAAGAGTACAAACTAACAGAGCTTCGCCTCCAAAATGCCAAAGTTACAAATGAGTGAGACATGCTAGCTATTTATATAGTAACAAGTTCGCCTGAGGAAGACCCAAGTTCGCCCGAACTTGCCTTAGCAAGTTCGGCCGGACTTGACCAAACATGTCACTATGGGCGAACTTGTCCTCAATCTACATAAATACATCATTTTGCTAGCCTATCCAACTCTATTCTATACAGACTCGATATAAGACTTAGACATAGACATTATGCACCAACAAAAGACCGGGTTACTGTTTACAAAAGCATAAGTCATAAACAACCTCGCCCGAATGGAGATTGAGTACGGGCGAAGAGTTTTGTACCTGTACGTGCATATAAGTAAACCCATGACCAACTAACAATAAGACTAGTAGACTCAAAATACACGACTCAATGTACACTACCCCCTTCGGCACTAATTGTCCTCAATTAAAACTCAAGTGCCAAAACAAACTAACATTGAGTGCTAAAGTTGAAAGCTTTAATGTTATAATCAGCGAAAGGGGTCAAAAGTTAAGTTATAAACGCAAGTTTAGCTCAAAAATGACCAACCTGAATCTCCACACTCAATGTTACTACACCTCAAACCTATGGCAGTCACAAAACACAAACCAATCAACCCAAACTAGCCTTTCCGCAACCTGCAGTATGCTAAACTACCCAAACCGAACCATCCGCAACCTCAAACAAGCACTAAACATACCCAAACACAAGACTAGAACAAGACCCAACACAAAATCTAACCCTAAATTAAATAAAAACTGAAATAATTGACTCATAGTACAAAGATTACAAGAAACATACCTTGGATTTGAGTTAGACAAGAGGAACTAAGAATAATCCAATTGTAACTTGAAACCCTCGTGAAAATCCCGTGTTTGTGATGAAAGGATGAAGTATGATGGTTAAAATCGGTGGGGTAATGTGTGTAAACAATGTGGAGCTGCAGATTTGGTGAGTAGATGGCGATTCTTAGTGGTTTATGGTGGTAAGAAGTGGGTGTCGGCGGTTGTAGAGAAGAAAGACAGGGCAAAATGGATGAAATTTGGGGTTTTTACGAAGCGTGGCTGCAGGTAGGGTGACTCGCAGGCCGCGAGTCCTATAAGGAAACCAGCCGTGCCCCGCGACCGCAATTGTGATGTCAGACTTCGGTGGCTTCTCGCGGGCCGCGAAAAGAAGAGGCAAAGCCTCTCGCGCCCCGCCAGAAGGCATTTTCAACAGAAAGTTTCAAAATTTCCACCAGTTCACGCCTTAGAAAAATTTTCAACAATTAACCAAACCCCCCCCCCCCCCCACGACACAACCCAAAATTTTTCTAACTCTGGAACTTACCTGGAACTCATTTTTCTCCTCATTCCCCGCATATCCTCGGTATAGATGTTGGGATTGAACCCTATGAAAGGAACCGATGATACAAAGCCAAATAACACTATCCGAGCTTTGGTTAAACTATCATAGGTTACAACCTATGTTGTATATACACTGCTTTCCCTAAAGACTGCTCTCCTATCATCTGACTTCACAAAGTTGCAAAGGTCTGCCAGAGTTACAAGGATCAGAGGATAGAGATCAGAGCTTAGTCATTAGATAGATAATCAATGTAACAATGCTAAGCACTGATAGTTAGTATTAGCAGTGTTTGTAGTTAGTTACATATAGTTTCCTGTCATTATCAACCCTGACATCATCAAAGATGCTCAGTGGTTAGATAGTTTAGTATAAATAGGTAACTTGTGTAACAGTTTAACTTGTCTATCAAAAGATCAACTTTTGCATATCATCTTCTCTGCATTTTCTTACTACCAAACTTCAATTGCAAAGGCTGAGGGGGAGTTTGTGAATCACATGCGAGTTTACCAACTTGAAAGCATGATGATGATGAAACCAAACGACCATTGCTTGTAGTAAAAGTTTTCCATTTATTTCCTCTTCAAATCTCTTTTAAAACTCAATCATTTTATATTTTTGAAACAAAAACTACAAGTAATTCAAACTCAGATCCTAACAATTGGTATCAGAGCTTGATTCCTCAAATTCTATCTAACAATCGATTTGATTCGAACAGATAAGCTCTCTGCTATTTAGTTTGGTTGTTTTTGCTTGATAAACAGAGTTTTATTACGTTCAAAGTTTTTAAAACAGAAATCTGTGAAAAATCAACTGAAAATGTCTCAAAACACACAAGATGCCAACTCTGGATCCTTATTCAAACCACCGATGCTCAAAAGAAATGAATATTTCATTTGGCAACGACGAATGGGTCATATCCTTGCTTAGCAAAACACCGGTTGCTGGAGATCTGTTGCTTTTGGACCTCACGTTCCGATGGTTCCAAGCACAGAGGATCCAACTAAACAAGTGCCAAAAAATCCTGAAAACTTTTCGGAGCAGGATTTCCAGAAAATTGAATTGGATGCTAAGGCATTCAGCATAGTTGCTTCGGCCTTACCCAATGAGATTTATGCTGGTCTACTCCATTGCAATAGTGCAAAGGAGTTATGGGATGCACTGAAAGAGCAATTCGGTGGGACTGAGGAAGTGATTGAAAGTAACAGAGAAGTTTTAAATCAACAGTATGAAACGTTTTGTCACTTGAAAGGAGAGTCTCTAACACAACAGTTCGAACGTTACAGTTGTCTCATCAGTGAACTTAGACTGGTTAACGTGGTTTCCTAATTCGCCTGTCAATAGTCGTTTCCTTAGATCCTTACCAGATAAGTGGGAGACTGTAGCTTATGTAACATGAAAGTCTATTGGGTTTAAAGAAATGTTTTTGACACAACTTCATGGGATACTCCTCACTTATGAGAGAGAGTTAAACCAGAAAAAGAAGTTGCAAGATTCTGGCAAAATGACTGATGATTACTCATTGGGTAATACAACTCTTTTTGGCCAAGAAGAGGGATCTGGCAGCAGTAAGGACCAAAGTTATGATCACTATATAGATATTACTTCTGGTAGGAACTTTGGATCTGAAACATATGCACCCAACTATGCTTTCACTGCTAGTGGGGAAAGCCAAACCTCTGATAATCTATCCTTTGAGCTGAATGACTTGCAACATTTTGAACCTTCTGATCTTGAAGAAATGGATATTTTGCACCAACTGGCCCTATTGAGTGTTAGGGCTAGTAAATTCTATAAGAGAACTGGTAGGAAATTCCTAGGATTGCATGGGGATTGAAGGTTGGGCTGGATAAATCAAAAGTCAAGTGTTATAAGTGTAATATGTTAGGACACTTTGCCAGAGAATGCAGGTCTCAAAATTATGGACCAATAGTGACTCATCCTGGCCCTAGACCTCAGCACACACAAAAGACTGCTCATTATTCCCAATATACCCCTACTCAACATGTTCAAAACACTGCCCACTTTGCATATCTTGCTACTACTGTTCCAGTGCATTATGTTCAATCCACTGCTCCACAAATTCAATATGTTCAGGCTCCATCACATCCTCAAGTGCATGTACAACAAGTACCCATTGTCACACAACCTGCTCAAACCACTGCTAGTCCAGCAAAGATTGGTCAACAGAGTTTTTTCACACAAAGTTATGTTGACTTGAGTAGCTTGCTTGAGGATTTGACTGATGAGAACTTTGCTTTAATGGCCAAAAATGATGTTGAACAAGAATTTTGTTTAATGGCCTTAGGGACAATTGCTGAAGGTGTTGAATCTGCGGATTTAGTGTCAAAAACTGATGAAGTTCAAGTTTGTGATGAAACAGTGGTTTCAAGTGAAGAAAAGAAAAATGCTGCTGATAAGGAAAAGAACTCTCCTGCTGACCCATGGAATGTTGATGTGTGTGAAGATGAGTGTGATTGTGCTCTCATGGCTGCTACAAAGGGACCCTCTACTTGCCTTGATAGCTTATGGTATGTAGATAGTGGAGGTTCCAGGCACATGATAGGATGTAGAGCCCTTCTCAAGGACTTCAAGGCTCATGGGGGTGATATATCTTTTGGTAATAACTCAAAGGGAAAGGTTTTAGGGCCTGGGTTGGTTCTGGCTGGTAAACTCAAGTTTGAAAATGTGAATTTAATTGACAATTTGAAATTTAACCTGCTGAGTGTCTCACAAATGAGTGACAGAGGGTATGGATCCTTCTTCACTAAGAAAACTTGTCAAAATGTGGGATTAGAGGTTGTTAAAAAGATTGATCAAATCATTGCTGAGAGCAAAGCACAACTCACTGCACACAGAAGTGGGATGTGTATGTGGTAGATATTCTAAAAGATAATCCTATGTCTGGAACATGCTTATTCTTAGTTGCTTCTAGCAAAGAGACAGAGTTATGGCATCGAAGACTTGGACACACAAATCTTAAAACTATCACCACACTCGCAAAACAAATTCTTGTAAGAGGTTTGCCTCACAAGCAATTTTCCTGTGAAGAACATTGTGTTTCCTGCTTAAAAGGAAAACAACATATAAGTTCTTTCAAATCAATTGAAGAGTCCAAAACAAGCCAGTGTTTACAATTGCTTCACATGGACTTGTTTGGCCCAGTACAAATCATGAGCTTAAAACACAAAAGGTATTGCCTAGTAATAGTTGATGATTTCTCTAGGTTTACATGGACCTTCTTTCTCCACTCTAAGGATGAAACTGCAGTCATTTTGCAAAACTTTTTTAAACAAGTAGAAAAGCAATTTGATCTTCCAGTAAAAATCTTTAGGAGTGACAATGGAACAGAGTTTAAAAATAGGGAGTTGGATGCTTTTTGTGAGTCAAAAGGAATTGTTAGACAATATATCATTCCAAGAACTCCAGAGCAAAATGGGGTGGTTGAAAGGAAAAATAGAACTTTAATTGAATCAGCAAGAACTATGCTTGCAGACTCTGGTTTACCCTTGTCTTTCTGGGAAGAGGCTGTAAACACTGCTTGCTATGTCCAAAACAGAGTTTTGATTAGCCCCAGGCATCAAAAGACTGCCTATGAGATTTTGTATAAAATCAAACCTCTTATTTCCTATTTTAAAGTTTTTGGCTGTCCATGCTTCATTTTAAACTTAAAAGATTCTATATCTAAGTTTGCAGCCAAAATTGACTGTGGTTATTTTCTGGGATGCTCAACTACTGCTAAAGCCTACAGAGTTTTTAACTCTAGGACCAAGTGTGTTGAAGAAACTTTGAATGTGAAGTTCAATGAACTTTCATCACTGAAAATCCGAGCAAATCCTGCAGAGCTTTTTGATTTAGATAAATTCACATTTGCTAATGTTTCTATCAAGCTAGACAATGAAGGTACACCACAACCATCTAGAGAAGATCAAGATCAAGAATATGACTGTGTGCTTCCACAAACAAAAGTCTATTCTTCCATCAGAGGATCAGGTGCCACAAGCTCTTGTGTAAACTCTGTCACTTCTGGGTCAACAATGTTTGATCCTCAAACCTCTGCCAGTTCAAAAAAATATCTGTTGATAAAAGTCCTACATCTGGGCACAAAAATCATCAGAATGTTACCTCTATACCCCCAATACCACCACCTCCATTTACATCAGCGGCTGATCCTTCAAATTCACCAGCAGTGGTTAGCTCAGATGATACACATTTGCAGCCATCACCTCAAAATGCTATTGTTCCATACCAAGGTGATTTGATTTATCTCAAAAGCCATCCAGCAGATCAAGTTATTGGCAACATCAAATCTTGGGTGCTCACACGGAGCCAATCCCAAAATATTTGTCTTTTTGCTGGTTTTCTATCACTCACACAACCAGTCAAGTACCAAGAGGCACTGAAAGACAACAGCTGGGTAGAAGCCATGCAAGAAGAACTCCTTCAGTTCAAGAGACAACAAGTTTGGGAGCTTATGCCACTGCCAAAAGATGTAAGTCCAATTGGCACAAAGTGGGTCTTTAAGAACAAAACTGATGAAAGGGGTATTGTTGTAAAAAACAAAGCAAGGCTCGTGGTTCAAGGCTACAGACATGAAGAAGGTATAGACTATGATGAGACTTTTGCTCCTGTAGCAAGGTTGGAAGCTATTTGACTGTTCTTAGCTTTCGCTGCTAACCACAACATAAAGGTGTATCAAATGGATATAAAGAGTGCATTTTTGTATGGAAAAATCAAAGAAGAGGTGTATGTCTGTCAACCTCCAGGTTTTGAAGATGCATTCCATCCTAATCATGTCTACAAGCTCAACAAAGCATTGTATGGCTTGAAGCAAGCACCAAGAGCCTGGTATGAAACTATATCCACTTTTCTCTTATCCATAGGGTTCACTAGAGGTAAAATAGATAAAACCCTATTCTTAAAATGGAAAGGAAAAGATTTGATGCTTGTCCAAATTTATGTGGATGACATCATTTTTGAATCCACAAGCACTGCTATGTGTGAAGAGTTTTGGAAACTCATGGCAACAGATTTTGAGATGAGTGCAATGGGTGAGCTCCAATGTTTTCTTGGTCTCCAAGTTAAACAATTTCAAAATGGCACTTTATCCATCAAAACAAGTATGTGAAAGAACTGCTTAAAAAGTTTGATATGGACAATTGTAAACCATGTAGCACACCCATGGCAACCACCAAGCTAGTCACCATTGATGATAAAGATGACCTTGTTGATCAAACTCTTTATAGAAGCATGATTGGGTCTTTATTGTACCTGACTGCATCAAGGCCAGACATCGTGTTTGCAACATGTGTTTGTGCCAGATCACAGGCATTACCTAGAAAGTCTGATCTTATTGCTGTAAAAAGGATATTCAGATACATAAAAGGTGCTCCCACACTTGGTATCTGGTATCCAGCTAATGGGAATATTGAGCTTTCAGGTTTTTCAGATAGTGACTTTGCTGGGTGCAAAACTACAAGGAAGTCCACATCAGGAGGATGTCAATTCCTAGGTGATTGTCTAGTGTCTTGGCAAAGCAAAAAGCAGGTTGCAGTTTCAACATCCACTGCTGAGGCAGAGTATATTGCTGCTGCTAGCTGCACTGCTCAACTCTTGTGGCTTCAAAACCAGTTGCTGGATTTTGGTGTAACTGCACTAAAGACTCCACTCAGATTGGACAGTCAAGCTGCTGAAAACATCATTAAAAATCCAGTTTCTCATTCAACTACAAAACACATTGACATCAGACATCACTTTGTGAGAGATTGCTATGAAAAAGGTTTGATTTCTTTGCATCATGTCCATACTTCAGATCAGTTAGCAGATGTTTTAACCAAGGCATTGGATACATCTACCTTTGAAAACTTGATCTCAAGAATTGGAATGCTAAACATGGATTAAAAACAAGTTTTCTTGTAAATCCATGCGTACATAGCACCAAAATGTTTTCAGAAAATCAATAACTCATCCTTAAAAATAGTTAAAATTGAAATTTTTCAATAAATCTTTAAAAGTCTGCTCATAACATCTGTTTGCTCAAAACCTCTGATAGGCTTCAAAATCTTATCCACTGTTAAAGTGTATCCTCTGACTTCCATTTTTACCACTTTTTTCAAAACACTGATAGCTATCCACTGATAGTGTTAAAAATCAGTAGTTTTCTCATCAGAGGTTACACGTGGCCAGATGTTAGCCATCAGATCTTGCAACAGATGCCATGTAATCGTCACTTTTTCAAAACCCTATAAAAACCCTGTTTTATCCCTCACCAGTGTTTACCCTAAACTGTGTCGATTTCAAAAATCTCAAAACAGTTTTTCTCTCTAACACCATGGCTCCCAAATCAAAATCTTTGAAGAAATCAACACAAGCACTTCCATCCTACACTCTCATACTCAAAACCCCACATAATTACACTGCCATACTTGAAGCAAACAACGCAAATACTCGCTATCATCCAATGATTCGAATTTTGCAAAAGTCGAAATTCAAGCACATGTTAGAAGTCGAAGCCCCAATTTACATTGATTATCTTCGTGAGTTCTGGAATAATGCTAAGGTTCACTCAAATGCTGCTGGTGTTCCTTATACAATAATCTCAAGAGTAGGGGGAGTGTTGATGCAAATTAGCCCCCAATCGATCTCTCAAGTTTTCAAGTTAAATGACATAGAACATCCTGTGTCATTTCCCCAAAATAAGATCCAAGCAGAGTTTCTGGAAAGAGGTTATGTAGGCCAGATGAAAGGTATGACCATCTTTAAACCTAACTTTCCTGCTGAGATGAGATTTTTCTTTCACACAATTCTAACTTGTCTCTCAGCAAAAACCACTGCTTTCAATGAAATTCCATTGAACATGCAATATCTGGGTATGCAATTTTAACTGACACAGATTTTAACTACTCCCATATATTGTTCAATGATCTTGTGAATAATTTTCAAAATATTGCAAAAAAACAGTTTTTTAGATTCATCCATGTTTTATGAGTGTTTACTTACAAGATCAAATCAAAGGTCCTGAAAGTAAAATAGGCGTTGTGACTAAACCAGGCTGCCTCACTCATGAAACCTTCACCAGAATAACAAACCAAGATAAAGTTGCGAAAACACAAGTAGAGGAGGCTGAGCAAGTTTTACCTGAACAAAATGTTCAAACTCGACCTCTTGCTACTAAGCCCACTGCTCTTGGTGATCAGGGCACCACAACCGCTGCTCTGAAGCCCACACCAAAAATCCTCAAAAAGAAAACCAAAACACTTACCAAAAAGCCCACCAAACCCAAAAGGGTCCTCTGGAAGATGAGATCCCAGAGGTTAACCCAGTGACAGCACCAAATTCACAAACCACTGCTGCTACTTCTTCATAGAAGATGGTTCAAAGATCTCTAACTAGCTTTGAAACTCCTCCTTCTTCCTCACAAAAGGAAAAGGTTGTAGACACAGGGACACCAAATTATGAAGCTCTAGATCCACTTGGTTCTATCTTCCACAGCCCCTCTCCCAGGGCACTGTCGCTTTCTACACATCCACCTTCACCAATAACCACACTTCCACCTACTATTTTACCATTGCTGAATGCAATTGAATTAGACCAGGCACAAACCAGCACTTCTCAACAATCTATTACTGAGAATATACTTCATCAAGAGGCTGGGTCTGACTCTTTATTCGTTGCTAGCCCATCAGCACATGAAGAGGCAACATCCCTTGGGTTACATGTAACCCTTGGTGATAGTTCAACTCAAGCAGCCACTACAATTGCTGAACTCCCAAGTTCTCGGTTGGACAGTGGTTTCATTACTAAGACTTGGTTGTAGGCAACCACTATTGAGGCAACAACTGTTACCTCTGTTGTGGGAAGTCCCCAGTTCCAAGACAAAGGGGCATCTATGGTTGAAGCTGGTACTAAAACCACTGCTAATGATACCATAGATACAACTACCACTTCAGGTAGGAGTTCAGATGATCCTATTAAATTAGGTGATGAGCTAAAATACCAGATTTGACAGAGAGAGTGACAAGGATAGAAAATTCTGTTGATGAAATCAAAAGTTTACTGAAGCAAATGATAGCTACAAAAAGTCAACCCTCTGTATCCACTGCTGATCTCAAAGAAGCTCTCAACCCTCTGTTTCAACATCAACAACATTATTTGGATCTATAACACAAGCACCAGATGAATGATGTTAGAAACATGGTTGAATCAAGGTATCAAGACACTACAGCAGACATTAAAGCCATCAAAGCTCATCTACTCATAACCATTGGCCATGCACCTCCAACGATTATCTTTGTTATAACAGATGAAGCTGTGGCCAAGGCAAGGGCTAGTCACAAGAAGACAGTGATCGAGGAGAGCAGAGTGTTGGTTGAGAAAAAGATTGAACAGCAAAAAGAAAAAGGAGAGGTTGGTACTTCATCAAAGAGGATACCTACTAGAAAAGCCAGGCAACCAACATCCACACCTCCTAAAACTAAGCCTGCAACCAATCAAACCATTAAAACCTCTGCCTCTAAAAATCCTATCACACCTTCAAAACCACAACCCACATCCACACAAGCAGATGTTACAGCACCTATTGTGTCAACATCTGTTGATACAGCAGAGGTTGCAACAGATGGAACTTTATCCACTGCCATGATCACATATCCCACATCAACTCATCCATTATCCACACCACCTAAGATCCCACTACCACCATCACCCACTTTAAGGTTTAAAAGGAGAAAGATCACAAAAGTGATAAATGATGATGTGATTCATGCACCTCTTCCACTATCATCACAACCAATGACCTCCACATCAGTGCTTACAGCATCTTCAACTCTTGAAATTACTCCTGTAGCAAAGCTGTATCCTCTTGATTTACCAGCAGTCATGGAAGAGATTCTAAGTTTCTTTTCAGAGGATGACCCTGACAAAAGAAAAATCCTATCCCTTGATGGCTATCCAAGACCTGCAAATGTTGATGATTACCTGGAATTGAAACGGAAGCAAGCAGAGGATTTTGCCAAAAGAGAATCAGCTGGTAAAGATGATAGAGAAATACATATTGCCATGTCCTTCAACTAAGTAAAGCCAACATTTTACAAAACTTTGTCAAGAACCTGAGCAACCAGATTTCAGAAAGGGAAGATAAGCTAGTCAAAAGTGAACTCATTGAGTATATCATGGAGAACAAGAAGTATAAAGCAACAAGGGCACATTCAGGGATTGGAGCTTAGATGAGATGAGAGAAGAAATCAACAGAATGCAAGAAATGTTGAAAGATCCTCTTAAAAAGCCAACTCCTCCCAACTGGGATTTACACAAGAAAGATATGCCTGAAAGAGACTTAAAGTTGAAGAGAATGAAGAATGAACTAATTCAGAATCATTATGGTTCAAAGAACCAAGTGATGAGATGGGGTGAGGTCAGGGTGATAGACAATTACAAAAAGTTAGAAGAAAGTAGGAAAAGGATCCATCCATGCCTCCTAAACCTGATTATTCAAAAGAAGATTCTATTCTCAAAGCTCAACTCTCCAAAAAGTCCAGCACAACATCTGCCCATTCCACACTTGCCCCGTTACACAGAAAAAGGCAAGGGGAGATGTCTGAAAAGACTGACAAAGAGTTTGAGGATACATTTATCAAAGAAGGTATACAGAACATGATTGATTATCCAACAGATGATTCAAGTGCCAAGCTGGCTAAAGATTTATCACAAATAGCTCCTTCTCAATCCTCAGCAATAAAAGCTCCTTCAAGAAAACCTTCAGACCCAAAAATTCTAAAGTGGAAGGTCGACAAAGATACCCATGAATTGACACTGCTCAAGTCTGATGGTGATGCCACTAAACTATCTATGGAAGCTGCTTATGAGCTTACAGTAGAAGACTTCCAAGATTTATCATGTTTAGAACTGGAGAAGGATGCTGATGACATAGAATCTCTAAACTTTGAACTTCAGTTCAAAGGTCAAATAAGAGATTTCTTCCTGAGGAATAAAGACCAAGAATAAAGTGTTTCTGGCATCATCTGTTCCAGGGGGAGATTGTTGGGATTGAACCCTATGAAAGGAACAGATGATACAAAGCCAAATAACAATATCCGAGCTTTGGTTAAACTACCAAAGGTTACAACCTCTGTTGTATATACACTACTTTCCCTAAAGACTGCAATCCTATCAACTGACTTCACAAAGTTGCAAAGGTCTGCCAGAGTTACAAGGATCAGAGGATAGAGATCAGAGCTTAGTCATTAGATAGATAATCAATGTAACAGTGCTAAGCATTGATAGTTAATATTAACAGTGTTTGTAGTTAGTTACATATAGTTTCCTGTCACTATCAACCCTGACGTCATCAAAGATGCTTAGTGGTTAGATAGTATAGTATAAATAGGTAACTTGTGTAACAGTTTAACTTGTCTATCAAAAGATCAACTTTCGCATATCATATTCTCTGCATTTTCTTACTACGAAACATCAATTGCAAAGGCTGAGGGGGAGTTTGTGAATCACATGCGAGTTTACTAACTTGAAAACATGATGATGATGATGAAAACAAACGACCATTGCTTGTAGTAAAAATTTTCCATTTATTTCCGCTGCAAATCTCTTTTAAAACTCAATCATTTTCCATTTTTGAAACAAAAACTACAAGTAATTCAGACTCAGATCCTAACAATAGAATTCCTGCAAAATGACACAAAAACACAAACAAAGACCGACAAACTACCAAAGAAAACCATCAGTACGAAAAATAAACGAGAATACAACTGGTACAAACGTTACACTTGAGCCGATGCTCAAGACACTAAGTGGTGGTGTTAGACATGTCTTCGAGAGGAGTTACCTCCTTATCGGTGTTATCGATCGGGCCACCTAAACAGTGCTTAAACCTATGGCCATTTACCTTCCAAATACATCCATCGACTTTGTTTAGAAACTCGACCGCTCCATGTGGGAAAATTTCTCTAACGATATATGGTCCCGTCCATTTCGACTTCAACTTCCCGGGAAACAATTTCAACCTCGAATTATAGAGAAGTACTTTGTCTCCAACCGAAAATTCCTTCAACTTTTTCAACCTTCGATCATGCAAAGCTTTTGACTTTTCTTTAATACTCCATGATTGTTCATAAGACGCATCTCGAAGCGCTTCCAACTCATGGATTTGAAAATATCTACGCCTAGCCGCTTCGGTCAAATCTAGGTTCACGGTCTTAAGGGCCCACAGTGCCCTATGCTCCAACTCGACGGGAAGATGGCATGCTTTGCCATACACGATCATAAACGGAGTGGTCCCTAAAGGTGTCTTGTAGGCGGTACGAAATGCCCACAAAGCGTCATCAAGCTTGTTGGACCAATCCTTTCTAGACTTCCCTACCGTCTTTTCTAAAATTCTCTTCACTCCCCTATTCGCATTCTCAACTTGCCCGCTCGTTTGCGGATGATACGCAGTTACAAAACGGTGGGTAACTCCATATCTCTCCAATGCCTTCTCCATCACGGCATTACAAAAATGTGATCCGCGGTCGCTAATGAGAGCTCTAGGTGTACCGAACCTAGTAAACAACTTCTTGAGAAATTTCACCACCACTCGAGCGTCATTTGTGGGCAAAGCTTGAGCTTCAACCCACTTCGAGACGTAATCGATCGCCATGAGGATGTACCGATTCCCACTAGAGGGGGAAACGGTCCCATGAAGTCAATGCCCCAAACGTCAAATATCTCTAGGACTTGGATTGGATGTTGGGGCATTTCATTCTTGGATAAAATATTGCTGGTACATTAGTAAGCATCGCAATTCCTAACAAACTCTACCGCGTCATCTATTACCGTGGGCCAATAGAACCCGCAATCAAAGACCTTTTGTGTGGTAGCGTGCGCACCATGATGACCACCGGTTAATCCTTCATGAACATGCCTAAGAATTTATCTACCCTCCTCTCTTGCGACACATCTCCTAAGGACTCTATCACCTCCTATCCTAAAAAGGAATGGATCACCCCATATGTACTTTCTTGCGTCCCTAAACAACTTCTTCTTCTGTTGGGCATTCATATCCCCCACGACATACCCATTTGCCAAGTAATTCGCTAAGTCACTAAACCAAGGTAACCCCTCTCTCTCCGCCTCTACGAAATCTATGGTCTCGTGAGGGAATCTATCTCCTATCGCTTCCTCACTAATGTCCTCTCTATTCGGATCCTCTAACCGCGACAAGTGATCTGCGGCTAAATTGTCAGCTCCCTTTTTGTCCCTAATCTCAATGTCAAACTCAGAAAGCAATAGAATCAACCGGATAAGTCAGGGTTTAGCGTCTTTCTTTTGGAAGAGAAAACGCAAGGCGGAATGGTCGGTGAAAACAACGGTTTTGGATAGCACGGGATAAGATTGGAATTTATCGAAAGCGAGTACTACGGCTAAGAGCTCTTTCTCTGTGGTGGTGTAGTTCTCTTGAGCATCATTTAACGTTTTGCTCGCGTAGTAAATTGGATGAAAATGCTTATCCCTTCTTTGTCCTAAAACCGCACCTACAACATAGTCACTCGCATCGCACATGAGCTCGAACGGTAAGCTCCAGTCGGGCGAGATAAGAATGGGGGCACTAACAAGCTTCTCCTTAAAAAAGGTAAAAGCTTTAAGACACTCCTCGTCGAAGATGAAAGGAACATCTTTCTCCAAAAGACAGGTCATGGGGCGTGTGAAATTAGAGAAAGCCTTAATGAAACGCCTATAGAAACCTGCATGACCAAGAAAACTCCGAATCGATTTAACATTGGTGGGTGGGGGTAACCGGCTAATGGTATCTATCTTGGCCCTATCGACCTCTATCCCTACTCTCGAGATTTTGTGTCCCAACACAATCCCTTCCGTCACCATAAAGTGACACTTCTCCCAATTCAACATCAACTTCGTTTCTATGCACCTTTTCATCATCCGCTCTAAATTACCTAGACAATGGTCAAAGGAATCACCATAGACTGAGAAATCATCCATAAAAACCTCCATAGTACTCTCAACCATGTCTTGAAAGATCGCGACCATGCACCGCTGAAACGTAGCCGGTGCATTACATAATCCGAAGGGCATGCGTCGGTACGCATATGTGCCATAAGGACATGTAAAAGTAGTTTTCTCTTGGTCTTCCAGGGCAATTGGGATTTGGAAGTAACCGGAAAAACCATCTAGAAAACAATAGAATTGACGACCCGCGAGACGCTCGAGCAGTTGATCAATGAACGGTAGAGGAAAGTGGTCCTTCTGGGTTGCGTCATTGAGCTTGCGGTAATCAATACACACACGCCAACCGGTGACCATACGGGAAGGAATAAGCTCGTTTTTCTCATTCATGACAACAGTCATCCCACTCTTCTGAAGGACGACTTGAGTGGGACTAACCCACAAAGAATCAGATATAGGATATATTAGCCCGGCCTCCATCAACTTAATCACCTCCTTCCTAACCACCTCTTTCATGTTAGGATTTAGACGCCTTTGAGGTTGCACTACCGGTTTGAATTCGTCTTCCATGAGAATCCGGTGTGTGCAAAACGTGGGGCTAATCCCCTTGATATCGGACAATCTCCAAGGTATGGCATCTTTGTGCTCCCGTAGCACCTCAACTAACCCACCCTACTCCTATTCCGTCAACTTCGAGAGATGATGACGGGCAAACTAGACTCCTCTCCTAAGAAAGCATACTCTAGATGGGAAGGAAGAACCTTGAGCTCTAAAGGTGCTAACTCTAAGGGTTTACTCTCTACCTCTTCCCTAACCTCACACAACTCTAAAGTTTCCGGAATCCACTCCGGATCATTCCCAACTTCCTCATCCTCACTTTAAAACTCAATCTCATCTCCACCTACGAGATCAGTCCCACTAATGTAACTGACACACTAATCAACACATGACATGAAGGAATCTAAAAAGTAGACGGAATGACATGGACCGCTATGATCGTCACTACCACTAGGGTGTTGCATGGCTCTATCTATCTCGAATGAGACAATCTCGTCACCCGCATGAAGTGAGATCTTACCGTCATAGACATCAATGATTGCCTTGGCGGTTCGAAGGAAAGGACGACCTAGAATGATTGGAACCTTTTCGTCGGCTTCCATGTCAAGGACAACAAAATCAACCGGAAATACGAACTTATCGACCTTGACTAAGAGATTCTCGATGATACCCCTAGGATACTTGACCGAACGATCGGCCAATGACAATGACATACGTGTGGGTGTAAGCTCTCCTAGGCCTAAACGCTCGTAAAGTGAGAATGGCATCAAGTTGATGCTAGCTCCTAAATCGGCTAGGGCATGAGTGGGAGCAACAGCGCCCCCGAAAAAGCATGGAATGGTGAAGGTGCCCGGATCGGTTAGTTTCTCCGGTAGCTTGTTCAAAACTACCGCCGAACAACCGCCGATCAATGGAATGTTCGAAAACTCACCTAGCCTATCTTTCCGCTTGAGAAGATCTTTGTGGAATTTCGCATATTTAGGCATGGATTGCAAGGCCTCGATGAACGGAAGATTTATCTTTAATTGCTTAAACATCTCTAAGAAGTGCCCGTATTCCCTAGCATATTTCTGATGCTTGAGACGAGGGAGATACGGAACACGCAAATGATCAACCAAAGGGGATGGCTTGACTCCTACTGGCTGTTTTTCTACTCTCTTTTCTACCTGAGGCTCCTCGGTTTGTGCGGTACTTGTTGGGACTAGCCTATCGTGCACCTTACCAGGAGCTTCCATCTCTATCTCCTCGTCTACCTCCTCCTCACTCTCTACTTCTACACTCTCCCTAACTACCTCTCCTAAACTCCTACCGCTCCTAGTAGTGATGGCCTTGGCCGAATGATTGGCCGGGTTCTGGTAAGTGTTACCTGAGAACTACCCAGAAGGGTATTCTTGCAACTGTTTGGAAATACCACCTAATTGTCTGTGAAGATCTAAAAGAGCCGCCTGTTGGTTTTATTGTGAAGTTCTTGATTTTTATTTAAGTTTTCTTGACTTTTCACGAAACCATTTAGATCATTTAAGGCTTTCTGATTGGCTTGATCCTTAACCATGATTTGAGCAAACATCTCCTTGATCCTACTAATATTTGAGGCCTTTTCACTACCCTGACCCTCCTGATTCGACCCCGAATGACTAAACTACCCCTGTTGATTAGAACCTGAACTAGTGAACAAACCCTGCCCCCTGTTTTGATACTGACCAGATGAGAAACCAGGAGGATTACCGTAAAAGCGGAAGTTATTATTATTGTTATTTCGCCAGTTAAGGTTATAATTTGAATTATTGTTAAACTGACCCCTATTCTGACCAGCTATGAACTCTACATGCTCTAACGTAATGGTGGGACAATCTATGGTATCATGACCCCCTCGACAAAGCTCACACCTATCGACCTTTTTCTTGATCTTATAAAGCTCCTTTGTGAAAGTTTTCTCCATATTATCTAGCGCAGCAGCCACCGTTGAGTCCAACCAACTTGGTTCACCCCTCGAGTAGTCGAAGAGGTGCTAGTAACAGGAATGGAATTCCTGCCGGTGGTGCTATAGTCCATTTCGGAATGGGCAAAACTCTCAAACAGATCATTACACTCAGCTGTCGACTTCTTTCCCATGAGTTGCCCTCCATCCGAAGTGTCAAACCGGGCCCGGATCTCTGGGGTGAGACCGTTGAACTTTTCTACAAGCGCCCAATCTGACAAGCCATGTTGTGAAAAACGAGCAAGTAGGGTTTGGAACCTTTCCTAGGCCAGGTGGTACGGCTCATCAGGGTCCATTCGGGACGAATGAATCTGATCGCGTATACGGGACGCCTTGGCGGGTGGGTAATATTTAGCTAAGAAGGCATCTCGTAACCCGGCCCAAGTAGTGAAAGAACCTGATGGCTGCGAATCAAACCAGACGGCTGCGCGGCCAGCAAGTGAGAATGGGAAGACCTGTAAATAACGCGCATCAGCGCTGACACCTTCAATGGAGAAAGTGCCGCAGAGACGAGTGATGCGGTTGATGTGAGCCGGCGCGTCCTCATCATCACGACCATGAAATTGACTCGAGTTGGTAATAGTGGTCATGATATAGGATGGGATTTGCCAAGATTTTTCGTTGGTGATTTCGGGTAGGCGGATGGGGTGAGCGAGCACCGGTGAAACCGGTGTTGGCTTGTTGGTAAACGGTTTGGTTGGCCATTTGGACAACGGTTGGTGGGCTTTGGGACGGGAGGGTGGTGGGGAGTTTTGTGGGGACGACTTCGGAGTGAAGTCAAAGTTCGGTAGTTTAGATTGGGGTATAGAGTCAGAATGGGTGGAAGATGATGGTAATAGGGTACTAACCTTGAACGAAGAAGACGAGAAGGAAGACTTGTCCGTAGGTGGCTTCAGTGGAGGACCTTGCGAGCGTGTATGGGACATGCACTGAAAAAACCAAAAACAAACAAGTAAGAAGACTCTATAAACGACTCGACACAACCAAAAGGAAAATGAAATTATATTAGACTCCTACGACTCAAACACGACAAATAGCACGTATGATATCAAGAAAGTCAAAACAAAGTAATTAACGCAATCGCCAAGAGTCCCCGGCAACGGTGCCAAAAACTTGATGTGCAAAAAGTAGTTTAATAAAAACAACTAAAATTAACCTAAATCTAGACTCAAAGTAATACTCTAGACTCACTAAAACGAACTAAACTACTAACCGGCAAGTGTACTGATCGACTCTAGTATAGCTAAAGTAAGTCCGGATATCGAACCCACGAGACTCTATTGGTTGGATTAACTACTTTATTTAGACTCTGACAGACACGAACTGAAATGATACTGTGATTTGATTGGGGGGTTTCTAACGATTTCCTAAATCAACAGTTTAAAAACTATGTTAACTAAACGAATTACTTTGGACTTAACCTCTGATGGTGAGAAAACACTACCTAGACTGGAATCCTGATTGTTTCAAGTAATGATTTTTAATTAGAAATTGTCAACTATGGAACCGGGCACATAAAATTCTCACCTTTCGGAGTATCTAACGGACCCCTGACCCTTCTCAAGAGCACACAGTGACATCCTAAAGGTTGTTAAGAATACCGGTTATTAGACTCCCTCACAGGACCTCTAATGGGTTTATGGAAGTACCTTGCAAGACTTACTCCCTCACAGGATCTGAATCAAAGGTAGACCTGGACTTTCGGTTACTTACTAGACAATAGCCAATGGGTTACTCCCTAAGGAATATCCTACCTTACGGTTTAATGACTCAGACCTAGTAATAATGTCGCACCTCACAGCTATTGACGATTAGCAGAACACTTGATTTTTATAAGTTAATCGAATATCACTCCTAAGGTTTATTACGTAATTTAACCTCAAAGATTAAAGATTTATTATGTGATATAGACACTCACCAAAACCTTAAATTTAGCAAGACTCTATTATGTGATAAAGACCGTCACCAAGAATCAAGGGAAGTGATAAATAATCAACAAATACTATCAAGCATGCATACGCATCTAAACAAAAGAACAAGTCGCTTACAAGCTCATAAACAATCCATAGCATCCATAAATCACATAAAAATCAAAACTTTAACACAATTATTCATCCAATCTAGGTAGTCTATAAAAATTAGGCAATCAAAGTCATGGAAAACATTGCAAACAAAGTAAGTTCAAGTATGCAAAACATAATAAAGATTAGATAGCACAAACGAGAACACCCGAACGACAGAATGACGACCCGAAGTTGCTACACTCGATTTATCTTCACCCGAATGCTTCAGTTACTACGAATCTCTCCAAGAATGCTCCAAGTTCGCCAAGTTCTCTCCCAATTCGTAATTAGGGTTTCATTATGATAAAGTTGATTTTATACCCCCAAAACTCAGCTGAATTCGAAATCATCTGCAGATAACACCCTCTCGCTGGCCGCGAGAGGGTTCTGGCCATCCAGTCGCGGCCCGCGACCGTGTAGGTGACGTCAGCATCATATGGGCTTCTCGCGGGTGGCGAGAAGCAACGGCCCAGTTAGTCGCAGCCCTCTAGAAGCTTATTTTTCCAGAATTTTATTTGTTTCAGCTCCCGAGCTCTCCAATTCGTTCCAGGACTGTACCAATTTGTATCTCTACTCAATTTTCACGCTTTTCAGCTACTTTAAGCTCATACGACCTGCAAAACGCAATCGGATCAGAAGACTAACTATTCTACGGAAAATGAAACTAAAACTAATAAAGATTGTACAAACTATACACGAATAAACGATGTATTTTACAATACATCACCCATTCTTTTTTATTTAATCCTACGGTTTTTTCCAGTATTCGTTTTAAGCCTCGATTGGTTACTTCGGCTTGCCCGTTTGTTTGGAGTTGATATGCGGACCCCATATCTTGTTAAAAAAGTTCAAGTTGATGATTACAAAAATAGGTACCTTTATCACTTATTAATGCTTTTGGAGTACCGAAACGAGAAAATAGTCGTTTCAAGAATCTTACCACTACTCTTCCATCATTCATTGGAAGAGCTTCGCTTCAGCCCATTTTGACAAATAATCCACGGCCACAAGTATATATTTGTTTCCTTTTGATGGTGGGAAAGGTCCCATAAAGTCTAATCCCCACCCATCAAAATTTTCACAAACGAGAATACCATTTTGTGGCATTTCGTTTTCGGAAGAAATATTAACTGATCGTTGGCATGCATCACATGTCTTGACAAGACTTTGTGTGTCTTTATAAATGGTTGGCCAATAGAATCCTGAATCGAATACCTTTCGAGCGGTACTAGAGATTCCGTGATGTCCTCCGTACGGACCTTCGTGGCGAAGAATTTTTCTTGCTTCGTTACCATGTACGCATCGTCGGATAAGTTGGTCAGCACAAATTTTAAAAAATATATGGATCTTCCCAAAAATAAAGCTTTACATCGGCAAAGAATTTTTTCTTTGATGATGTGACCATCCTTTCACTACTACCCCATTAGCTAAGTAGTTGGCGTAGTCAGCATACCTGGTTCTTCTCGGTATTCCACCATTTCTAAAGATTCCGTCGGGAATTTTCGTTGATGGGCTCGTCCCTAGTTGTCTCAAAAGCTGGATCTTCCAAGCGAGATAGGTGATCAGCAGCAGTGTTTCCAGCTCCTCTTTTGTCTTTTATTTAATTGTCAAATTCCTAGAGGAGTAGAATCCATCTGATTAATTGTGGCTTGGCATCCTGTTTTTTAAACAGATAACGAATGACTGCATGGTCTGTATAAACTATTGTTTTAGAAAGAATAAGATAAGAACGAAATTTATCAAAAGCAAATACTACTACTAGTAACTCTTTTTCAGTTGTGGTATAGTTTTCTTGCGCATCATTGAGAGTTTTACTAGCATAGTATATTGGGTGAAAATGCTTATCTTTTTATTGTCCCAAGACTGCTCCAACCGCAAATACTTGCATCGCACATGATTTCAAAGGGTAATTTCCAAACAGGCACTATCATGATTGGTGCATTGACTAGCATTTCTTTTAGTGTTAAAAATGCTTGGTTGTAATCCTTGTCAACGATAAATGATGCATCTTTTTCAAGTAATTTTGTTAAAGGTCTTGAAATTTTCGAAAAATCTTTGATAAATCGTTTATAAAATCCGGCATGCCCTAGGAAGCTTCTTATGGCTCTAATGGAGGATGGAGGTGGTAATGGAGAGATGGTGTCTATTTTTGCTTGATAACCTCCATTCCTTCGTTTGAAATTTTGTGACCTAGTACTATTCCCTCCGTTACCATGAATGACATTTTTCCCAATTAAAGGCGAGGTTATTTTCCTCACATAGGATAGCATTCATTCAAGGTTATCGGGAATTGGTCGTATGAATCTCCAAAGATAGAAAAGTCATCCATGAAAACTTCCATGGTTTTTTCTATCATATTATGGAAATGGCCACCATGCAACGTTGGAAAGTTGCGGGGGGCATTACATAGACCAAAAGGCATGCGTCGATAAGCGAAGGTTCCATAGGGACATGTAAAAGTTGTTTTTTCTCGGTCTTCTTGAGCTATCGGTATTTGAAAGTAACCTGAAAAAAACCCTCTAAAAAACAATAAAATTTATGACCGGATAATCTTTCTAACATTTGATTAATGAAAGGTAAAGGGAAGTGGTCTTTTCTCGTTGCCTCATTTAATCTACGATAATCTATACAAACTATCCATCCGGTGACGGTCCTTATTGGTTTTAACTCATTTTTTTCATTAGTTACCACCGTCATTCCTTCTTTTTGGGGTACTACTTGAACGGGACTCACCCAAGGGCTATCGGAAATTGGGTAGATGAGTCTGGTATCAAGTAGCTTGATGACTTCATTTTTAACCACTTCTTGGACATTTGGATTTACTCTACGTTGTGGTTGTATTACCGATTTATAGTCATCTTCTATTAAATTTTTGTGCGTGCACATGGAAGGGCTTATTCCTTTTATATCTACAAGTTTCCATGCAATCACGTTTTTATGTTTTTTCAAAAGTTTAACTAATTTTTCTTTTTCTATACTATTTAATTTAGAAGAAATAATTACATGTAACTTATCATGCTTGTCTAGAAAAGCATATTCCCAACCTTTTGGTAGTTCTTTGAGCTCAAGCGGTGTGTCTTTAAGAGACTATATATTCAATTGTTCTTTATTTTGGTCGAGAATCAAAAAGGTTTGTTCAATGGCGTCCTCTTCTTTGACAAGTTGGTCAATTTCTTCTTCTGTATCGGGTGGTTCATCTTCAATTAAGGGGTCGTCATTGCCGAATGGGTATTTTATGGATTGGTCAAGATTGACATACCTTTTGTCGGCCCCTAATTGAATTGGTAGGTTGTTTTTCTTCTGATTGATCAATGCTTGATGGGTTTCCACAAAAGGTTGTCCCAACACAAGTGGAGCATCTTCGAGAATGATGAAGTCGGTTGGGACCACCGTTTGGTTTTCTTGCACTAGCACATCTTCAACTACTCCCATTGACTTTATTATTTTTCGATTAGAGAGAAAATGGGAATTTGAAGTGGAGAAAAATCAATAATACTTAATTTTTCGAAAATATAGTTAGGCATTATGTTAACACAAAGATCCTTATCAATTGTAATATTACTAATAAAGGTGTTTTGTAAGAAACATGGAACCGGTGTAATGTTAAATTCAAATTGCTCATATTTTATTAGTGTAGTTTGGTCGTTTGTTAATTTTATGCTAACCATTTCGTCAGTTTTTGTGTTAGTGTAACTCTTTTAAAAACTTAGCATGAGCGACCAAACAATGATTTTTGAAAGAGGGTGACAAAATAATAATTTCTTGAAAATTTGACTCTTCTTTGAAATTCTCGTTTTTGAGTTTACCTCTTTCGTCGTTTGGTTCATGCGTTAGTTTTTACTTCTTTGTTCTTCCATTTTTACTTCCTCAATTATTACTTCCTTAGTACAAACAACCTCTTCTCTTTCGCGGAATTTTCATATTAGTTGTTTGAAATTTTTGAAACTTCGTATAATGCTTTCGGCTTTGGGGAGGATAGTTGGTGGTGTTTCGTGAAGTTGAGAGGGATAAGTGTCCCAATCAAAGCTTGACTTTGGAATTTTGAACCTAGGTTCTTCATAGTGAGTATACGAGGTGGAAGGTTGGAAAAGGTCTCAATATTGCACCGAGTGAGATTCACCGCAACTGGTACAATATTCTTCCTCATAATCATCATCTATGTAGTAGTGGGTGTAATCTCCTGAGTATTGATCCATGAGGGAAAACACTCAGCAGATTATAGAGTCTCGGGGCCAAGAAAACAAAATTTAAAAGCTGAAACAGAAGCTCACAACGGCCCCGTGTTCAGCAAGCACGGCCCCGTGGTCAAACTCTGTATTTGGGCGTTTGAAAGATGTTAATGAGGACTTGCAGCACGGGGGCATGTCCACTGGGCACGGCCCCGTGTTCAGCTTACTGTATGCTAAAAATTTCTAAAAAAAATTAAAAACAAGATAGTAGTTCAGAAAATGTTTTAAAAAATGATTAGGCCGTTGATTTTAAGCTTTCTTAAAATCCTTGTGTCCCCGACAACAGCGCCAAAAACTTTGTGCGTGTCGAGCGTGATATGATTTTGTTAATATTTTAAGTCCGTTTTTATGCATTAGTCAAGTTTTAAATTTATAAAACACGATATTGTAATAATACTAAACATACACTTGGGCAAGTGCACCTATCGCTAGCGTAGTATAGAGTTGGTAAGATACCGAGGTCGTCCAAGGACACAAGAGCTTTTAATGCCGGTTTATCGTCAACGCCTAATCGTTCTAAATTTTTGAATAAAAGTTTTAAACATAAAAATAAATCTAAAAAGGAAAAAGATAAGTAAAATGAAATACAAATAGACAAGATAGAATCACTTGGATCCAACTCCTCTTTAATGTATCCTTTGATGATTTTCGCGTTTTCGGACTTTTCAAGAGATTATCTTAGTTAAAGTGGTAGGCCCCTCTTTTGAAGGTGGCGTTACCCTCAACCCAGTGGTTTGAGTCAGCAGGGATACAATCCCAAAGGGTCGGAATATTGAAAGATAATTAACTAAGTTATTAATGTGAAAAGTAGTAGTCCCCTCTTTTGAAGGTGACGTTACCCTTGGCTAAGTGGTTTGAGTCAGCAAGGATACAATCCCAAGAAGCCGGTTTAATGTTTTAATAGCAGTTTACATATGAGGGGTTCAAGCTATTTGCACCCCCGCCATCCAATACCTGTGGAGCATTGAAGGAGGTCCTAGTAAGCCTGAACCAAGTTCTCGCATGTACACTGAACGAGACAAGAGCTTTACCTGTCACACCCCGACCCGCAGCGGAAAAGGTGATCGGGGCATGATTAGGTTATCATCAAAGCTCATGACATTTATTAAGCGTTTCATATTCATTAATACAAATTAAACGGAAATTTACAATGATTGCTACAACATGATCTAACTAACAATCTAACTTCTTTGTTCTCTTCTAAGGCATATCCTATGTTATCCTTGCTTCAACCTGTTCACCTGTATCATGTGTAAAAAGGTTTTTGGATCAACATAATGTTGGCGAGTGAATCCTATGGAAAACATTTGAACAATTTATTTAAATTGATTATGAAATATGTGCACAACCAAACATGAGTAAAATTAGATGTAACTTGATCAACAATCATAAGATGTTAAATGAAACACTCATGAATAATAATGGAACAATTAAAGGCACGCGATGCTCAACTCGTCTCTCACGAGGAACTGAGGGGCCTGATGAATGAATTTCATAAACATGATAATATGAATGACACAACTACAAACAATATAAACTCAATGAAACACACATGAACAATAATGAATTTGAATTGAAGCACGCGATGTTCTACTCGTCTCCCACGAGGAACTGATGGGCTTAATGTATGAGTTTCATGTAATTTGACAAAAGGAATATAAGTAAATCACAACAATAAAACAATCTAAGTTTAAGTCATGATGTGGTATGGCACAAGTTTAAATAAATAAATTAATTAATTTCATAACACATGACACACCCCAAAACGTGTAATTTAAAAGGGGAAAATTGTAAGATTCACTCACAGTGGGTGCGTTCGGTTGATGACGTTGAATGCACGCGAAGTGGTTTTAACCACGAGTGAGATTTAACCTAGATAAATCGCATTATGGTTTGGTAAGTAAACGGATTTTATTAAACTATTTTAGTAGGATTGTTGGGTGTATTTTTGTGAGTTTGAGGCTATTTTCTAACCTTAAAAATGTTATTTTTAAGTATTTATAATTGATTTTTAATTAAAATAATTAAATAAAAATAATAAAAAAATATTTTATTTTTTTGCTACAGTTGACTTTGACCATTGACTTTGACTAGCGTTGACCGGTTTGAGGCATATTGTTGTGCGCTGGGTGAGGCTCGAACCCGAGACCTCCCGTACGCGTGCACGCAGCTCTACCAACTGAGCTACGTGTCTAAACCCGTTATATATCCGATTTTAATTACATATATACATTAATTAGAATTAAACAGAAAATCATTTTTATTTTAAAAACAGTTTAAGCGAAACGGTCATGCACTCCACAGGTCTCGAACCCGGGACCTGTGGTTTAATCCAACACACAGTCCACCGCTGGACTGTGTGTTCAACATGTTATATCATTCGGTTTTTATTATACTTAAATACTAATTAGTTATTTCCTTTTCTGCCTTAATTAAAAAGAAGAGATAATTGTCCGAGTCAGTGCTGAAGACCGGACTCGAACTCGTGACCTGTGATATAAACAAACACACAGTCCACCGCTGGACTGTGTGTCTAACTTGGTTATTATTCCGGTTAACAATATACTTAACATATATCTGTGGCGACTCCGGTTCAGTTAAACAAAAAAAATGGTTTTTATTAAGGCAGCGTGTGTGAGACGGGAATCGAACTCGAGACCTTTGCATGTTTAACGTTTTATGTGCACACAGTCCACCGCTGGACTGTGTGTCTAACCCGATTAATATCCTGATTTTAATTAAACTTATAGGATACGGAAATACTTCGTCTTCCTCGTCAGGTTATAACCAGAAATCGGGTCTGACTGGTTCGAGTTTTTATTCAAGTTTCATTAGTGTTTTAGGTTAATTACTGGTAAGATAGAAGTAAAAGAAAGGAAAATAAGCGAAAGAGGTATACCGACTGGATCCTCTGTTTTCCGGCAGAACTCCGGCGACAGAATTCAACTCCGGCGACGTGTTCCGTATAGCAGCTAGTCTCCGGAAAGCTTGGAAAAGGTAAGGGTGACTTCGGTATAAACTTAGGAGGTTCAGAAAAGCTCGGCAATGGGGAAACCGGTTTTCCGGCGACGAACAGATTTATTCCGGCGAGTGGAATTACGCCGAGAAAAGGTGTGATTTTGAGCGAAAGTGTTTGTCGTGGGTTGTGGGTGAATTTATAAGGCAAATCGTCAATGCACTTGGTCTGAATTCCGACTGTGTTCGTTTATTTAAATTTTCCGGCGGTTATGAATTTGGTCGCGGACTTTAAACATCGGTTATAACCGATGTATTGTTAATGGTTTACGTTATAACTGAAAGTGGTGTTAAAACTCGCGAGATTTCCGGGATTCCGACGACTGAACCGTTTGGGCGCCGGTTTTGAATTCGTAACGACACTTTATTAATTAAATGATTCTATTATATAACAAACAAAGCAGTTGGCGCAGTGGTTTGTGTGAGTGAGATAAGACACTGAACTGATTCGGTACAGACCCGGGTTCGAAACCCGGCAGAGGCAATTCATTTTTATTTTGCGATTTTTGACAGTTTTTCAAAAACTAAATATATATTCCCGTACAATAATTGATTACGGATCGTTTAAAAATATTTTGGGCATTTAATTCGCAACGAAAATTTTGACTGACTGTTCGGTTGATAAACGGAGCGGGTTTGGTAAATCCGTTTTTGACGGATGTTACAGTATCCCCTGCTTTTTAGAAATTTCGTCCTGAAATTTAAATAATGATATATTTTGACTAAAAGGATGGTGATGTTTTGTTTGACAGTTGTATGCTTAGCAAAATAAGGGCTTAAGTTTTTTGTTTGAGGCGGTAACGTTCCTTGTAAGGGTTAGGTACCCTATTTAGGAATCGCTTTTTGTTGCCTACTGTATGAATATTGATAAACAGGAATGATTCGCTAAAAATGATATCATGCATAAGAGTTTAGGTACGTTTGGGAAAATATGGTTATATCCTAAGGCAAAACTTCTAACACTACAATCTACATGGAACATAAATAAAAAACGCAACATCTGATATTTGAACATAAGTAAGCACAACAGCTAATATTCAAACATGAATGAACACATCAGCAAATATTTGAACATGAATAAACACATCAGCAAATATTTGATCATGAATAAACACAACAGCAGATATTTGAACATGAATAAACACAACAGCAAATATTTGAACATGAATAAACACATCAGCAAATATTTGAACATGAATAAACACATCAGCAAATATTTGATCATGAATAAACACAACAGCAGATATTTGAACATGAATAAACACAACAGCAAATATTTGAACATGAATAAACACATCAGCAAATATTTGAATCCACATTCCGATAGCCTATATGTTTGAATGATGGAAGTTCCTCTCTCGTTTGTTATGATGGAGAGGTTAGTTTATGTAGAAATGGATCACAATCCAATTTCTTTAAATAACATGATGATATAGATGTAACACAAATTCCAACCAAGGCAATACTAAATCCTACATGGAACTTCTCATAACCGCCTGATAATACCTCTGATCCTTTGGCAAGAATACTTATATATAGGAAGTACCAGCGGCGTATCCACCATATTCTTGCCAAATTTTCATTAGTTTTATCCACAAGTTATGATTGGTTACCAAGAAACTAATAAATCCTACATAGAACTTCTCATAACCGTCCGATAATGCCTCTGATCCTTTGGCAAGAATACTTATATATAGGAAGTACCAGCGGCGTATCCACCATATCCTTGCCAAATTTTCATTAGTTTTATCAGTGAATTATGATTAGTCCTATAACTCTACAACCAATACAACAAACATAAAATACTGAAATGAAATATATCTGTGCGATCAAGGCTCAATCGAACGGAGCCGATCGTATTGCATGTACTGAAAATGAAATGGATGTGCGCTCAAGGCTCAATCAAACGGAGCCGAACGTATTGAATGTACTGAAATTGAAATTGTGTGCTCAAGGCTCAATCGGGTGGAGCCGAGCGTATTGCATGTACTGAAAATGAATAACTTAACCACACAAACAGCCTATGCATGGAACCTCTCATAACCGCCTGATAATGCCTCCGATCATTTGACAAGAATACTTATATATAGGAAGTACCAGCGGCGTATCCACCATATCCTTGTCAAATTTTCATTGACTTTATCCGCAAGTTATGGTTAGTTCGATGCGACTCTACTACAAACACCACAACCACAAGATACTGATAATGAAATTGTCTGTGCGCTCAAGGCTCAATCAAACGGAGCCGAACGTATTGAATGAAATTGTATGTGCGCTCAAGGCTCAATCAAACGGAGCCGAACGTATTGAATGTACTGAAATTGAACAACTTAATTTAAACAACCATCACACAATCAGCCTATGCATGGAACCTCTCATAACCGCCTGATAATGCCTCCGATCATTTGACAAGAATACTTATATATAGGAAGTACCATCGGCGTATCCACCATATCCTTGTCAAATTTTCGTTGACTTTATCCGAAAGTTATGGTTAGTTCGATGCGACTCTACTACAAACACCACAACCACAAGATACTGATAATGAAATTGTATGTGCGCTCAAGGCTCAATCAAACGGAGCCGAACGTATTGCATGAACTGGAAATGTAAATTGAAATGTGCGCTCAAGGCTCAATCAAACGGAGCCGAACGTATTGCATGTATTGAAATGTAAAATGAAATAACCGATCAAGGCTCAAACAAACGGAGCCGATCGTGCGGGCACGCCAAGATCAACCACATAATAAAATGGGGATCCAACTCAACCTCGATGGATGGGGAGCCACGGCCTCGGCAAAAGCATATACTGAAAACAATATATAATATATAATATCCAATAATTTCTCTAACAGTCTACACATGGAAAAAAAACATAAAACTAAACGACAGGAGTTGAATCTGGATCTTCGGCGAAGAGGACTAGCTGAGTATCTTCGTTTGGGCCGTCATTATCTTCGACAGGATTGGCGTTGATATTGAAGACTCTTCCTCTTGCTGGTGGCATAGTGGTTGGGTTTTCTTGGTTTACTTGGTTAACTGGGTTTGATTGGGCTTGAGTGTTGATAACGTTAACCAATTAAGGGCATGTGTTTCTAAGGTGGGTAGGGTCACCACAATTGAAACAGGCTCGCGCATATGGGAACATGGGGTATTGGGGTTGTTGATAGGCTTGGGCCATGTTTTGAGTAGGGAAAAGGTTTGGTCTTGAAAGGTGCGACAAACATTGCTCAAATGACCATAGCGTCCACAAGTTGCACATAGACGACAAGGTAGAGTATGGGGATGGTGATAAAAACAGTTGTTGCATCGAGGGTGAGGTCCAAGATATGGTTTCTTATTTGGGTAAGCTGAGTTGGGTGCCACTTGGGTGATTGGGATAGCTCGGATGGGTATGGCATGAAAAACTGGTTGATTTCGTTGGGTAGCAGCGAAAAGTCGCCCGACTCTTCTTCTCTTAGAATTGGGTTGAGAAGGGGATTCAGTTTGAGTGGAGTCGGAGGTTTCAGTCGATTCTTTATCCTTCTTCTTCTCCTCCTTGAAGTCTTTGTTTCGGATTCGGTTCTCGGTGAGCTCTGTTGCTAGCTCCATTGCTACTTCCAAAGTTGCAGGCTTGGTACTTATCACAGGGTCTTGAATCTTTGACGGAAGACCACGAATGTTGTGCTCGATCAAACGGTAGAGGGGAGTAAACATGTTGGGAACCATTTGATGTAATTCGAGGAACCTTTTGTTGTAGGTGGTGTGGTCTCCTTCCATTTGCTTCAATGAGTAAAATTCATCTTCTAATTTCTTGATTTCGCTCCTTGGACAAAATCGTCTGGTCATGATTTCCTTCAATTCGTTCCAAGTTAAGGACATAGCATCTTCAACACCTCGTTTGGCCTTCTCTGTATTCCACCAAGTAAGTGCTATCCCATATAGTCGACCGGTAGCATAACGCACTTTGCGATCATCAGGGCAATCGCAATTTAGAAAAGTATTCTCCATTTCTTCAAACCAATGGAGGAGTGCGGTGACACCTTCGGTCCCTTTGTATTTCGGAGGGTCGCATGATTTGAAGTGCTTGTAGGTACATTTAGTGGTATTTGAGGGAGAGTTGAAAATGTTTTGGTTTGCTTGATTGACAGGATTATTGGTAAGTGCTTGTTGAACTTGGATTACAATATTGGGTATTACGGCAGCCATTTGTTGAGAGATTAAGGCAGCCATGCGCTCGCGGGCTTTTCTTGCTCTCGTCTTCCTACGGGCGAGGTTAGAAGACATCTACAATGAATACATGACAAGAGTATGAGTTGGATGCTTTTGAGATCATGGGTCGCATTCAAGAATGAACATTCATAAAATAATTATAGAAAAATACTACATCCATAGGATGTCTTGGGCTTTGCTCGCTGTTAGGCCCGTCATGCCGCCATACTTTACCTGTGTAATCATGTGGGCCCCCATGAATACCGGTTTTTCATATGGTTCGCACGGTTTCTGCCTGGTTGTGTACACAAAAACCCGGAGAAAATCGAGAAATATGTATACAACGTGTGATATTCGGAATGTGTCCAGGTGTAGACACGGTGACACCTCAAAGTAGGGTTAGTTCGAACGACGTTTGGTGTGGCATGCTTTGGCCTAATAGGTCCTTCGTACTCTCATCGTTGGTCCCCAGGTAGGCAAACTGGTCCGTTATATTGGATTTATACGAATGCCAGCCTAGACAGGACGTTCCGACTACCGGTACTTGTACCCTTCCAGTTACTACATGCCCGTCGCAGAACTTACTTTGATGAGAATTGAAAATTGCATAAAATCTTTGGATAATGAGAGTATGAAAATAATTGAATACATGAACATCGATATATGTATAATGAATATGTATATATGTATAATGAATATGTATATGAGCATGTATGTTTGACTGAAATGTAAACAAATATGAAACAAATAAATATCATAAGTTTGTATGTAACCACCTAATCAATTTAAAATTTAGGCAGACTATAGTATAAGCTCTAAGGGTCTAATAACCTATCCTATATCCCTATAGTCATGGCTCTGATACCAATCTGTCACACCCCGACCCGCAGCGGAAAAGGTGATCGGGGCATGATTGGGTTATCATCAAAGCTCATGACATTTATTAAGCGTTTCATATTCATTAATACAAATTAAACGGAAATTTACAATGATTGCTACAACATGATCTAACTAACAATCTAACTTCTTTGTTCTCTTCTAAGGCATATCCTATGTTATCCTTGCTTCAACCTGTTCACCTGTATCATGTGTAAAAAGGTTTTTGGATCAACATAATGTTGGCGAGTGAATCCTATGGAAAACATTTGAACAATTTATTTAAATTGATTATGAAATATGTGCACAACCAAACATGAGTAAAATTAGATGTAACTTGATCAACAATCATAAGATGTTAAATGAAACACTCATGAATAATAATGGAACAATTAAAGGCACGCGATGCTCAACTCGTCTCTCACGAGGAACTGAGGGGCCTGATGAATGAATTTCATAAACATGATAATATGAATGACACAACTACAAACAATATAAACTCAATGAAACACACATGAACAATAATGAATTTGAATTGAAGCACGCGATGTTCTACTCGTCTCCCACGAGGAACTGATGGGCTTAATGTATGAGTTTCATGTAATTTGACAAAAGGAATATAAGTAAATCACAACAATAAAACAATCTAAGTTTAAGTCATGATGTGGTATGGCACAAGTTTAAATAAATAAATTAATTAATTTCATAACACATGACACACCCCAAAACGTGTAATTTAAAAGGGGAAAATTGTAAGATTCACTCACAGTGGGTGCGTTCGGTTGATGACGTTGAATGCACGCGAAGTGGTTTTAACCACGAGTGAGATTTAACCTAGATAAATCGCATTATGGTTTGGTAAGTAAACGGATTTTATTAAACTATTTTAGTAGGATTGTTGGGTGTATTTTTGTGAGTTTGAGGCTATTTTCTAACCTTAAAAATGTTATTTTTAAGTATTTATAATTGATTTTTAATTAAAATAATTAAATAAAAATAATAAAAAAATATTTTATTTTTTTGCTACAGTTGACTTTGACCATTGACTTTGACTAGCGTTGACCGGTTTGAGGCATATTGTTGTGCGCTGGGTGAGGCTCGAACCCGAGACCTCCCGTACGCGTGCACGCAGCTCTACCAACTGAGCTACGTGTCTAACCCGTTATATATCCGATTTTAATTACATATATACATTAATTAGAATTAAACAGAAAATCATTTTTATTTTAAAAACAGTTTAAGCGAAACGGTCATGCACTCCACAGGTCTCGAACCCGGGACCTGTGGTTTAATCCAACACACAGTCCACCGCTGGACTGTGTGTTCAACATGTTATATCATTCGGTTTTTATTATACTTAAATACTAATTAGTTATTTCCTTTTCTGCCTTAATTAAAAAGAAGAGATAATTGTCCGAGTCAGTGCTGAAGACCGGACTCGAACTCGTGACCTGTGATATAAACAAACACACAGTCCACCGCTGGACTGTGTGTCTAACTTGGTTATTATTCCGGTTAACAATATACTTAACATATATCTGTGGCGACTCCGGTTCAGTTAAACAAAAAAAATGGTTTTTATTAAGGCAGCGTGTGTGAGACGGGAATCGAACTCGAGACCTTTGCATGTTTAACGTTTTATGTGCACACAGTCCACCGCTGGACTGTGTGTCTAACCCGATTAATATCCTGATTTTAATTAAACTTATAGGATACGGAAATACTTCGTCTTCCTCGTCAGGTTATAACCAGAAATCGGGTCTGACTGGTTCGAGTTTTTATTCAAGTTTCATTAGTGTTTTAGGTTAATTACTGGTAAGATAGAAGTAAAAGAAAGGAAAATAAGCGAAAGAGGTATACCGACTGGATCCTCTGTTTTCCGGCAGAACTCCGGCGACAGAATTCAACTCCGGCGACGTGTTCCGTATAGCAGCTAGTCTCCGGAAAGCTTGGAAAAGGTAAGGGTGACTTCGGTATAAACTTAGGAGGTTCAGAAAAGCTCGGCAATGGGGAAACCGGTTTTCCGGCGACGAACAGATTTATTCCGGCGAGTGGAATTACGCCGAGAAAAGGTGTGATTTTGAGCGAAAGTGTTTGTCGTGGGTTGTGGGTGAATTTATAAGGCAAATCGTCAATGCACTTGGTCTGAATTCCGACTGTGTTCGTTTATTTAAATTTTCCGGCGGTTATGAATTTGGTCGCGGACTTTAAACATCGGTTATAACCGATGTATTGTTAATGGTTTACGTTATAACTGAAAGTGGTGTTAAAACTCGCGAGATTTCCGGGATTCCGACGACTGAACCGTTTGGGCGCCGGTTTTGAATTCGTAACGACACTTTATTAATTAAATGATTCTATTATATAACAAACAAAGCAGTTGGCGCAGTGGTTTGTGTGAGTGAGATAAGACACTGAACTGATTCGGTACAGACCCGGGTTCGAAACCCGGCAGAGGCAATTCATTTTTATTTTGCGATTTTTGACAGTTTTTCAAAAACTAAATATATATTCCCGTACAATAATTGATTACGGATCGTTTAAAAATATTTTGGGCATTTAATTCGCAACGAAAATTTTGACTGACTGTTCGGTTGATAAACGGAGCGGGTTTGGTAAATCCGTTTTTGACGGATGTTACAGTATCCCCTGCTTTTTAGAAATTTCGTCCTGAAATTTAAATAATGATATATTTTGACTAAAAGGATGGTGATGTTTTGTTTGACAGTTGTATGCTTAGCAAAATAAGGGCTTAAGTTTTTTGTTTGAGGCGGTAACGTTCCTTGTAAGGGTTAGGTACCCTATTTAGGAATCGCTTTTTGTTGCCTACTGTATGAATATTGATAAACAGGAATGATTCGCTAAAAATGATATCATGCATAAGAGTTTAGGTACGTTTGGGAAAATATGGTTATATCCTAAGGCAAAACTTCTAACACTACAATCTACATGGAACATAAATAAAAAACGCAACATCTGATATTTGAACATAAGTAAGCACAACAGCTAATATTCAAACATGAATGAACACATCAGCAAATATTTGAACATGAATAAACACATCAGCAAATATTTGATCATGAATAAACACAACAGCAGATATTTGAACATGAATAAACACAACAGCAAATATTTGAACATGAATAAACACATCAGCAAATATTTGAACATGAATAAACACATCAGCAAATATTTGATCATGAATAAACACAACAGCAGATATTTGAACATGAATAAACACAACAGCAAATATTTGAACATGAATAAACACATCAGCAAATATTTGAATCCACATTCCGATAGCCTATATGTTTGAATGATGGAAGTTCCTCTCTCGTTTGTTATGATGGAGAGGTTAGTTTATGTAGAAATGGATCACAATCCAATTTCTTTAAATAACATGATGATATAGATGTAACACAAATTCCAACCAAGGCAATACTAAATCCTACATGGAACTTCTCATAACCGCCTGATAATACCTCTGATCCTTTGGCAAGAATACTTATATATAGGAAGTACCAGCGGCGTATCCACCATATTCTTGCCAAATTTTCATTAGTTTTATCCACAAGTTATGATTGGTTACCAAGAAACTAATAAATCCTACATAGAACTTCTCATAACCGTCCGATAATGCCTCTGATCCTTTGGCAAGAATACTTATATATAGGAAGTACCAGCGGCGTATCCACCATATCCTTGCCAAATTTTCATTAGTTTTATCAGTGAATTATGATTAGTCCTATAACTCTACAACCAATACAACAAACATAAAATACTGAAATGAAATATATCTGTGCGATCAAGGCTCAATCGAACGGAGCCGATCGTATTGCATGTACTGAAAATGAAATGGATGTGCGCTCAAGGCTCAATCAAACGGAGCCGAACGTATTGAATGTACTGAAATTGAAATTGTGTGCTCAAGGCTCAATCGGGTGGAGCCGAGCGTATTGCATGTACTGAAAATGAATAACTTAACCACACAAACAGCCTATGCATGGAACCTCTCATAACCGCCTGATAATGCCTCCGATCATTTGACAAGAATACTTATATATAGGAAGTACCAGCGGCGTATCCACCATATCCTTGTCAAATTTTCATTGACTTTATCCGCAAGTTATGGTTAGTTCGATGCGACTCTACTACAAACACCACAACCACAAGATACTGATAATGAAATTGTCTGTGCGCTCAAGGCTCAATCAAACGGAGCCGAACGTATTGAATGAAATTGTATGTGCGCTCAAGGCTCAATCAAACGGAGCCGAACGTATTGAATGTACTGAAATTGAACAACTTAATTTAAACAACCATCACACAATCAGCCTATGCATGGAACCTCTCATAACCGCCTGATAATGCCTCCGATCATTTGACAAGAATACTTATATATAGGAAGTACCATCGGCGTATCCACCATATCCTTGTCAAATTTTCGTTGACTTTATCCGAAAGTTATGGTTAGTTCGATGCGACTCTACTACAAACACCACAACCACAAGATACTGATAATGAAATTGTATGTGCGCTCAAGGCTCAATCAAACGGAGCCGAACGTATTGCATGAACTGGAAATGTAAATTGAAATGTGCGCTCAAGGCTCAATCAAACGGAGCCGAACGTATTGCATGTATTGAAATGTAAAATGAAATAACCGATCAAGGCTCAAACAAACGGAGCCGATCGTGCGGGCACGCCAAGATCAACCACATAATAAAATGGGGATCCAACTCAACCTCGATGGATGGGGAGCCACGGCCTCGGCAAAAGCATATACTGAAAACAATATATAATATATAATATCCAATAATTTCTCTAACAGTCTACACATGGAAAAAAAACATAAAACTAAACGACAGGAGTTGAATCTGGATCTTCGGCGAAGAGGACTAGCTGAGTATCTTCGTTTGGGCCGTCATTATCTTCGACAGGATTGGCGTTGATATTGAAGACTCTTCCTCTTGCTGGTGGCATAGTGGTTGGGTTTTCTTGGTTTACTTGGTTAACTGGGTTTGATTGGGCTTGAGTGTTGATAACGTTAACCAATTAAGGGCATGTGTTTCTAAGGTGGGTAGGGTCACCACAATTGAAACAGGCTCGCGCATATGGGAACATGGGGTATTGGGGTTGTTGATAGGCTTGGGCCATGTTTTGAGTAGGGGAAAAGGTTTGGTCTTGAAAGGTGCGACAAACATTGCTCAAATGACCATAGCGTCCACAAGTTGCACATAGACGACAAGGTAGAGTATGGGGATGGTGATAAAAACAGTTGTTGCATCGAGGGTGAGGTCCAAGATATGGTTTCTTATTTGGGTAAGCTGAGTTGGGTGCCACTTGGGTGATTGGGATAGCTCGGATGGGTATGGCATGAAAAACTGGTTGATTTCGTTGGGTAGCAGCGAAAAGTCGCCCGACTCTTCTTCTCTTAGAATTGGGTTGAGAAGGGGATTCAGTTTGAGTGGAGTCGGAGGTTTCAGTCGATTCTTTATCCTTCTTCTTCTCCTCCTTGAAGTCTTTGTTTCGGATTCGGTTCTCGGTGAGCTCTGTTGCTAGCTCCATTGCTACTTCCAAAGTTGCAGGCTTGGTACTTATCACAGGGTCTTGAATCTTTGACGGAAGACCACGAATGTTGTGCTCGATCAAACGGTAGAGGGGAGTAAACATGTTGGGAACCATTTGATGTAATTCGAGGAACCTTTTGTTGTAGGTGGTGTGGTCTCCTTCCATTTGCTTCAATGAGTAAAATTCATCTTCTAATTTCTTGATTTCGCTCCTTGGACAAAATCGTCTGGTCATGATTTCCTTCAATTCGTTCCAAGTTAAGGACATAGCATCTTCAACACCTCGTTTGGCCTTCTCTGTATTCCACCAAGTAAGTGCTATCCCATATAGTCGACCGGTAGCATAACGCACTTTGCGATCATCAGGGCAATCGCAATTTAGAAAAGTATTCTCCATTTCTTCAAACCAATGGAGGAGTGCGGTGACACCTTCGGTCCCTTTGTATTTCGGAGGGTCGCATGATTTGAAGTGCTTGTAGGTACATTTAGTGGTATTTGAGGGAGAGTTGAAAATGTTTTGGTTTGCTTGATTGACAGGATTATTGGTAAGTGCTTGTTGAACTTGGATTACAATATTGGGTATTACGGCAGCCATTTGTTGAGAGATTAAGGCAGCCATGCGCTCGCGGGCTTTTCTTGCTCTCGTCTTCCTACGGGCGAGGTTAGAAGACATCTACAATGAATACATGACAAGAGTATGAGTTGGATGCTTTTGAGATCATGGGTCGCATTCAAGAATGAACATTCATAAAATAATTATAGAAAAATACTACATCCATAGGATGTCTTGGGCTTTGCTCGCTGTTAGGCCCGTCATGCCGCCATACTTTACCTGTGTAATCATGTGGGCCCCCATGAATACCGGTTTTTCATATGGTTCGCACGGTTTCTGCCTGGTTGTGTACACAAAAACCCGGAGAAAATCGAGAAATATGTATACAACGTGTGATATTCGGAATGTGTCCAGGTGTAGACACGGTGACACCTCAAAGTAGGGTTAGTTCGAACGACGTTTGGTGTGGCATGCTTTGGCCTAATAGGTCCTTCGTACTCTCATCGTTGGTCCCCAGGTAGGCAAACTGGTCCGTTATATTGGATTTATACGAATGCCAGCCTAGACAGGACGTTCCGACTACCGGTACTTGTACCCTTCCAGTTACTACATGCCCGTCGCAGAACTTACTTTGATGAGAATTGAAAATTGCATAAAATCTTTGGATAATGAGAGTATGAAAATAAATTGAATACATGAACATCGATATATGTATAATGAATATGTATATATGTATAATGAATATGTATATGAGCATGTATGTTTGACTGAAATGTAAACAAATATGAAACAAATAAATATCATAAGTTTGTATGTAACCACCTAATCAATTTAAAATTTAGGCAGACTATAGTATAAGCTCTAAGGGTCTAATAACCTATCCTATATCCCTATAGTCATGGCTCTGATACCAATCTGTCACACCCCGACCCGCAGCGGAAAAGGTGATCGGGGCATGATTGGGTTATCATCAAAGCTCATGACATTTATTAAGCGTTTCATATTCATTAATACAAATTAAACGGAAATTTACAATGATTGCTACAACATGATCTAACTAACAATCTAACTTCTTTGTTCTCTTCTAAGGCATATCCTATGTTATCCTTGCTTCAACCTGTTCACCTGTATCATGTGTAAAAAGGTTTTTGGATCAACATAATGTTGGCGAGTGAATCCTATGGAAAACATTTGAACAATTTATTTAAATTGATTATGAAATATGTGCACAACCAAACATGAGTAAAATTAGATGTAACTTGATCAACAATCATAAGATGTTAAATGAAACACTCATGAATAATAATGGAACAATTAAAGGCACGCGATGCTCAACTCGTCTCTCACGAGGAACTGAGGGGCCTGATGAATGAATTTCATAAACATGATAATATGAATGACACAACTACAAACAATATAAACTCAATGAAACACACATGAACAATAATGAATTTGAATTGAAGCACGCGATGTTCTACTCGTCTCCCACGAGGAACTGATGGGCTTAATGTATGAGTTTCATGTAATTTGACAAAAGGAATATAAGTAAATCACAACAATAAAACAATCTAAGTTTAAGTCATGATGTGGTATGGCACAAGTTTAAATAAATAAATTAATTAATTTCATAACACATGACACACCCCAAAACGTGTAATTTAAAAGGGGAAAATTGTAAGATTCACTCACAGTGGGTGCGTTCGGTTGATGACGTTGAATGCACGCGAAGTGGTTTTAACCACGAGTGAGATTTAACCTAGATAAATCGCATTATGGTTTGGTAAGTAAACGGATTTTATTAAACTATTTTAGTAGGATTGTTGGGTGTATTTTTGTGAGTTTGAGGCTATTTTCTAACCTTAAAAATGTTATTTTTAAGTATTTATAATTGATTTTTAATTAAAATAATTAAATAAAAATAATAAAAAAATATTTTATTTTTTTGCTACAGTTGACTTTGACCATTGACTTTGACTAGCGTTGACCGGTTTGAGGCATATTGTTGTGCGCTGGGTGAGGCTCGAACCCGAGACCTCCCGTACGCGTGCACGCAGCTCTACCAACTGAGCTACGTGTCTAACCCGTTATATATCCGATTTTAATTACATATATACATTAATTAGAATTAAACAGAAAATCATTTTTATTTTAAAAACAGTTTAAGCGAAACGGTCATGCACTCCACAGGTCTCGAACCCGGGACCTGTGGTTTAATCCAACACACAGTCCACCGCTGGACTGTGTGTTCAACATGTTATATCATTCGGTTTTTATTATACTTAAATACTAATTAGTTATTTCCTTTTCTGCCTTAATTAAAAAGAAGAGATAATTGTCCGAGTCAGTGCTGAAGACCGGACTCGAACTCGTGACCTGTGATATAAACAAACACACAGTCCACCGCTGGACTGTGTGTCTAACTTGGTTATTATTCCGGTTAACAATATACTTAACATATATCTGTGGCGACTCCGGTTCAGTTAAACAAAAAAAATGGTTTTTATTAAGGCAGCGTGTGTGAGACGGGAATCGAACTCGAGACCTTTGCATGTTTAACGTTTTATGTGCACACAGTCCACCGCTGGACTGTGTGTCTAACCCGATTAATATCCTGATTTTAATTAAACTTATAGGATACGGAAATACTTCGTCTTCCTCGTCAGGTTATAACCAGAAATCGGGTCTGACTGGTTCGAGTTTTTATTCAAGTTTCATTAGTGTTTTAGGTTAATTACTGGTAAGATAGAAGTAAAAGAAAGGAAAATAAGCGAAAGAGGTATACCGACTGGATCCTCTGTTTTCCGGCAGAACTCCGGCGACAGAATTCAACTCCGGCGACGTGTTCCGTATAGCAGCTAGTCTCCGGAAAGCTTGGAAAAGGTAAGGGTGACTTCGGTATAAACTTAGGAGGTTCAGAAAAGCTCGGCAATGGGGAAACCGGTTTTCCGGCGACGAACAGATTTATTCCGGCGAGTGGAATTACGCCGAGAAAAGGTGTGATTTTGAGCGAAAGTGTTTGTCGTGGGTTGTGGGTGAATTTATAAGGCAAATCGTCAATGCACTTGGTCTGAATTCCGACTGTGTTCGTTTATTTAAATTTTCCGGCGGTTATGAATTTGGTCGCGGACTTTAAACATCGGTTATAACCGATGTATTGTTAATGGTTTACGTTATAACTGAAAGTGGTGTTAAAACTCGCGAGATTTCCGGGATTCCGACGACTGAACCGTTTGGGCGCCGGTTTTGAATTCGTAACGACACTTTATTAATTAAATGATTCTATTATATAACAAACAAAGCAGTTGGCGCAGTGGTTTGTGTGAGTGAGATAAGACACTGAACTGATTCGGTACAGACCCGGGTTCGAAACCCGGCAGAGGCAATTCATTTTTATTTTGCGATTTTTGACAGTTTTTCAAAAACTAAATATATATTCCCGTACAATAATTGATTACGGATCGTTTAAAAATATTTTGGGCATTTAATTCGCAACGAAAATTTTGACTGACTGTTCGGTTGATAAACGGAGCGGGTTTGGTAAATCCGTTTTTGACGGATGTTACATTACCAAACCACCCTTCTAACCCCTTCCAAGTAGTTAACGTGCTTTATATAGACCGTAAAGACAGGATTGAGCAAATCAATGACATCATGAAGAAATGGTTAGGAAAATTCACTTTCAACATAAGAAACTAGTTATTAAAGTCATTAATGCATACCCAATTAAAAAGTGCCGAAAGATTAAAAATCAAAAGTAATACATTAAAGACTTGTCTTCACCAAGTGATGTATGAGATTAGCCAAGCTTGGCCTTTGTTTGACAAGAACTCTTACGATCAATCTTGGATCCCGAGACTACTACACACTCTAAAGATGATAGATGGATGATGGTGGTGGGTGTTGGTGTTGTATTGGTGGTGGAACGGTGGCAAAGTGAGAGAGAAGTGGTTTGCTAAGGGATGCCTTTGAAGTGAGAGAGAAGTGGTTTGCCTGGCTGGGAACGGCCCCGTGGTCTGCTTCTGTTTCCTTGTTTTTTTCTTCGGGGTGCTGTTGAGGGGTCGGGCATGTCGTGTTATTCCTTCTTCTTGTATTTATGTTGGTTTTGGCTGCTTATTTGCTTCTTTTGTGTTTTTGCTTGTTTGGTCCTGTAAATTCAAAAGGAACAAAGAAACGTGCTTTTTCCAACATTACTATTAGAAAAGGGTTAGTTTTATGCCTCCTTTGATGTAATTTATATGTTGCATTTTATACACATCAAGAGTTAATTACGTTTTTCGTCCCCGTGGTTTGTCAAAAAACACTATTTCAGTCCATTAGTTTAAAAATAGCCAAAATAGTCCCTGTGGTTTCACTTTCGTAACAATTGCAGTCCACCTTCGTTAACCCCATCAATTTATTCTGTTAAGTTTTGGTGAAATGACCAAATTGCCCCTATTTAACAATATAGTGAATTTAACAAAAAAAATGTTGGTCACGTGTATCGAACCTGTGACCTTCGACTTGAAAAGCAATAGTCAAACCATTAGGCCACCCTTCAGTTTGTAAGTAAATTGATACATTTTTCCTTTTAATGTGTGTACACATGAGTTGGGAGATTTTAATTGATTTTGCAGGTGAGATGACAATGGAAATAAAAATTCATATCGTTTTCCTATAATCAAAACCAATTGCAAATTCCCCAAATGAAATCCCTCTTTTTCTACTATTTTCTTCAATATTTCTACATACCTAGATCAAAAACTCAAATGGGGTTTTAGTTTGTTGGGATTGAACCCTAACAAAGGAACAGATGATATCAAAGCCAAATACACTATCTGAGCTTTGGTTCAACTATCAGAGGTTACAACCTCTGATCTACCTTTACACTGCTTTTCCTAAACAACTGCTTCTATCATCTGATCGTTCAAGAGGCAAAGGTCTGATCTTAATGCTTAGACTAGTTTTTTACTTTATTCAATGTAACAGTGCTATGCACCGATAGTTTAGTATTGCAGTGTTTTAGTTAGTTACAATTTTGTTAGCAGTCACTATCAACCATGACGTCACAAAAGATGCTCAGTGGTTAGATAGTTAGTATAAATAAGTGAACGTTGTAACTGTTAAACTTGTCTTCCTGAAAAAGATCATTTCGCACTTTATCTTCTTCATTTCTTACTATCAAAAGATTGTAATTGGCTAAGGGGGAGTTTGTGAATCACATGCAAAATTTATCAACTTGAAAGCATGATGGTGATGAAAACAAACGACCAATTGCTTGTAGTAAAAGTTTTCCATTAATTCTGCTGCATATCTTTCATATTCAATCCATTTTCCATATTTAGAAACAAAAACTACAAGTGATTCAAACTTAGATCCTAACAATTGGTATCAGAGCTGGGTCAATCGATTTTGATTTAACAATTAAATTGATTTCAACATATCAGCTCTTTGTGCTAATTTGTTTGATAGTTTTACTTGAATACCGAGTTTTATTACTAAAAAAGTTTTTAAAACACAAATCTGTTGTAAACAAGAGAAATGGCACAAAACACACCGGAATCCAATATTGGATCCATGTTCAAACCAACGTAGGATGGGTCATATTCTCGCCCAACAGAACACCGGATGTTGGAGGTCCGTTGTATTGGGACCTCATGTTCCCATGGTTCCAAGTACAAAGGATCCCCACACGCAGGTCCCTAAGAAACACGAAAATTACTCTAAACAGGATTTCCTCAAAATTGAGTTGGATGCTAAGTCCTTTAGCATTGTTGCTTCGGCTTTGCCCAATGAGATTTATGCGGGATTACTTCATTGTAATGGTGCTAAAGAGTTATGGGATGCTCTTAAAGAGCAATTCGGTGGTACTGAAGATGTGATCGAGAATAATAGAGAGGTTTTCAATCAACAGTATGAAACATTTTGCCACGTTAAGGGTAAGTCATTAACCCAACAGTTCGAACGATATAGCTGTCTCATCAGTGAGCTCAAATTGGTAAATGTGGAATTCCCATATTCGACTATCAATAGTCGTTTCTTGAAATCTTTACCTGAGAAATGGGAGACTGTAGCTTATGTCACTAGAACAGCTGTTAGTTACAAGGAAATGACCTTGACACAACTTCATGGACGAGATCTCACTTATGAGAGAGAGTTGAACCAGAAAAAGAAGTTGCAAGAGTCAGGGAAAACGACTGATGACTATAGTTTGGGAAACACTGCTTTATATAGTCGTGAGGAGGGTTCTAGCTGTGGAAAGGATCAGAGTTATGATCATTACATTGACATAACATCTGGAAACAATTTCAACTCTGATCCTAGTACACCCAATTTGCCTTTGCTGCAAATAGTGAAAGCCAGACCTCTGACAATTTGTCTTTTGAAATGAATGACTTACAACATTTTGAACCCACTGACCTTGAAGAAATGGACATTTTGCATCAGCTGGCACTTTTAAGTGTTAGAGCAAGTAAATTTTACAAAAGAACTGGTAGGAGATTTCCAGGATTGCATGGGGGTTGAAAGTTGGCTTGGATAAGTCTAAAATCAAGTGCTACAAATGTAACAAGATGGGCCACTTTGCCAGAGAATGCAGATCACAATCTGCAGGACCAACTGTAACACATCCTGGCAACAATCCTCAAAGCACTGTCCACTATTTCCAATATACCCATGCACCTCAAATGCAAAACACTACACATTATGCACATCATGTTGCCACAGTTCCTGTCCATTATGTCCAAGCACTTGCACCACAGATTCAATATGTCCAAGCACCACCTCAAGTACATGTGCAGCAAATGCCACAAGTTACTCAACCTACTCAAACCACTGCTACACCAACAGAGGTTAATCAACAAAGCTTTTTCACATAAGGTTTTGTTGATTGGAGTATTTTGCCTGAGGATTTAACTGATGAAAACTTTGCTCTCATAGCCAAAAATGATTTTGAAAATGAAAATGTATGTTTAATGGCTTTGGAGACTATTGTTGAGGATGATAAATCTGTGGAGCAGGAGTTAAAGTCTGATGTTGTTGATTGTTGTGAAGCAGTGGTTATACCAGAAGTTACACCAGTGGTTGAAGTTAATGTTGTTGATATTGAAAAAGACACTCTATCTGACCCTTGGGATAAGCAGGTGTGTGAGGAAGAAGAGTTTGATTGTGCTCTTATGGCTGCTTCGAAGGTATCACCTCAGATCCTAAAAGATCTATGTTCTAACAAATGCATTATTGCTTTTGCAAACATAAAGCAGGTGAATGAAAACCTGAGAAACAAAATTTTAGAAGATGAACTTAATTTTGAAAAACTTGTTAAAGAGTTGAAAACAAAGTTAAGTGAAAAAGATTCTGAAATGAGTAGCCTAAGGCATGAATCAAGCATAACCAAAGACCAGCTCCAAGCTATGGTAGAAAAATACCAGGTTTGCAAACAGGAGCTTGAATCTACCCAGATCACTTGTGAAAAATGGGTAGAGTCTTGTAAAGGTTATGAGCTTATGCTTGATGCTCAAATCAAGAGCAACATAAAGTTTGGAATAGGCTTTAGAGATTATGACCCGACTTGTGAAAATGTTGCAAAAATTGATTCTGAGCTGGGTGAAATTGTTAAGATCTGAGTTTGAATTGAATGTATTGTTTTAACTAATTTGGTACCAGAATGATGAATCATAAATGATTTTGCAGCGGAAGAACAGTTAAAACTTTATAACACAAACAACGAGAGAATAGTTTTCATCATAACATGTTTTTCATTACTCGAAAGATTAAAAATGATTAACAGATAACTTACATGTATGAATCACTAGACTCCCCCTCAGACCAAGCTTACAAAGAAAAGAATGTACAATAAAGTGAAAGTGTAAAAGTTGAATAGAACAGTACAGGCACTGTCTATTTGTAGTACTAATCTAACCGCTGATAGTCTAAGCTGACATCATCTTGACAATGACATCTAACAGCAATAACAAACTCTAACCACTGCCTAACCTAAACACTGTTTGCAAAGCACTGATGACCCTAACCGCTGATAAGCATAAGCTCTGATAAAGTACTTGACAGAGGTTCTTCAAAGGGTGATCAGACCTTTGGCTTCCAGTAGACCTTTGACTTCTCAACAGATCTTTGACTCATCAGAGGTTTGGTGAATCAACAGACTTTATAACTAGTAGAGCTTTGGCACAGGGCAGTTGTTAGGACTAGCAGTGGTTTGGTAGCTGGTCTTTGAAAGGAGTGAATCTAAACTCTGTTTATTCTAGATTATATAGAGCAGACCTGTTTTGGCTTTCTATCATCTGTTCTTTTGTAGGGTTCAATCCCAACAGAAATAGTCCCAACAAACTTGGTTGGTGAAGAAATTAAAATCACAGATAAAAATGGAAACAAAATCATTCTTGAAAAACTAGAGGTTTTAGCAAAAGATAAAGAAATTGAAAAATATCAGTTTAAACCAACCTGGTCAGATGAATGTGATATTTTGGAAAACTTCAAGCCAATGGACTTTTCAACCACTGATGGTATAAAAGCACCAAAAGTACTGGTGATCCCTATCAAAGACTTGCCAGCAGAGGTTACACCCACTGCACTCAAAACGTCTGATAGGAAAAGGAAAGAAAAGCTTAAATACTTGTTTTGTGAATTTTGTGAAAAGAGAAATCATATGGCTGCAGATTGCTTTCTTTTAAAAGCCTATGATATAAACAAAACTTGTGTTAAACCCAAATCTCCTAGATGCACCATTTGCAATAAAACAAATCACATGAACCAAGAGTGTGCCTATCTCAAAACCTATCATCAAAATCTAAAAGAGATTAAAGTAAAAGTCTTGAAAGAGAAAGTTCAAGCTTTTCTGAAAACAAATCTAAACATAACATCTGTCACAAAAGCTTTAAATCAAACCTCTATTCACAGAGAAATTCAAGTGACATATGCACCTCCATTAAACAAGTGACCAAGTGGTAAAAGCCAGCCTAGTTATCAAAAGGTTCCTATGGTTTATGGGACTTACAAAAAGTCTTCTAAGCCAAGTGTAAATAGGCATCCTCATGGTTATCAACAGTTGATAGGAAATGGCTCACAGCAGTGGTTACAAAAGCCTGATCTAACCACTGCTCATTTACCTGAACTTGAGTCTAGATCATCTGATACCCCATCCAAAGCCATTTTGGCTTTGGAAACTCACCTAAACTAATTATTTCAAAACATGTGCAGGGAGCTTCTTCTTGCCTTGACAGTCTTTGGTATGTAGATAGTGGGAGCTCCAGGCACATGACAGGATGTATAACCCTACTCAGAGATTTTAAAGTTCATGGAGGGGGTGATATATCCTTTGGAAATAATTCAAAAGGGAAGGTGTTGGGGTCAGGATATGTCTCAGCTGGAAAACTCAAGTTGAGAATGTGAATCTCATTGATAATCTAAAATTCAATCTTCTGAGTGTCTCACAAATGAGTGATAAGGGCTATGGTTCCTTCTTCACAAAGGAAACTTGTCAGATAGCAGGCCCAGAGGTTGTTAGAAAGATTAATCAAATAATTGCAGAGAGCAAAGCATAACTTACTGCTAATAGGGTAGGAAATGTGTATGTGGTAGACATGGTAAAAGATAATCCTATGTCAAATGCATGTTTGTTTTCAGTTGCTTCAAGCAAAGAAACAGAATTATGGCATAAAAAACTAGGTCACACAAATCTAAAAACCATCTCCATTCTCTCAAAACAAAGTCTTATCAGAGGTTTGCCTCACAAACAATTTACTTGTGAAGAACATTGTGTTTCCTGTTTAAAAAGTAAACAACATAAAAGTTCTTACAAGTCAATTGAAGAGTCCAAAACAAGTCAGTGCCTACAGTTACTTCATATGGACTTGTTTGGACCTGTGAAAATCATGAGCTTAAAACACAAAAGGTATTGCTGGTGATAGTTGATGATTTTTCCAGGTTCACATGGACTTTCTTTTCACACTCTAAAGATGAAACAACAAACATTTTGCAAAACTTTGTTAACCAAGTTGAAAAGCAATTTGATCTTCCTGTAAAAATCTTTAGGAACGACAATGGGACAGAGTTTAGGAACAAAGAGTTGGATGCCTTTTGTGAGTCAAAAGGGATTGTTAGGAAATATAGCATCCCTATAACTCCAGAACAAAATGGGGTTATTGAAAGGAAAAATAGAACTTTGATTGAATCAGCAAGAACTATGCTAGCAGATTCTAGTTTACCCTTGTCCTTTTGGGCAGAGGCTGTAAACACTGCTAATTATGTTCAAAACAGAGTTTTGATAAACCCCAGGCATCAAAAGACTGCTTATGAATTGCTTTATAAAATCAAACCTGTGATCTCTTATTTTAAAGTCTTTGGCTGCCCATGCTTCATTTTAAATTTAAAGAATTCAATATCCAAGTTTGCAGCCAAAGTTGATTGTGATTATTTTCTGGGATACTCAACCACTGCCAAAGCCTATAGAGTTTTTAACTCTAGGACCAAGTGTGTTGAAGAAACTCTGAATGTGAAGTTCAATGAACTCTCATCTTTGAAAATCCTAGCAAATCCTGCTGAATTGTTTGACTTCTCCAAATTTACATTTGAAGATGTGTCTGTCAAGACTAACCATGCAGGTACCCCACAGTCATCAAACCAAGAGCAAGGATATGATTGCATCCTTCCAAATTTCAAAATTAATCCTTCAGGCAGAGGAGCAGATGTTAGTAGCAAGGGTGAAAGCTCTGCCAGGTCAACAGTGGTTAATACTCAAACCTCTGTCAGCTCTCAAAACCAAACATCTGTTGATAAAAGTCCACAACAAATGGAAAAAAGTCAACCTACTTTCACATCTATTCCACCAGCATTCCAATCAGAGGCTGGACCATCAAATTCACCAACAGAGGATAGCTCAGATGATACACATTTGGAAGCTTCACCTCAGAATGCCATTGTCCCATATCAAGGTGAATTGATTTTCCTCAAAAGCCATCCTGTGGATCAAGTTATTGGCAACATCAATGAGGGAGTGCTCACCAGAAGCCAATCCCAAAACATTTGTCTTTTTGCTGGCTTTCTATCACTCATACAACCTGTCAAGTACCAAGAGGCACTAAAAGACAACAGTTGGGTAGAATCCATGCAAGAATAGCTCCTACAGTTCAAAAGACAACAAGTATGGGAACTCTACCACTGCCAAAAGATGTAAGTCCTATTGGCACAAAGTGGGTCTTCAAGAACAAAACAGATGAAAGGAGCATTGTTGTCAAGAACAAAGCAAGGCTCATGGTTCAAGGCTATAGACAGGAAGAAGGCATAGACTATGATGAAACATTTGCTCCAGTTGCAAGATTGGAGGCCATCAGACTGTTCTTAGCTTTTGCTGCTAACCACAACATCAAGGTGTATCAAATGGGCATCAAAAGTGCATTCCTGTATGGAAAGATCAAGGAAGAAGTGTACGTGTGTCAACCTCCTGGTTTTGAAGATGCATTTCATCCTGATCATGTTTACAGGTTAAACAAAGCACTATATGGTCTAAAACAAGCACCCAGAGCCTGGTATGAAACTCTATCCACTTTTCTCTTATCCATTGGTTTCACCAGAGGTAGGATTGATAAAATCCTATTTTTAAAATGGAAAGGAAAAGATTTGATGCTTGTCCAAATTTATGTGGATGAGATCATTTTTGGATCCACATGCACTACCATGTGTGAAGAGTTCAGAAAACTCATGGCAGCAGAGTTTGAGATGAGTGCAATGGGTGAGTTGCAATGTTTTCTTAGTTTACAAGTCAAACAAATGCAACATGGCACTTTCATCCAACAAAATAAGTATGTGAAAGAACTACTTAAGAAATTTGATATGGATGATTGTAAACCTTGCAGCACACCCATGGCAACATCCAAGCTAGTCACTTTTGATGGCAAAGATGACCTTGTTGATCAACATTGTATAGAAGCATGATTGGGTCTTTACTGTACCTAACTGCATCAAGGCAGACATCATGTTTGCAACATGTGTTTGTGCTAGATCACAGTCATTGCCAAGAAAATCAGATCTTATTGATGTAAAAAGGATATTCAGATACATAAAAGGTGCTCCCACACTTGGTATTTGGTATCCAGCTAATGGTAACATTGAGCTTGCAGGATATTCTGATAGTGATTTTGCTGGATGTAAAACAACAAGGAAGTCCTCATCTGGAGGAGCCCAATTCCTAGGTGATTGCTTAGTGTCTTAGCAAAGCAAAAAAGCAAGTTTCAGTTTCTACATCCACTGCTGAGGCAGAGTATATAGTTGCTGAAAGTTGTACTGCTCAACTTTTGTGGCTTCAAAATCAATTACTGGATTTTGGTATCACTAGACTCCACTCAAGATTGATAGTCAAGCAACAGAAAATATCATCAAAAATCCTGTCTCACATTCCACCACTAAGCACATTGACATCAGACATCACTTTGTGAGGGATTGCTATGAAAAATGTTTGATTTCTTTACAACATGTCCATACCAAAGATCAATTGGCAGATGTGTTGATAAAAGCACTTAATGCTCACACTTTTGATAATTTGATCTCTAGGCTTGGAATGCTAAACATGGATTAAAAACAATTTTTTTGTGATCCATGTGTAAATAGCAATAAAATGTTTTTAGAAAATCAAAATCCATCCTTAAAAATAGTTTAAAAGTTGAATTTTTCAATAAATCCTCAAAGTCTGTTCAAAGCACTGATATCACAAAAACACTGCTCATTTAGAAAAGTCTATCCATTGTCAAAAGTGTATCCTCTGATAGTTCAAAAAATTTTAAACAGTGGTTTAGCCAAATAAATGTCTTTCATTCTCAATCAAAGGTTACACATGGACAGATGTTATTTGACAGTCGTTGCATCAGATGCACGTCATCATCACTTTTTCATAAACCCTATAAAAACCTTGTTCTATCCAGAATAGAGGGTTCACCAAACTGTGTCGATTTCAAAAATCTCAAAACACTTTTCACTCAAATCATGGCTCCTAAAACAAAATCAATGGCGAAATCAGAGCAAGAATTACCACCATTCGTCTTGATCATCAAAACCCCACACAATTACACTTGAATCTTTGAAGAAACCGAAGTCAATACACGTTACCACACAATGATTCGGATTTTAAGAGAGTCAAAATTTAAGCACATGCTTAGTGTCAAAACTCAAATTTATATCGATTCTCTTCGGGATTTCTGAAAAATGCTAAGGTCAAAAAATCAACTGATGATATTCCTTATGCTATAGTCTCAAAGGTTGGGGGTACTCCTATGCAAACCACCCCACAATCGATCTCTCAAGTTTTCCAATTGAATGATATGGCACATCCTGTGTCATTTTCTTTAAGAGAGATGCAAGCAGAGTTTGTGGAAAAGGGTTACATTGGCCAATTGAAAGGTATGACAATCTTTAAACCCAACTTTCCAGCAGAGATGAAATTCTTTTTCCATACTCTTTTAACATGTCTCTTTGCAAAATCTACTACTTTCAATGAGATCCCATTGAACATGCAATATCTGGGATATGCAATTTTGACTGAATCAGATTTTAACTATTCCCAAGTATTGTTCAATGATCTTGTGAATAATTTTAAAAATATTTCAAAAAGCAAAGCTTTCTTGATACATCCTCTATTCTTGAGTGTTTATTTGCAAGATCAGATCAGATTTGAAGCAAGTAAACAAGGCGCAGTGTCCACACCTGGCTGCCTAACTCATGAACTTTTTACACGACTAACAAATCTTGAAAAGGCTTCCAAAACAGGTGTAGAGGAGGATAAAGCCAATTTTACAAGAATAAAATGTTCAATCTCTTCCTCCTGCTACTGAGCCCACTACTCTAGGTGATTAGGGCATTACAACCATTGCTCTGAAACCCACACCTAAAATCACCAAAAAGAAACCAACCAAAATATCCCGAAAACCCACCAAACCTAAAAAGGGTCCTCTGGAAGATGAGATCCCAGAGATAAACCCTGTGATAACACCAATGTCACTAACCACTGCTACCATTTCTTCACAGCAGATGGTTGAGAGATCTCCACCTGGCTATGAAACTCCTCCTGCATCCTCACAAAAGGATCAGGTTGTAAACACAGGGACACCAAATTATGAAACTATAGGACCACTTGGTTCTATCTTCCACGGCCCATCTCCCAGGGCAATGTCTCTTTCTGCACCTATTCCTTCACCAATCAAATCACTACCACAAACTTTTATACCCTTGCTGAATGCAATAGAACTAGAGCAGACATTATCCAGCACTTCTCACCAACCTATCAGTGAGAATATACTTCAACATGATGTTGGGTTTGATTCTCTATTCTTTGCTAGCCCATCAGCAAATGATGAGGCTACATCCCTTGGGTTACATGTAACCCTTGGTGATAGTTCAACTAGAGCAGCCACTACAATTGCAAAACTACCTAGTTTTCCTTTGGACAGTGGTTACATTTCTAAGTCTCTATTGGAGGCAACCACTGCTGAGGCTACCAAGGTAACCTCTAATATTGTGGGAAGTCCCCAGTACAAAGAACAAGGGGTATCTAAGGGTGAAGCTAGTGTTAAAACACATGCTAATGATCCCTTATATATAACTACCACCTCAGGTAGGAGTTCAGATGATCATATTAAATTAGGTGATGATCTAAAATACAAAGATTTGACGGAGAGAATATCTTAGGTGATGATCTAAAATACAAAGATTTGACGGAGAGAGTATCTACACTTGAAACTTCTGTTGATGAGATCAAAAATCTTGTGAAACAGTTGTTAGCTATAAAGAGCCAACCATCTATCTTAACCACTGCTGATCTTCTCCAAACTAATGGTACTGCTCCTCCTACAGTAATTTTTGTAAACAGCTCATCTTAGAGAAATAAAAGCTCATCTTCTCCAAACCAATGGTACTGCTCCTCCTAGATTCATGGATACAAGGGCATATATTAAAGCAATAAAAGTTCATCTTCTCCAAACCAATGGTACTGCTCCTCCTACAGTAATTTTTGTAAACACTGAAGATGATGCCAAAAAGGGGGAGAAACCTTTGGGACAGAAGAAGCTTAAAATTGATGATCAAATGGCAAAGCCAACCGTGGATATTCGTAGGCCAGATGGTTCAAAGAAAAAGGATTTAACAGATGATATCTTGGCCAGGGAAACTGAGAAGCAGAAGAGAAAAGTGTATCTTGATGGCAAGGTCTTGGTTGAGAAAAGATTAAACAGCAAAAAGAAATGGAAGAGGTTGGTACCTCAACAAAGAGGAGACCTGCTAGACAAGTAAAGCAACCAACATCCACACCTTCCAAAACTAAGCCTGTTGTAAATCCAACCATTAAGACCTCTGGTCTCCAAAAATCAAGCACACCTACTTCAACTTCTATACCCATTGCCACCAAAGCAGATGTTACAGCAACTGTTGTGTCAACATCTGTTGATACAGCAGAGGTTGCAGCAGATGCAATCCCATCCACTGCCATGGTCATATTTAATACATCCACCCAACCTCTACCAACACCAACCAGAATACCAACTGATCCATCATCAACAGAGGTCAAATTCAAGAGGAGAAGAACTACAAAAGTTATAAATGAAGAAGAGATCTTTCCTGCTCCTACTCCTTTATCATCACAACCACTGACCTCCACATCAATGCTTCCACCATCCTCAAATCCAACCACTGATCCCTTAAAGTTATACCTACAGCAAAGAAATATCCTCTTGATTTACCAGCAGTCAAGGAAGAAATTCTAAGCTTTATTATGAAGAAGACCCTGACAAAAGAACTATATTATCTCTTGATGGCTACCCAAGACCTGCAAATGTAGATGACTACCTGGAACTTAAAGTGGAACAAGCAAAGGAGATAGAAAAGAGAGACTCAGCTGGTAAAAGTGATAGAGAGATACAAACCATCATGTCTTTTCAGCTAAGCAAAGCTAGAACATTGCAAGATTTTGTCAAAGATCTGAGCAACAAGCTGTCAGAAAGGGAAGATCAATATCTTAATAGTGAACTCATTGAACATATCATGAAGAACAAACAATATAAGGCAACAAAGGCATAGTTCAAGGATTGGAGTATAGATAAGCTGAGAAAAGAAATTAAAAGAATGCAAGAAATATTAAAAGATCCTCTCAAGAAGCCAACTCCTCTTAACTGGGAAAAACATAAGAAAGACATGCCTGAAAGAGCCTTGAAGCTTAAGAGGATGAAGGAAGAATTGATACAAAATCACTATGGTTCAAGGAACCAAATGATAAGATGGGGAGAAGCCAGGGTGATTGATACTTACAAGATGTTAGAAGAGAGGAGGAAGAAAGATCCAAACATGCCTCCTAAACCAGTTTACCCTCCATCAGATGATATTCATAAAGCTCAACACTCCAAAAAGTCTATCTCATCATTTGTCCCTTCCATCCTTGATTTCAATCAACTAAAAAGGCAAGAAAAGATAGATGAAGAAGACAAGAGAGTGTTTGAACACATCAAAGAGGACATTAAAAACATGGTTGACTATCACACAGATGAAGCTAATGAAAGGCTCAGAGCAGAATTTACAAAGATAGTTCAACAAAAAGCTCTTCAAACATCAACAAATAAAAGTCATCCTAGAAAGCCAGAAGACCCAAAAATTCTAAAGTGGAAAGTCGAAAAAGGCTCCCACGAATTGACACTGCTCAAGTCTAATGGTGACGCTGTCAAGATAAGCATGGAGGCTGCATATGAGCTAAGTGCAGAATACCTTCAAGATCTTTTGGATCTGACACTCGAAAAGGATGATGATTGTCACACCCTCAATTTTCCACTTGCGGAGTTTTACCGTGAGGCGTGTGATCAAACCAGAATCTGAGACACTAGTAATATCGAACGACTCTATATGATTTATTTGAACATTTTCCAAAAACATTTGTTTAACCATTCATAGTTATTTTTAAGTCGTCTTAGTTTAGTTTCAAAGTTTAGCGGAAGCATTAGTTTCAAAGTTGGGCGGAAGCATTAAAGTAAAGTAACGGGCGCCAACATAAACGCCAAAACCAAAAATCCCAAACAATATTCGTAAATGAGACTCGATAAAAATATGTCTTGGTCAATGCAAGTGAGTGCACCTAGCGCTCCTAGCGTCCTGAGAAACATGTAAAGAAACAAGTGTGAACATTAAAGAAAAGTGAGTTCACAGGTTTTTTATAAGTTCATAAGTTCGGTTAAAAGTTTGTTTCCCCCGTTATCCCTAACCCGGGATAACGATTTAGTTCCATTATTCCTAATCCGGAATAATAATGTTGGTTCCATTATTCCTAACCCGGAATAATAATGATGTTGGTTCGGAATTAAGTTCAATGTTAACATGTAGGTAGCGAGCCTAAAGTTACGTCACATAAGTGTTCGCGATCGAAGCTGACTGTTGTGCCTCCGTGTTGCCAGGCCTATCACTGACCATGGCGAAAGTTATGCCAAATTAATCACCCGTTGACCATACCCGGTCGGCTAGCGCGACTAGCTCGGGTGGGGCTTGTCGGGCCCAGTAGTACTACTTATAATTTCCCCGCTATCTAACCCAATACTAACGATCCGAGAGTTTGTCGAGGACTTCCGTGATATAGTTGCTTAGTGACCATAACGTACATTAACATTAACTTAGTTACCGAGTAGTTTAACGACGTTAATTTCGCATAACGTAAAAAGATAGAGTTATAGAATGTATACATGTTTCTCCCCCTGTTGTTTAAAACCGGATAAAATAGGGGCCGTGAACTCACCTTTAATTGCTCGGTTAGTGCGAACACAGAAGTAGCAAATGATGGGACCGCTAATTGCGTCCTAACATGTCAATCGATTTAAAGTTAGTGTGTGAACCCACTGATACAAACCCTACGCATAACTAACACACAATGCGGCACACATAATAACAAATTCGAAAACACAATCATGCATGCAAAGTATCATCATACCAAAATAGTGATCAAACCAACTTGTCATAAACACAAATCAACTCATATAACACTTTGGTACACACATACGCAAGTTATCATGTTTCAGCTTGTACGCTCCTAACTAGGCTGTTTTCGAGGATTTTTATAAAATAGTTCCAACATTCTAAAAATTCCAATTTCTTTACAGCAGATGTGAACTAAACTGTAGAATTTTATGTAAACTTTTCAAGTCCTAAAATTCTACCAATTATTTATAAACATTTATATACTAGGCTGCAGTCAGATTCGTTGCTTTTTGACTGCAGTCCACGGGAAAAATTATTTAAAAATCATCGTTCATCCAATTAACAAAATTCTAGTGGGAGTTTTCCGGAAATTCCCTTCTCCACTGTACAAATTTCGTGACCCAACCCTCTACAGATTATGAGATCCGACTCGATAAACAACTAGCAAATTTTCAGAATTTACGCAGCTTCAGCTGCTGCATTTAAATGACCACTTAAAAATAGCAAACGACCTCAGAAAAATATGAATCTGGCGCCATTAGAAGCGTTTTTCAAAAATACACGTTTTAGGCTTCAGAAAATCCACTTTTCGATAAATAATGATCAGGTTACAGCCAATTGAAGTTGGCTGTAAATGCTATTCAGCAACCTGTTTTCGACTTTTATCGCAATAGAACACGCTTAAACGATCAAGACGCTAAATAATAATGATCAAGAACAGGTTTATTTGTCACATATCATCATGTACATCAATACCCATGCAAACCCTAATCATATAATATGATTTTTATCACTAAAACGCAGCCTATGATTTTTGTATTCATCCAAACATCACAATCGCAAAACTCGCACAACTAACCGAACTAAACATAAATCATAACACTTTTCATAACAATGATTCTAACAATACATACAATCATGATCAAGATTTCACAAACCCTAATGTGATTTGCAAAACAATTAAAATCCTAACCTTGATACGATGAAGATTAGCGAACCGGGAACAAGATTGGAATCAATCCGGGGTTGAAGAAGTTGCGACCGTGAGGGGGGGGGGCTGCCATCGGCTTCTTAGGGTCTAGGGTTTCTTGCTCTTTTTTTTCTTTAAAACACTAACCCATGCATACATTATATAGCACAAGGAAAAGAAAGGAAAAGGGGTGGGGGGCGGTTTGGGTGAGTAACTTGGGCCTCAAGTTTAGGCTAGTTCCTTGGGCCGCAAGGAGGTGAGGTCGACACGTTTCGTGGTTCGGTTCGGTTCGGCTATTTATTTATTATATATATATTTTTTTTTATAAACTAATAATCGCGAAATCAAAACGTGATATAATAATTCACAAAATTCACAAACGTCTAATAACACATAACACGTAATTTACCCAATGCATTCAAAAGTTAGCGTAGTTATTGCGAGCGTGTAATTAAATTCTCCGAATCAATTTAGCGTAGGAATGAATAACCGTGAAGTAGCGCGTTTAAGACACCTGAAAAGCCGGGATGTCACAATGATGATGATGAAATTCTCTGAATTTTGAATTACAGTTTAAAGGGCAAATCAGAGAACTTCTGTTGAGGAATAAAAACCAAGAATAATCAAGTGTTTTGGCATCATCTGTTCCAGGGGGAGATTGTTGGGATTGAACCCTAACAAAGGAAGAGATGATATCAAAGCCAAATACACTATCCGAGCTTTGGTTCAACTCTCAGAGGTTAAAACCTCTGATCTACATTTACACTACTTTTCCTAAACAACTGCTTCTATCATTGATCGTTCAAGAGGCAAAGGTCTGATAGAAGAAACAAGATCAGAGGATAGAGATCAGTGCTTAGACTAGTTTTTTACTTTATTCAATGTAACACTGCTATGCACTGATAGTTTAGTATAGCAGTGTTTTAGTTAGTTACAATTTGGTTAGCAGTCACATCAACCATGACGTCACAAAAGATGCTCAGTGGTTAGATAGTTAGTATAAGTAGGTGAACGTTATAACTGTTAAACTTGTCTTCCTGAAAAATATCATTTCGCACTTTATCTTCTTCATTTCTTACTATCAAATGATTGTAATTGGCTAAGGGGGAGTTTGTGAATCACATGCAAAGTTTATCAACTTGAAAGCATGATGGTGATGAAAACAAACAACCAATTGCTTGTAGTAAAAGTTTTCCATTAATTCCGCTGCATATCTTTCATATTCAATCCATTTTCCATATTTAGAAACAAAAACTACAAGTGATTCAAACTTAGATCCTAACACAGTTTTAGATCCTAATCCAGTGAAAAAATATGATCTTGATTCAATTGAGAAAAGGGTTTGTACAGAAGATGAGATGATGGAGTCTGAAAGCAGTATGAGAGTGTTGTTGATGGGGAAAAGGTATATAAGTTATGAGACTTTAAGGAGGGATGTCGTACCTTGTGGTGCACCTGGTGCCTCATATTACAATTGTAGAGAGAGTGGGGTTGCAAACCCTTACAACAGAGATTGTGAAGTCATTACATTTTGTGCTAGAGATGCTATAAATACATAATGTTCAATGTTGGATTTGGTACTGTTCTAATCTAGCCACAGGGACTGGATTTGGATCTGGTACTGTTTTGATGCTATAAATAGATAATGTTAAAACGAAACGATATCAATTTTCTTACTAACTAAAGGCTGGCCCAATGGTTTAACTATTGCTTTCAAGTCGAAGGTCATAGGTTCGATACCCGTGACCAATGGATTTTTATTAAATTCACTATATTGTTAAACAGGGGCAATTTGGTCAATTCACCAAAACTTAACAGAATAAATGGATGGGGTTAACGAAGGTGGACTGTAATTGTTATGAAAGTGAAACCACGGGGACTGTTTTGGCAATTTTTAAACTAATGGACTGAAATGGTGATTTTTTACAAACCACAGGGTCAAAAACGTTATTAACTCTTTCATTAATAATATACATTGTCTTTGGATAATAAAAACAAACAAACAAAACAATCGACTTTCAGTTTTGAATTAAACTAAGGCCCGCGTCCATCCTACGTATAGCATGCATTCAAATCATCAAACAATAGCTCTTGAAACATATGTGAAAGGACAGTCAGCATAAAAAAACCTGGCGAGTACATAGGTTTTGTGTGTGTAAAATTTATGGCTTTGTATATGTTATTGCAATACCTCGTCTGATTATGAGAGTCGATAATTAAATTCGTATATCAAAATTTTTTGATATTTCAATATATTTAACCAACTAAAGAAGTTGGTTTAAGTTATAAAACCTTGTAGCCATGAATATTGACCAGAAATATTTATTTTGTAAAACCGAGTAGTAAATCGATTTAAAAGAAAACTTTGTATGATTTATATCTTTAATTGAAAATCGTTCGTGTCTTGTCCAAAATCAATTATCATTGTTGAAGTGATTTGGATAACGCTACGGTATGTGATACAATAAAAAAATTTATATATAGGAAGTACCAACGGCGTATCCACCATGTTTTTATCGTATTAGACCCATTTCGTTATCTAAATCACTTACCATAACCAATCGTCCAAGTCATAAACCCATCGTCCGTGCTATAAACCAATCATCCGTGTTATAAACAATCGTCCGTGTTACAAACAATCGTCCGTGTTATAATTCAATCGTCTGTGTTTTTAATTACGAAAACTGTGGTTGTTCTTTAATGAACACATTCAAACCTGTGTTGACTAGACCATCATAGGTCTCTTTAACTAAACCACCAAAAGGTCTCTTTAAATTGATTAACAAACAGCAAAAGGGTTTATTAATCGTAAATAGTGTTTGTCGTTCCTCAAACTTCCACCAAATCCAGTGGACAGTTTGGTAATGAGATTGTCAGTCCTATGGTACCAAAACATACTACTGGTCAGCTCGGCCAAAGTTAATGAATGTCATTCGTGTTATGGATAACGCACCAACAAGTTTACCACATTATTGAAAAAAATTAGTGTTATATATAAACCATAGACTTTGTTTCGAAAACTTGAAAACGATTTGGCACATATGAGTCACCCCAAAACATTTAGAAATCGTAAAAGAGGAGGACTATGTACTCTCATAAACCATAAGGTAAATATGTTTTGAAAGATAGTTTAGCACATATGAATCACCCAAAAACATTAAGAAAACGTAAAAGAGGGGACTATGTACTCACATGATCCATAAGTGGTAAATATGTTTTGAAAGATAGTCTAGCACATATGAATCACCCCAAAACATTAAGAAACGTAAAAGAGGGGACTATGTACTCACTTGGGATTGCGTATGTATCCTTGATCAATGGACTAAACATGTCACCCCCCAACCAATGGTGGAATCATCGGGGCGGACTTAATTAGATTGTTCGAGACTTCATAACGCTAAATGTTAGCAGAGGATTTGGATTGGAATTTTAAAGTACAAAAGTATGTATACGAAAGTAATTATCTAGTCTTAAACACCCGTTTTCGATACTATAACAACCCGTATGGGTGAATGTGATTTCATGGGTTAAATTACCCATTAGAATCGTGACGTTGTGTTTAAGGCTTAGATATATAACCTATTGTCATGACAAGTAATCATAACGATTATTATCAAGGGTTCGGTTATGTATAAGTTTATATATATATATATATATATATATATATATATATATATATATATATTATAGTATATAGTATGTCCAACACGTTTATCATGGAATCTCATAGAAGTCATGCATGGAGGTAGGAGAATAACCATCCTTTACCTCTTTCATAAGATTCACCAATACACAAATTGTCACAAGGACAATTTGAAAGGTCATGAATGAAATATAAGAATGGAAAAAGTACAATTATCACTATATCGAGTAGCTAAGTGAACATGAACCTAGTGAGCCACTTCCAACATAGAAAGAGTTAACTAAGTGTCAGCGGCTAGACTGGGTTAGGTTACTTTCAAGCTAGCAAACCACTTGAGATATGAATGGTAAAACATCAAGTGAAGTGGTGGAATGGTGGTAGGATAGCCAAGGCTTCCAAGTTATTCACACTCATACCAAAGCTCAAGTCTTGTCAGTACAAGCTAGGATGATTTCAACACTTGTGGGTTAATAACCCTAACCAAACGGAAAGTTTGGAGGATGTTTGACACCTCCGAATTGTACGAATCAATCTTGGCCGAGCTCACTAACCATAGGCCTGATTAGTGGCACAAGAAGCACAAGTTTGCATAAGAAAAACATGAGTTTAATAAAAGTAATACCATAATCTTCCAAAACAGAAAGTTTTGACCTCAAAATGGTGATGTTCCACTTTGGTTTTCCATGGAAAACCTGTAGAAACAATCCTAGAGGCAATCCAAGCTTTGTAGAAGAAGATATGGTGAATAAAAGATGAAGAAGATGAAGTAAAGTGCTCACTTTGGCACTTAGAACAAACTGAGTTTTCTGATGTTGCAACTGATTTGAGAGTGATTTGGAGGTACAGAGGAGTTTGGAAAGTGAAAATGAGGTGATGGAGGCTTGGTTTTATAATGGTGGATTAGGGTTTGGTGTTTAAGGAGGTTTAATGGTGATTGGGTGGAGAAGAAATGGCCAATGCAAGAGCTGGGAAGAACTTTCTGCGGATCCAGGGCCTAGACGCTACGTGTAGGCTGAAGGAGGAAGGAGTCGCGTGACGCTGCGCCCCTTTGTCCGTCTAAAGTGTAACGCCCTGCTTTTTCGTACCTTCCATAATTAGAAAGCATCGCTTGTAATTCTATTTTTGGAAGCTTTGTGTTCTTGTAATCGTACTTTCGTTGTAATCGTTGAAAAATCTGAGACTTGGATCATAATAAAAATTTGTATTTCTTACAATTCATGCTTTACACATTCATACATATTCATACGTTTGAAACCACTACACATATGATGCTTAATTCGTAATTCCTGAAAACGTGTAATAACCTTGCAAATACGTGACATACATGCATTATACGATACATATTCATGATTTTTATACTTAATCATACGTGTTTATACTTTTTCTCGTGATTTATTTACATGCAAACCCCTTAGATTATGCCTTTTGTGCTTAAAACACCCTAAAAACTATCAAATATAACTCCAGGGACCAAAATTGCCAAAATCAAACATCCTTTATCCTCTCGCGGGCCGCGACCGGTTCCACAATCCTCTCGCCCCCCGCCAGAAGGCATAATCCGCAGAATGTGTTTGGCAGCTCATGGACTAGTCAATTTTGTGTTAGTTATTTGTGTTTCTTGCATTAATACTTCACCTAACTTAACCCTAATTCATCCCTATATAACCCACCTCATTTCCACTCATTTTCCACTTTATAAACACTATAAACTCTCTATCAAACTCACTAAAATCAGTTGTTAATCTCATAATCTAAGCAGAAAGTTCAAGGCTTTCAAAGTGAGTTCTAGCTCACTTCTACTTCATCTTTCCCATTGTTTCTTCTTCCTAAACACTTGGAACAACCTTAGGTATGTTTCCATAGGTTTTCCAAGGAAAACCAAGGCTATAACATCACCATAAAAGGCTCCAAAGTGCTTTAAACTTTCTTTTTTGATGTAAACTTTGTTAAACTACTTGAACTTCCTAATGGTCATAATCAATTGAATGGTTAGTTGGGCTTAAAAACAAGGGGTGTGACATTCAAATCTAGAGGTTTAATCCTCATAAACTTTCTGTTTCGGTTAAAGTTTAACCCACAATTAATGAACAAGCTTGAAGCTTGATGTTTGTGTGATTATAAGATTAGCTTGGGCTATTCTACTTGGAAAATCCACACATTACTTGATGTTTTCTTAGATTAGTTAAGTTTTATTTCATTCCTTATTGTATATTCATGACCCTCCTTGTTGTCTATGACAACTTGTGTAGTGGTGAATCTTGTAAAGAGGTTAAATGGATGTTCATCATCCTACCTCCATGCTTGACTTACATGAATCCAAAAGAGGTCTTAAATGGATGGTTTAATCCTCCTACCTCATGCTTGACTTATATGAATACCTATATAATCTATATAATATCTAAAGTAACTAAAGTTTGGTGATAGCCTAGTGGTTATTTGTCAAATGTGAAGTTACATCATCTATGACCATAATACTTGTTACGATTCTAATGGGCATTACGACCCATGAAAAATTCCAACTCTTTTGAGTTTCATAGTTTCAAGAATAAGTGTTATGTGTGCTAGATGATTACTTTTCCTATGATTATTTTCTTGTACTTTTCATTCCAAATCTTTAATCCTCTGTTAATCATCCAATACTCACACCTATGTTTCTTCGTGTAGAAGGACAAGGTGCTCCATCCTAAACAACCCAACAACTCTCGCGGACTCACTAAGTGGAAAGCTTGCAAAACCGTGAGTACACATGACCCATTTTTGTTTATGTCACTTTTGGGTGCAATATGTTAACCTTATGAAAATCACTAAACTTTATACTTTATTCAAATGCACGAAACAATCCAAATACATGAGTGCTATGATACAATACTTGATGCTTATACTTGGGTGATTCTTATGTGATACAATAGTCATTAGCTTTATACGAGCCTCCATTTAACATGTATAACGCTATAGGAGTAACGCACCACCTGTGAGGTCATGTTAAATTTCATTCTTTATTGCGTAAACAGAGGGTTGACTAGAAATATTGCATGCCATGTTATGATGCTCTTGTATAAAGTTAGTTGCCATGTGGATTCGTTTTATACCTTTATGCTTATACGTATGCTTATACTTAAACTTGTGTGCTTGCCAATGCTTTTTTTGTTGAACAATACTTTGTTAACATGTTGCAGGTTGATGAGGATTCTTATGATGAAATCTAGTAGGGACTACACTAGAAACACACTTGAATTGGCTAGATTTTGTTACTTTAGTATTGAAACTTATTGTATTGTCTTTTCATTGTACTTTGTAATTCACGGTGTACTTGACAATTGTGTTATGAAATGAAATTCGGTTTTATTTAATTATTGTCACAAATAGCGTTATGTGTAACGAGCAATCTATTTCATCCCGCCTCAATGATTCCGCCATAGCGTTGGGGTGTGACATAAAGTTTGCTTTTTCACACTTTGGCCCCTGAACTTTGATTTGTTTGACATTTTATGATAAAACTTTGTAATTTAATTATTAAGTATAAAACATAGATTTAAGTATAATTCGAGTATCGTAAACGTAAGGATGAGTAATTGTACGAATAAATAGTATCGGTTTACGAGAAAATGCGTTTTTAACGATTGATTGTACGTAAAATGTGTATATATAAAATGAGAGGTTTTCTAAAATCAAGGATTTGGATTACGGGGTTAAGTAAGAATACGGATGTAAGTTTCTAAAAATAGAATTTCGATTACGTTTTCTAAATAAGGAAAGTTCAGAAATGCGAAGCGTTACAGTCTCCCCTAAGAGGAAGACTTTTGGAAGAAAAGGTATTTTGATTTAAAACGTTTGGCTAAAATCGTAATTTGAAGTTTTGAAGTCTTTGTGGGGTTTGTGTATATAAGAGAGTTGAAATATTTGGAAATTGTGTTGGATAAAAGATAGGTTTGTAAAAATAGTTCATTTGACTATGGTGATTTGAGATATAAATCGTAATCGAGTGCAAGGATAAGTAAAACATGCATGTGTTGTTTGGAGGAATGTTTTTAAAAGGATGTGTCTAAAAGAAAAGTTTTGTGAAAGTAAGGAATGTAGTTTGGAAAAAAAAGGTGCGGCACGCACCGTAGGTCGTAGGAAAAGTTTTTATCGATTCAAATGCGTATTAGTAAAGTCAAATGTTGTGGAAACTGTTTTTAGTCAAGAAGCTAGGACGGTAAGAAATTATGGTTTCTAAAAAGTTTTGGCGGTGATAGGCCGTCTAGTTGAAGTTTGCGCGAAAAAGAACGGAGGATGTTTTAAAGTATTTTGACTTACTTGAACTGGTGAAGATATTTGTTAAAATGGATTTAACATTTAGGCCGATAAATTGTAAATAAAGTTTGGATGAAAAGCTAAGGGAAGAATTGAGGGTATTCGTGGTATAAGAGCGAATGAGCGAATCGGTAGGTGTAAGCGAGAGTTAAGAATGGTATGGATATCAAATAAAATGCGAATCATGAAGAGTTGAGAGATGCTAGCGATTGTTGTAGTGATTTAAGCTGATGATTTTGAGAATAAGGCTTTGTCGTGGATATTCGAGTACCAAGCATTTCGAAGTTGAGTCACCAAAGTTTGTTATAAATCAAATGTATTTAACAAGGTCCGGGAAATCACTGAATTTCTCATGGCACATTTTACGAAAGTTTGGTAACATGGTAGGGACACATATATATAGGAAGTACCAACGGCGTATCCATCATGTTCACACTATGTTACGTATGTCTCGCTATTTGGTGTCATGTTATGTTCAGTGTTACGATACAGGGTAGAACCCACAATGGTTTTCATGCACCTACCAATATAATCCCGTGTGCACCCGAGATTATTTTGGTTTGTGAATGATCCGCATAGTTTGTACTAGTAGTGTATGGGTCAGGGTAAATTTTAGTATCACAAATGAAAATGTGTGTGCAATAGCGTATAGGAATTAAGTATTAAAGTACGATTGTATGCAAGTATGAGTGTGTCTAACGTAGGCGAAACCACTCGGGTTTTCCACTTATTGATTTTAAGTAGGACTACCAAGTAGAGCGAATGTATAAGTTTTGAGCATGATTGATGGCAATGCATAAGTTGGAGTACAATGAAACTGAGCATACATAAGTTATCATGAAGTTTCGAGTGTGAAAATACGAAGTGAAATGATAGTATATGTAAGATTATCATGAAATGTTAAATGTATAAATGGAAATGTGTAAAGTGATATGCATGTGTATGGTTGCTTGAGTCAAAACTTTGAGTTGGTTGAAATATGATAAGTCGGGTTTGTCGGAAATAAAAGACCAGAATTGTGAATGTCGAGTGAATATTGAGGAAAAGTATCAATTTGTGATGTAAGATGTGGTTTGTAAAAAGAATGCTACTTTTGTTTTTAAAAATTTGTATTCGCATACGTCATAGTCCTCCTGATCTTATGAAATTTTCTTGCCCACGTGTTTAGGTTTTGAATTGCGTATTAACGATTTTGAAAAAGGTTGTAGATAGTGAGCTTGATTTTTATATTGATATTAGAAAGGTTGTGTAAATTTTCGTGAAAAGTAAAACTTGTGTTTTGAAAAGTATTTTTGCAAAGTGAACTTATACGTATGTGAGAGAAAGTTTTCGTTAGCTTCTTGTTGGGAATAAAAATGTCTTTAGGATGATAGTATAAAGTGAATATGGTTTAGAGGTTGGACAAGTTATGAAAATCGAGGGCAAGAGGTTCATTAGACCGACTAAGTTGATAGGTAGAATTTCATAAAGTTTTGAGAATTTGGAAAGAAACATTTAAAGTATGATTAGAATTTCGTGCATGTGATTTACGTAAATAAATTGTAGGGGGAGAAACATGTTTAAATAAAATAATAAGGTTCGAAATTCATGCATAAGTGCGAAAAATTGCCACAAAGATAAAAGGTTTGAGTATAAGTTTTGATCGAGTGATTATTACGAAAAATAGTCGAGTTGTGATTTGATCTTCCATTGAGGTGTGGACATCACTCCTATCTCAAGGACAAGATTCTTTCGAGAAATGGGCGGAGTCAAAATGTCAAGGTAAGGGAATCACTCCTATCTTGACGATAAGACTTGTTTTTTAGGAATACGAGTAGTGTTTGTCTTGTGGGTGACGTTTTTGAAACCGTATTAATAAATAGTGTATAAGTTATATGGAAAGTATAAGTATGATATGTGGGTAGTCATGGTGAAAATAATTTGGATTTTAAAAGAAGGGATGTTTGAATTATGTATGCATAAAATTTGTTATAATAAAATAATGGTTTTGACTAAAATTTGGAGTGTTCCGAAACGAAACTTTGACTAACCAAAGTGATCGAAAGTTCTTTTGAGTTTGGGAAGCATGCTTTGGCCTAATAGGTAAAATACTCTCGCCGAAATTTCGATTAACAGTATTCACCCTTCCGGGATTGAAAATCGAGGAGTGGGACTAGTTATCAAGGTGTGGGTTTCACCCCTAACTTGACAATGTCATTCCCCAAGTGTGGTTAGTACTTACCAAACGAGATAAGGAACTAAACCTAACTCGATAGTAAGGGCCTTATGTGTATAAAATGCAACATATAAATTACATCAAACAATGCATAAAACTAACCCTTTTTCTAGTACTAATGTTGGAAAAGCACGTTTCTTTGTTCCTTTTGAATTTACAAGACCAAATGAGCTAAAAAGAACAAAAGAAGCAAATAAGCAGCCAAAACCAACATAAATAAAAGAAGAAGGAATAATGCGACATGCCCAACCCCTCAACAGCACCCTAAAGACAAAAAAAAAGGAAACAGAAGCTGACCACGGGGCCGTGTCCAGCCAGGCATGGGGCATGGTCAGCCCTTGCACTTAAAGACAAAGCATGCAGAAGCTTCTGTGCCCACCACGGGGCCGTGCCTAGGCCACCATGGAGCCTGGTCAGACTCTAAGATTTGTAGAATCTTGATAGTACAGCGAAGAGTTGACCACGGGGTCGTGCCCAGGAGCCACGGGGTCGTGTGGGGCCCTCTGCTGACAGCTGCAATTAATGAAGAGAAGAAGCCGGCCATGGGCCATGCCCACTAGACACGGGGCCGTGGCCGGTAAGGGTGTTCTTTTTATCCGAAACCCAAAACCCGATGCCACCCGACCCGAAAAATATGATACCCAAATTACCCGAACCCAATTAATGGTTATACCCAAACCCGATTGACATCGGTTCGGTGAATGGATATGATTTTGGTGTATCGAGTTTACCCGAAAAAACCCGACAATCTTGAAAAGCATATTCAAATCCCGATATATTCTAAGTTAATGAAGAGTTGGGAGGTGGGAAAATGGGATTAGTTTTTAGTTTTGTTTTAATAGTTAGTCTTTTGATTCAATTGCGTTTTGCAGGTTTTATGAGCGTAAAGCAGCTGAAAATTGTTGATATTAAGTTAAAAATATGAATTGGTCAAATCCTGAAATGAGTTGGATGGCACGAGAGCTGAAACGAGTCGAAAGTGCTGGAAAACACCCCTCTGGCGCCCCGCGATAACACATGAAGACCTTCTCGCGGGTGGCCAGAGGGGAAAATTAGAAGATGACGCCATTTACACGGTCGCGCCCCGCGATCGATATGAATATACCTCTCGCGGGTGGCGAGAGGGTGTTGTCTGCAGCAATGTTCGTAGCAGATCAATTTGTGTGTTGTTTTGGGGGATATAAAAGCTTAATGATCATTAAGAAACCCAAGCTGGTGAATTAGGAGATACCTTGGGTGATTTTGGAGCATTATCGGAGCAATTCGGAGTAGCTAAAGCATTTGGTTGAAGGTCATCAAGTGTAGCAACTTCGGGTCGTCATTCTGTCGTCTGGGTGTTCTCGTTTGTGTTGTTTGACTTTGATTATGTTTTGCATGCTTGAAACTACTTTGTTTGGTTTTGTTTCCATGACTTTAGTTGGCTAAATCTTATAAACTACCTAGATTAGATGAATGACTGAATAAAGTTTCCATTTTTACTTGGATTTACGATTTATGAGGATTGTTTATGAACTGTAAAAGATTTATTCTATCAGTCGGATGTGTTTGCCTATTTGATCTTGTTTGGTTGCTGTTTATTGCTTTACATGAATCTTGGTGACGGTCTATATCACAGAATAGAGTCATGTTAGGTTTTAGCTTTTGGTGACTGTTTATATCACATAAGAAAGCTAGAGTCTTTAAGGTGAAACCGCGGAATTAAACCTTAAAAGTGATAATTGGTAACTCAATAAAATCAAATATTCTACTAATCATCAATAGCTGCAAGGTGCGAGGTTATTGCTAGGTCTAAGTCATTAAGCCGAAAGGTAGGAGCTTTCTAGGAAGTAAACCCGTTGGCTATTGTCTAGCAAGTCCAATTGAGAAATTAGGTATATCCTTGGTTTAGATCTCGACAGGGAGTGAGCCTCATAGGATACTTTCATAAACCCATTAGGTGTCTTGCAAAAGAGTCTAATAACTGGTAGTTTAGCAACCTCGAGGGAGCTATAGTGTGCTTTTGAGAAGTGTCAGAGGTCCTATTAGATATCCCGAGAGGTGAGAATATAAAGATCCCAGTTCCTCATTAATCAACTTCCAAGTAAAATCGTTGTTAAAATCAGTCAGGATTCTAGTCTAGGTAGTCCTTCCACTATCTGAGTAAAACCCAAGACTAATTCGTATTCTAAGTTAATTTAGTTTAATTAGTTAATTTTACTTGTTTCCTTCGGAACGTTAGAACCCCTCCCCCCCCCCATCAAACATTCAATCATTTTAGTCCATGTCGGTCAGAGTCTTAATAAAGTAATTTGTTTAATCAGTAGAGTCTCATGGGTTCGATATTCGGACTTACTTTAGCTATACTATAGTCGATCGGTACACTTGCCGGTTAGTAGTTTAGTTCGTTTTAGTGAGTCTAGATTATTACTTTGAGTCTAGATTTAGGTTAATTTTAGTTGTTTTATTAAACTACTTTTAGCACATCAAGTTTTTTGGCGTCGTTGCCAGGGACTCTTGGCGATTGCGTTAATTACTTTGTTTTGACTTTCGTGATATCATACGTGCTATTTGTCGTGTTGGATTCGTAGGAGTCTAATATAATATCAATTTCTTTTAGTTTTTGTCGAGTCGTTTTTAGAGTCTTCTTACTTGTTTGTTTTTGGTTATTCGGTGGATGCCCCATAAACGTTCGCAAGGACCTCCGCCTAAGCCACCTACGGACAAGTCATCCTTCTCATCCTCTTCGTTCAAGGTTAGTACTCCATTACCATCATCTTCCACCCGTTCTGACTCTACACTCCACTTTAACCACCGAACTTTGACTTCACACCGAAGTCTTCACCACACAACCCACCACCTTCCCGTCCCCAAAGTCCTCCACCCGTTGTCCAAATGGCCAACCGAACCATTTACCAACAAGCCAACACCGGCTTCACCGGTGCGAACTCACCCATCACCCTACCCGAAATCACCAACGAAAAGTCGTGGCAAATCGCATCCTATATAATGACTGCTATTACTAACTCTTGTCAATTCCATGGTCGTGAGGATGAGGATGCGCTGGCTCACATCAATCGCATCACTCGTCTCTGCGGCACTTTCTCTATTGAAGGTGGCAACCTTGATGCTCATTACTTACAAGTCTTCCCATTCTCACTTGCTGGCCGCGCAGCCGTCTGGTTCGATTCGCAGCCAGTAGGTTCTTTCACTACTAGGGCAAGTTTACGGGATGTTTTCTTAGCCAAGTATTACCCACCCGCCAAGGCATCCCATATACGCAATCATATTCATTCATTCCGAATGGAGCCTAATGAGCCTACTGTCGCAACCCCCGACCCCACCCCGGGAGCGGGGGCCGCGAGACACAGAGCTGGTGGTACCGGTGTTTATTAATTTGGCAGCGGAATTACGACATCAGGATCGTAGTTAGAAAATAAATATCAGAGTTTCAAAACACCAAACTTTCATATTAAACAAATGGGGTAAAACCCATGTTTCCATTAGAATACATATTTTTAGGGACAGACCCTAATTTATGGAAAACAGAAACTCCTTTTTATTTATGTAACTTTTATAGCCACTTTTCTAAGCCTTCAGTGCTCTCCAGCTGGCTTCTGTTAGCTTCACATTAAGTTACCTGAAACGCGTTTTAAAAATAATTTATCAGCAAGAAATACTGGCGATCCATCTAAATTTTTATCAAAACAAGTAATTATACTTTACAGTTATTGAGGAGCATCCGCATTTACAAAGTTTATATCTACGTAATTACTCAATCAGTACTGTCAATCCTGACTTGCGGGTCATATTACTTTGGGCCATGTCACCCAATAGTAACGGTTCCTGTCACATTCCCGTGACTTTGGACTAGCAATGTATACAAAACCCCAACATACCGGCAGTAATGGTAGAATACATATACTCAATTACTGTTAAGCATAATTAAAACATATGAGGTTTTGGTAACACATTTTGACTCACAAAAAGATTTAAAAAAATAGAATGTACTCGCCTTGAACACTTTAAGTATTCCTACGGAGTTCCTGGTGATGGTTCTGGATTACTTCCTGGGATTTCTATTAAAACATACAATGCACATGTGTTAGTAAGTTAACCCAAGTCACTTTAACCATACAACACTTGACAGAACTCCAACGAACGTAGTCGGGCAGACCCTAGACATGCGTTGGCGATTCTAGATCGATTGGGTAGGGTGGCCATACAATACTCGACAGAACTCCAACGAACGTAGTCAGGCAGAGCCTAGACATGCGTTGGCTATTCTAGATCGATTGGGTAGGACAGTGAATTAGTGATCGGGGGTTAAGTTACTTACATCGGGCAGCGCTTCGCAGGTTTCGGGGTTTAGGGTTTTAGGGGGTGTTGTTTAGAGAAACGGGGATAGAGAGAGTATACGATCGAATTTTGTGTTCGATTTTGAGCACAGAACTCAGTCCCACGCTGCTCCTTTTATACCCGATTTTGACCTCCCCCGCGCGTCGCGCGGGGATCTGGGTTCCCTCTCGCGTGGCGCCTGAGGTGCCTAGCTAGGCTAGGTCAGCCTGGTCACAAGTGTAGGGTTGCCAGATAGCGCGAAACAGTGACACCTCACCTTGACATCTCCCGCACGTCACGATAGAGACTGGTGTCTCTGGCGCGTGGCGCCTGGACTGTCCAGGTGGACCTGTCTCGTTTTGCGTGTCGTGTCTCGATTTACGTGTCCGGTTTTACGTTTTGGCTAATTTCAGGGTGTTTTGGAGAGTTGTTACATCCTCCCCACCTTGTTTTAAATCTCGTCCTCAGGATTCACTTGAATAGGTGTGGATACTTTCTTTGCATTTCTGATTCCAGCTCCCATGTATATTCTGGTCCTCTCTTGGAATCCCATTTTACTTTTACCAGAACTAATCTCTTGCGCTTGAGATTCTTGATCTTTCTATCTTCAATCTGAATGGGTTTCTCAACGAACTTTAGTTTCTCATTTACCTCTGCATCTTGAAGAGGTATCACCAATGATTCGTCTACTAGACATTTCTTGAGATTGCATATATGAAATACATCATGTATTCCTGCCATTTCATCTGGCAATTGTAGCTGATAGGCTACTGGCCCTATTCGTTTGACAATTTTAAAAGGTCCAACATACTTGGGCTTAGTTTTCCTTTCTTGCCGAATCTTACAACTCCTTTCCAGGGTGAGGACTTTTAACAGCACTTTATCTCCGACTTGAAATTCCAAGGGTTTACGTCTATTATCTGCATAACACTTTTGGCGATCTTGAGCCGCTTTCAGTCTTTCCTTGACTTGAATAATTTTGTCAGTTGTTTCTTGCACAATTTCAGGACTTGATAGTTGCTTTTCTCCAATCTCTGCCCAGCATACTGGAGTTCGACATTTCCGCCCGTAGAGGGCTTCAAATGGTGCAACATGATGCTGGTATGATAGCTATTGTTGTAAGAAAATTCTATCAAAGGCAAATGTTTATCCCAATTTCCTCTGAAATCAATTACACAAGCTCTAAGCATGTCTTCCATTGTTTGAATTGTTCTTTCACTTTGACCGTCTGTTTGAGGATGATATGTCGTACTCATATTTAGTCTTGTTCCCATTGCTTTTTGGAAACTTGTCCAAAAATGAGAGATAAAACGGTTGTCCCTGTCAGACACAATAGATAAGGAATTCCATGCAATGAAACTATTTCATTTACATATCATACTGAACGTTTCCTTCATCGGTAAGAAATGAGCAGATTTGGTTAACCTGTCTACAATCACCCAGATTGTATCATTACCTTTTCGTGTCCTGGGTAGCTTGGTAACAAAGTCCATGGTTATCAATTCCCATTTCCAAATAGGTATTTCCAATTGTTGCAACAGGCCTGAAGGTTTCTGAGGTTCAGCTTTAACATGTGAACATGTTAGGCATTTGGCAACGTAGCTTGCTACATCCTTCTTCATTCCTATCCACCAGAAATTCTTTCTCAAGTCTTTATACATCTTATCACTTCCAGGATGCATTGTATACTTAGTCTTATGGGCTTCCTCTAGTATTCGCTTTCGTAGATCTCCTTGGATAGGGATCCAAATTATGTTTTTATGGAATCTCCAAATTCCATCTGTTCCTTTCTCCAATTCTTTAATCCTTCAGCATCGTCCTTGATTGTTGTTTCCTGTGTTTGTTTAATTTGCTCATTTAAATCTATCTGCAGGTTTAGTCTAAGAGAGCGTACCCTTTTTGGCTTCGCATGATACTTTTGACTTAAAGCATCAGCTACTACGTTAGCTTTTCCTGCATGATACCGGATATCACAATCATAATCACTAAGGATTTCCATCCACCACCTCTGTCTCATGTTTAATTCCCTTTGTCCAAAGACATATCTTAAACTCTTATGATCTGTGAATACTATAAACTTACTACCGTAAAGATAGTGTCTCCAAATCTTAAGGGCAAAAATTATTGCTCCTAATTCTAGATCATGGGTTGTATAATTCTCTTCATGCTTCTTAAGTTGTCTAAAGGCATACGCAATAACCTTTTGACATTGCATCAGCACACATCCATAACCTAACTTAGGCACATCACAATAAACTACGAAGTCTTCAGTTCCTTCTGGCAAAGCGAGTATTGGTGTGTTAGTTAACTTTTGCTTCAAAATCCTAAATGCTTCTTCCTGCTTTGGTCCCCATTCGAACTTAACCTATTTGCAAGTTAGCTTAGTTAACGGGATGGCTATTCTAGAAAAATCTTGAATAAGACGTCTATAATATCCTGCCAATCCAAGAAAACTTCTTACTTCCGTTGGTGATTCTGGGACCTTCCAGTTGGTAATCACTTAGATCTTTGTGGGATCCACATGAATTCCTTCATGATTCACCAGATGTCCAAGGAATTGTACTTCTTGTAACCAGAATTCGCATTTTGAGAATTTTGCGTAAAGCTTTTCTTTCCTCAACAGCGTGATCTTCCTTACTCTTAGAGTAAATTAGAATATCATATATAAGGACAATTACGAATTTATCCAGGTATGGTTTACATATCCTATTCATCATGTCCATAAATGCAGCTGGGGCATTGGTTAAACCAAATGGCATGACTGTAAATTCATAATGACCGTACCTCGTTCTGAAAGCAGTTTTAGAAATGTCCTCTTCCTGTACTTTCAACTGATGATATCCTGAATGTAAGTCGATCTTAGAAAAGAATCGGGCTCCTTGGAGTTGATCAAATAGATCATCGATTCTCGGTAGTGGGTACCATTTTTAATTGTAACCTTATTCAATTATCGGTAGTCAATGCACATACGCATTGATCCGTCTTTCTTCTTAACAAACAACATCGGCACTCCCCATGGCGATGAGTTGGGTTTTATGAAACCTTTCTCTAGTAATTCGTCCAGTTGTTTCTTCAGTTCATGCAAGTCGTCGGTGCTAGGCGATAGGGTGCTTTGGCTATCGGTGTCGTTCCTGGTATTAGGTGAATTCTAAATTTAACCTCTCAATCTGGTGGTAATCCAGGCAACTCTTTCGGAAAGACATATGAGAAATTAGATATTATAAGAATATCTTTTAGTTCTTTTCTTTTAGTGTTAATGATTACGGAAATCATATATACTATTCCTCCTTTCCATGCATAGCTTGCAGTTTCATCACAGAGATGAACTTTGTTGATTTTGTCGACTTATCTCCTTTAATTGTGATCATTTCACCAAATGGCACATTTACTTCTACAGACTTTTGATCACATATTATTCGTGCATGATTGGCTACCAACCAATCCATTCCTAACACGACATCAAATCCGGCAAGATCCACTGGAAAAAGGTTAGCAGAAAAATTATGATTTAAAATTCCTATCTTAGCTCCTCGCAGGATTTTGCTTATTTGGATAGAAGATCCATTTGCCGTCTCCACCAGACAGTTTTGGTGAAGTTTAGTTAATGGTTGATTAAGAAAATTGCAAAAGGAAGTATTAATGAAACTTTGGTTTGCACCAGAGTCAAACAATACTTTTGCATACACATCATTAACTAAAAACGTACCGGCAATCACATCTGGAATCATCTTTGCTTCTTCCGCGGTTAGCAAGAACGCTCTGGCAGTCTTCTTGGGTCCTTCGGCTGTCTTTGCTTTATTGTTTGCCGCTAGAGCTAGTTTCGGGCAGTTAGTTCTAATATGACCGGCTTCCCCGCAATGGTAGCATTAACTTTCTTTCTGCAGTCTTTTTCCTTATGCCCTGGAAATTTGCAAAAATTGCAGTATGTAGAGCATTTTCCTGAATGTCTCCTTTTGGAGTACTTACACGGGGCTGAAGAAGAACTTGCTCCTTTCCCACGGTTGGAATTTCCATAACGTAGCTCCTGTGTGATCTTTTAAACTAGGTTCCTTTTCTGGTTTTCTTCTTGCGTATGTATCAGTTCATCTGTCAGAGTATTTGCCAATTCCATTGCCTCTTCTATGGTTTGTGGTCTAGCTGCCTTGACTACATGTCTGATTTCACTGATTGATCCCCAGATGTAACGGGAGATTAATATTGGTTCTGGTGAGGCCAGGGTTGGTACAATCCTTGCATATTCAAATAATGTGGTAGTATATTCCCTTCAATTTACCCCAGTCATTCTATGATTTAGGAATTTATTAGCAATCTGCTCCTTTTCATTAGGAGGACAGAATTTCCTTTCAACTATTTCCTTAAAGTTGTTCCATTCCATACTGTAAACTCTGTCATTTCCTTTGGACTGAAGAATGGTATTCCACCACTCTAAAGCTGCATCTTTAAAAAGATTAGAAGCATACATGACTTTATCTTCATTTGCACATTTACTTATCTTGAGGACGGCTTCTGTCCTTTCTATCCAGCGCAAGTCTGAAATAGCTCCTTCATTACCTGAGAATTCTATCGATTTGCATGATAAGAATTCTTTATAAGAACAACCATATGAGATGGTTCTTCTTCTTTTTGGAATTGGAGCTTAGATTAACAGTTCGGGATTTCCATTCACGCTGTGATTTGCTTCAGGGGGTACACGTTTATTTCCGTTTATGGAATCATTATTTCCTGCCTTTTCTAATGGTGCCGATAATATAGGGAATAACATCTATGATTCCTTGGGCCACTATGTGTTCGATAGCACTTTTATTCATTTGATTTCCGTTATTATCGTTATTCTGGGTTTCCTGCTTTACTTCGTCTGACATCTGAATTATAAACATTTAACAGGTATAAATATCACAGAATAAATTAAATAACAATTACACCAACACAGTGAACCAAAATCGTCGAGCATTGCGACTTTTACTATTTTCATACATATGCATCTAGTACAAGTATAACTGAAATTCAAATATTACTAGCCTATACATCGATATATTTATAAAAGTGATATTACTTTTTTTAACGTTACAGAAATACACACACATGTATATATTATATATTAAGCTATGGCTTCCTTAAAACTGCATTTCTTGCTCGTTATACTTCCAGATGAGCTTCTCTCTGATGTGGCGAATTCGGTTTCCCTTCCTCCACCAATTCATCTCCAAGTTGGCGGAGTTCTTCCACATGTTCCCTGGGTAACATTGGGGCTGGCACTGGTTAAGGGTAAGGTGGAACTGGTTCTTCATATGGGATTGGGTTTTCTAGCAGGTTCTGAATTGCCCAGTTATTAGCCCACCATGGATCTAAAGGGTTTGGGGCTGGAATTCTAGGTATCTCATTGGGGTCAAAGGCTGGTATTGGAAATTGATTTCCTGGTTCTGTTCTAGGTTTATAGGTTGGTTAGGAAATAAGGGACGCAACGGGGGTTCTGGATTTGCTACTTTATTGAAATTAGGTTCTCCTTCTGCATTTCCAAATATGTGAAAATTTGCTAGCTGCCTATCCAATTCTTCCTCCCACATGGGTCTAACTTCGGGGTTTCGGGTGTTTCTCTCAGTTCTAGCTGCTATGGCTCGTTGTTGAGCTTGTCTCCATCTTTTCGTTTTCTCTACTTTAGCTCTACTAAACCAATTTCTCTTTTTAGGGGGAAAATGTTCTACAGATTTGGCTTTAAAAACAAAAGCATCTTCAGAATCAGCTGTGTAGTCTGTGGTTGGCTGGGATGTTCCTTCATCCATCAGAGAATGAGGTAGGTGACGATAAGCGTCAGAAGTACCCTGATCACTCATTCTATAAACTAAAGAAGTTAGTAAAATAACACCAAATAATATATACATATTTGTTTAAAATTTAGGTATTTCAAAAGAACACCTAAATGGCTTAAACCAGTGGCATAGCTCTGATACCACCTTCTGCCGCAACCCCCGACCCCACCCCGGGAGCGGGGGCCACGAGAAACAGAGCTGGTGGTACCGGTATTTATTAATTTGGCAGTGGAATTATGACATCAGGATCGTAGTTAGAAAATAAATATCTGAGTTTCAAAACACAAAACTTTTATATTAAACAAATGGGGTAAAACCCATGTTTCCATTACAATACATATTTTTAGGGACATACCCTAATTTATGGAAAACAGAAACTCCTTTTTATTTAGGTAACTTTTATAGCCACTTTTCTAAGCATTCAGTGCTCTCCAGCTGGCTTCTGTTAGCTTCACATTAAGTTACCTGAAACGCGTTTTAAAAATAATTTATCAGCAAGAAATACTGGCGAATCCATCTCAATTTTTATCAAAACAAGTAATTATACTTTACAATTATTGAGGAGCATCCGCATTTAAAATGTTTATATCTACGTAATTACTCAATCAGTACTGTCAATTCTGACTTGTGGGTCATATTACTTTGGGCCCTGTCACCCAACAGTATGGTTCCTGTCACATTCCCGTGACTTTGGACTAGCAATGTATAAAAAACCCCAACATACCGGCAGTAATGGTAGAATACATATACTCAATTTCTGTTAAGAATAATTAAAACATTTGAGGTTTTGATAACACATTTTGACTCACAAAAAGATTTACAAAAAGAGAATGTACTCGCCTTGAACACTTTAAGTATTCCTACGGAGTTCCTGGTGATGGTTCTGGATTACTTCCTGGGATTTCTATTAAAACATACAATGCACATGTGTTAGTAAGTTAACCCAAGTCACTTTAACCATACAACACTCGACAGAACTCCAACGAACGTAGTCGGGCAGACCCTAGACATGCGTTGGCGATTCTAGATCGATTGGGTAGGGTGTCCATACAATACTCGACAGAACTCCAACGAACGTAGTCAGGCAGAGCCTAGACATGCGTTGGCTATTCTAGATCGATTGGGTAGGATAGTGAATTAGTGATCGGGGGTTAAGTTACTTACATCGGGCAGCGCTTCGCAGGTTTAGGGTTTTAGGGGGTGTTGTTTAGAGAAACGGGGATAGAGAGAGTATACGATCTAATTTTTCGTTCGATTTTGAGCACAGAACTCAGTCCCAGGCTGCTCCTTTTATACCCGATTTTGACCTCCCCCGCGCGTCGCGCGGGGATCTGGGTTCCCTCTCGCGTGGCGCCTGAGGTGCCTAGCTAGGCTAGGTCAGCCTGGTCACAAGTGTAGGGTTGCCAGATGGCGCGAAAAGGTGACACGTCACCTTGACATCTCCCGCGCGTCGTGACAGAGACTGGTGTCTCTGGCGAGTGGCGCCTGGACTGTCCAGGTGGACCTGTCTCGTTTTGCATGCCGCGTCTCCATTTGCGTGTCCGGTTTTATGTTTCGGCTAATTTCGGGGTGTTTTGGAGAGTTGTTACACGTACCACCTAGCCTGGGAGAGATTCCAGACCTTACTTGCTCATTGTTCATAGCATGGTTTGTCAGATTGGGCGCATGTAGAGAAATTCTACAACGGTCTCACCCCCGAGATCCGAGCCCGGTTTGACACTTCAGCTGGAGGGCAACTCATGGGCAAGAAAACGACAGACAGCTGAGTGTAACAATTTGTTTGAGAGTTTTTCCCATTCCGATATGGACTATAGAGCTGCCGACAGAATTCCATTCCTGTTACTAGCACCTCTTCGACTACTCGAGGGGTGAACCAAGTTGGCTTGGACTCAACGGTGGCTGCTGTGCTAGATCGGATGGAGAGAACTTTCACTAAGGAGATTTATGAAATTAAGAAAAGGTTGATAGGTGTGAGGTATGTAGAGGGGGTCACGATACCATAGATTGTCCCACCATTACGTTAGAGCAGGTAGAGTACATAGTCGGTCAGAATAGGGGTCAGTTTAACAACAATTCCAGTTATAACCCTAACTGGCGAAACAATAATAATACCAACTTCCGCTCTTCCAGTAATCCCCCTAGTTTTCCATCTGGTCAGTATCAAAACAGGGGGCAAGGTTTGTTCACTAGTTCAGGTTCGGGCCAACAGGGTCAGTTTAGTAATTCGGGGTCGAATCAAGAGGGTCAGGGTAGTGACAGGGTTCAGATATTAGTCTAAGTAGGATCAAGGAGATGTTTGCTCAAATCATGGTTAAGGACCAGGCCACTCAGAAAGCCTTAACTGATTTTAACGGTTTCATGAAGAGTTAAGATCAATTAAATAAAATTCAAGAACTTCACAATAAACACCAACATGTTGCACTATTAGATCTTCAAAGACAATTAGGTGGTCTTTCCAAACAGTTGCAAGAATACCCTCCTGGCCAGTTCTTGGGTAATACCTACCAGAACTCGGCTAATCATTCAGCCAAGGCCATCACTACTCGGAGTGGTAGGAACTTAGGAGAGGTAGTTAGGGTGGTGTAGAAGTAGAAAGTGAGGAAGAGGTAGACGAGGAGATAGAGATGGAAGCTCCCGGTAAGGTGCACGATAGGCTAGTCCCAGCAAGTACCGCACAAACCGAGGAGCCTATAGTAGAAAAGAGAGCAGAGAAACAACCAGTAGGAGTAAGCCATCCCCTTTGGTTGATCATTCACACCTTCCGTATCCCGCCCGCCTTAAGCATCAGAAATATGCTAGGGAATATGGACACTTCTTAGAGATGTTTAAGTAATTGAAGATAAATCTTCCTTTCATCGAGGCCTTGCAATCCATGCCTAAGTATGCAAAATTTCTCAAAGATCTTCTTAAGCGAAAGGATAAGCTAGGTGAGTTGTCTAACATTCCGTTGACCGGCAGTTGTTCGGCGGTGGTTTTGAACAAGCTACCGGAGAAAATAACCGATCCGAGTACCTTCACCATTTCGTGCTTTTTCGGGGGCGCCGTTCCTCCCGCTCATGCTCTAGCCGACTTAGGAGCTAGTATTAACTTGATGCCATTCTCACTATATGAGCGCTTAGGTCTAGGAGAGCTTACACCCACATGTATGTCATTATCATTGGCCGATCGTTCAATCAAGTATCCTAGGGGTATCATCGAGAATCTCTTAGTCTCAAGGTCAATAAGTTCGTTTTTCCGGTTGATTTTGTTGTGCTCGACATGGAGGCCGATGAAAAGGTCCCAATCATTCTAGGCCGTCCATTCCTTTGAACCGCCAAGGCAATCATAGATGTCTATGACGGTAAGATCTCACTTCGTGCGGATGACGAGCTTGTCACAATCATTTCGTGCTTTTTCGGGGGCGCCGTTCCTCTCGCTCATGCTCTAGCCGACTTAGGAGCTAGTATTAACTTGATGCCATTCTCACTATATGAGCGCTTAGGTCTAGGAGAGCTTACACCCACATGTATGTCATTATCATTGGCCGATCGTTCAATCAAGTATCCTAGGGGTATCATCGAGAATCTCTTAGTCTCAAGGTCAATAAGTTCGTTTTTCCGGTTGATTTTGTTGTGCTCGACATGGAGGCCGATGAAAAGGTCCCAATCATTCTAGGCCGTCCATTCCTTTGAACCGCCAAGGCAATCATAGATGTCTATGACGGTAAGATCTCACTTCGTGCGGATGACGAGCTTGTCACATTCGAGATAGATAGAGCCATGCAACACCCTAGTGGTAGTGACGATCATAGTGGCCCGTGTCATTCTGTTTACTTCTTAGATTCCTTCATGTCATGTGTTGATCAGTGTATTAGTTACATTAGTGGAGGTGATCTAGTGGGTAGAGATGAGATTGAGTTTGAGAGTGAGGATGAGGAAGTTGGAGAAGATCCGGAGTGGATTCCGGAAACTTTAGAGTTGTGTGAGGTTAGGGAAAGGTAGATAGTAAACCGTTGGAGTTGGCACCTTTAGAGCTTAAGGTTCTTTCATCCCATCTTGAGTATGCCTTCTTAGGAGAGGAGTCTAGTTTGCCCGTCATCATATCTTCTAAGTTGACGGAGTAGGAGAAAGGTAGGTTAGTTGAGGTGCTTCGGGAGCACAAAGATGCCGTAGCTTGGAGATTGTCCGATATCAAGGGGATTAGCCCCACGTTTTGCACACACCGGATTCTCATTGAAGATGAATTCAAACCGGTAGTGCAACCTCAAAGGCGTCTAAATCCTAACATGAAAGAGGTGGTTAGGAAGGAGGTAATTAAGTTGATGGAGGCCGGGCTAATTTATCCTATATCCGATTCCTCGTGGGTTAGCCCCACCCAAGTCGTCCCTAAGAAGGGAGGGATGACCGTGATCATGAATGAGAAAAATGAGCTTATTCCTTCCCGTAGGCCACCTGTTGGCGTGTGTGTATTGACTACCGCAAGCTCAATGACGCCACCCGGAAGGGCCATTTTCCTCTACCGTTCATCGATCAAATGCTCGAGCGTCTCGCGGGTCATCAATTCTATTGTTTTCTAGATGGTTTTTCCGACCAAGAGAAAACTACTTTTACATGTCCTTATGGCACATATGCGTACCGACGCATGCTCTTCGGATTATGTAATGCACCGGCTACTTTTCAGCGGTGCATGGTAGCGATCTTTCAAGACATGGTTGAGAGTTCTATGGAAGTCTTTATGGATGACTTCTCGGTCTATGGTGATTCTTTTGACCAATGTTTAGGTAATTTGTAGCGGATGATGAAAAGGTGCATAGAAACGAAGTTGATGTTGAATTGGGAAAAGTGTCACTTTATGGTGACAAAGGGAATTGTGTTGGGATACAAGATCTCGAGAGTAGGGATAGAGGTCGATAGGGCCAAGATAGATACCATTTGTCATTTACCTCCACCCACTAATGTCAAGTCAATTCAAAGTTTTCTTGGTGATGCGGGCTTCTATAGGCGTTTCATTAAGGATTTCTCTAAGATCACACACCCCATAACCCGTCTTTTGGAGAAAGATGTTCCTTTCGTCTTCGACGAGGAGTATCTTAAAGCTTTCACATTTTTGAAGGAAAAGCTTGTTAGTGCCCTATTCTTATCTCGCCCGACTGGAGCTTACCGTTTGAGCTATTGTGCGATGCGAGTGACTATGCCATATGTGCGGTTTTAGGACAAAGAAAGGATAAGCACTTTCATCTGATTTACTACACGAGCAAAACGTTAAATGATGCTCAAGAGAACTACACCACCACGGAGAAAGAGCTCTTAGCCGTAGTATTCGCTTTCGACAAATTCCAATCTTATCTCATGCTTCCAAAACCGTTGTTTTCACCGACCATTCCGCCTTGCGTTTTCTTTTTCAAAAGAAATAAGCTAAACCCTGACTCATCCGGTGGATACTATTGCTTTCTGAGTTTGACATTGAGATTAGGGACAAAAAGGGGGCCGAGAATTTAGCCGCTGATCCTTGTCGCGGTTAGAGGATCCGAATAGAGAGGAGATTCGTGAGGAGGCGATAGGAGATAGATTCCCTCACGAGTCATAGATTTTGTAGAGGTGGAGAGAGAGGGGTTGCTTGGTTTAGTGACCTAGCGAATTATTTGGCTAATGGGTATGTCATGGGGGATATGAATGCCCAACAAAAGAAGAAGTTGTTTAGGGACGCGAGAAAGTACATATGGGATGATCCATTCCTTTTTAGGATAGGAGGTGATCGAGTCCCTAGGAGATGTGTCACGAGAGAGGAAGGTAGAGAGATCCTTAGGCATGTTCATGAAGGGTTGACCGGTGGTCATCATGGTGTGCATACTGCCACGCAAAAGGTTTTTGGTTGCGGTTTCTATTGGCCCATGGTAGTAGACGATGCGGTAGAGTTTGTTAGGAATTGCGATGCTTGCTAACATACCGGCAATATTTCATCCAGGACTGAAATGCCCCAACATCCAATCCAAATCCTAGAAATATTCGACGTTTGGGGCATTGACTTTATGGGACCTTTTTCCTCCTTCTAGTGGGAATCGGTACATCCTCGTGGCAATCGACTACATTTCAAAGTGGGTTGAAGCTCAAGCTTTGCCTACAAACGATGCCCGAGTGGTGGTGAAATTTCTTAAGAAGTTGTTCACTAGGTTTGGTACCCCCAAAGCCCTTATTAGTAATCGGGGAACTCATTTTTGTAATGCCGTGATGGAGAAGGCATCGGAGCGTTATGGAGTTACTCACCGTTTTGCCACCGCATATCATCCGCAAACGAGTGGCAAGTTGAGAATGCGAATAGGGGTGTGAAGAGAATCTTAGAAAAGACGGTAGGGAAGTCTAGGAAAGATTGGTCCGACAAGCTTGATGATGCTTTGTGGGCGTTTCGTACCGCCTACAAGACACCTTTAGGGACTACACCATTTATGATCATATATGGCAAAGCGTGCCATCTTCCCATAGAGTTGGAGCATAGGGCACTTTGGTCCTTAAGACCGTAAACTTAGATTTGACCGAAGCGGCTAGGCGTAGATATTTTCAAATCCATGAATTGGAAACACTTCGAGATGCGGCTTATGAAAGATCATGGAGTATTAAGGAAAAGTCGAAAGCTTTGCATGATCAAAGGTTGAAGGGGTTGAAGGAATTCTCGGTTGGCGACAAGGTACTTCTTTATAATTCGAGAATGAAATTGTTTCCCGGGAAGTTGAAGTCGAAGTGGACGGGACCATATATTGTGAAAGAGGTATTTCCGCATGGGGCAATTGAAGTGTTTGACCCGGCCACACAACGCTCATGGAAGGTAAATGGTCATCGGTTAAAGCACTATCTAGGTGGTCCGATAGATAACACCGAGAAGGAGGTAACTCCTCTCGAGGACATGCCCGACATTACCACTTAGTGTCTTGAGTGAAAGCTCAAGTGTAGAGTTTGTACCGTTTGTATTTTCGTATTTTTGATTATTTCTCGTAGCTAACGAATGTCCTTGGTAGTTTGTCGGTCTTTGTTTGTGTTTTTTGAGTCCTGTTGCAGGGATTCATTACCAAGGAAGTGCAGGGGTCGATGAGAAAAACGAGTTCAGGTAAGTTCCAGTGTTAGAAAAATTTTGGAGTTGAGTTTTGGGAAGGGTTGGTTAAGTTTGAATTTTTTCTAAGGCATGAAACTCCCGAAAATTCGAAACTTTCTGTGAAAAATGCCTCTATAACTCTCTCGGTCACGTCCCATGAAGGGGTTATAACTCCGATTTTTTTACACGGTCCCGGCCCGCGAGAGGTCTCACCTCTTCGGTCGCGGGGCGCGGAGAGGACATATCTGCAGTTTAGGTTGCTCTTTCATTTAACTTTTCATCATTTTTGCCCTAATCTTCATTCACGCTGCGGCCGCCACCACCAAACCACCCCATCTACCAACGAAACCGATCCTTTCACCCCAAATTTCGCATCCAATTCGCCCACCATCACTATACCAACTAATTTCATCCATAAATCTTCATCCGTTCACCATAAAATAGGATTTTCAAAAGGGGTTTCAAGTTCAACCGATCTTACACAAGTTTTTCTTGTCTAACTCGAATCCAAAGTATGTTTCTTGTAACTTTTTGTACCATGAGTCTGTTATTTCAGTTATTAGATAGATTGAGGTTAGATTTAGTGTCGGCTCATAGTTGAATCTTGGGTTTGGTCATGGGTAGTATTAGTTAGAGGTTGCGGATGGTTTGGGTTGGGTAGTTTAGCATAATGCAGATTAAGGAAGGGTCATTTTGGGTTGAATGGCTTGTGTTTTGTTAGCTTCCATAGGTTCGGGTGTAGCACCATTGAGTGTGGGGATATGGGTTGGTAATTTTTGCGATAGACTTGCGTTTATGACTTAATATTGACCCGTTTTCACTAGAGCATTCATAAAGTTTTAAACTTTACATGGTTTAACACTCAATGTTGGTTTGTTTGGCACTTGAGATTTAATTGATGGCAATTAAAGTGCTGGAAGGGGGTAGTGTACATTGAGTCGTTTATATTTTGAGTCTAGTATTTTTAGTTCTAGTTGGTCATGGGTTTACTTTTGTGCATGTACAGGTACAAAGCGCCTCGCCCATACTCAATCTCCATTCGGGCGAGGTTGTTTTTGACTTATGCTTTTGTAAACAGTAACCCAGTTTTCCAGTTTTTCGGTTTCAACCGCGAAAGAAATGCTATACGGTTGTTCCAATTTAAAGAAAAATATATAAAAAAAATAAAAAATACCAAAAATAGTCTGTGACTACTAATGATCTGCTTTGCTTTGTTTTGTCAAATTTAAATAGTTTTGCAGATGTCAGGTGAAGCATCGTCAAGCAGGTCAGGAAGGAAGCGAGGTCCACCAGCTCGGCCGCGCGGAGGTCTGGCGATCCCGGAGCCTCAACCGGAATTTGTGAGGGTGATTGAGTATTTGGTGGGCAGGGGTACCCATGGTCAAAGTACTCGGATAAGGGACAGTCCGCTCCTACAGTTTGAAGTTGATTCAGGAGAGTATCAGCGTTTGATGACACTGATTACGGTCGATTTGCTGCCGTTTAGAAGAATAGATTGGGCTTTAATGGATAGGTTGGGAGCAAGAGCTCGGGTGGAACAATTATTGGGCCAAAGGTTTAGAAGAGTTCTGGATTGTAGTGCGAGGCAATATAAGGATATCACCCTTGAGTTCCATTCCACTTTTGACTACAAGCAGGGGCTTTTTGATGATAAGGAAGCAATATTCTTCGCCTTGGGTAGGCAGTCTTACATGATGACTATTCTGGAGTTTGCTATCGCTACCCAGTTTTATACACATCAGGAAGTACAGTCTGTTGAGTTTTGTAATTGTTTGCAAGGGGTGTCTAAGAAGAGGCGTCCGAATTTTGTTCAGGTTGATGAGTTGGTTAGATTTTAGAGTACGATATCATCGGTTCCTTACTCCACTGCTTTGGTTACTAGTGACATTGTGGATCCGGTTTATCCGTTTATCCACAAGATTTTGGCAGCTACATTGGTTGGAAGAGGTCAAGGAGATAGCAAGTTTAATTAGGTGAGTTTGTTCTGTTTGATGTGCATGGTGGAGCAAAGGCCGGTGAACTTGGCTACTGTTTTTGAATGGTCGATGAAGAGGTTATGGAGGGGTGGTGCAGGAGCGCGTATTTACTGTGGCCCGTATATTACATGGTTTGCTGAGAGTATCGGGGTTTTTGGCAAATACCCAGTAGGTAGTATGAGAGAGGAGCCAGACCCCTGTTTGATGAGTGTTCAGGATTTGCAAGCGGCTAATATTCTTACATATGAGGAGCCGATTAGTTGGTCAAGAGTTCGTCAGGGTCCTCAAGTTCATCCTCCACCAGGTTTGGAGGCAGCAGCAGTTATGCAGGGGGCTATTCCTACTAGATACCAGAGGCCCCGTACCAGGCATGGGACTCCGGCACCCCAGCACCCTCTTAGACCACCACGTCCGGATCCGCTTACATTGGATTCTCTATATGATAGGATGGAGACGGTATTTGGTGATTTACGTGGTTATGTAGATGAGCAGTTTGGGGGTGTTAGGCAGGTTATGATGGAGAGTCGTAGGATGCATGAGTAGGGTTAGCAGAGGTTGGAGGATGGTATGAGATTTATGATGGAAGGTATGTATCTTGGGGTTCCCCCGTTCTTTAGGCAGCCGCAAGTGGGACCGAGTGGCATGCAAGGGGTTGAGCCTTATCGGGTTTACGAGCAGGGATCGGAGGAGTCAGATGGGGATGACGAGTGATGGTGGATAGTAGCAGGAGTTTAATCTATTATCTTTTATTTTTCTTTTATGATGTTTTTATCTAATTCGGTATGTACCCCTAATTTTGGATACTTTGATATTTTGGTTGGTTGGGTTGGGGTAGTTGAATTGGTTGATACCGGATGTTTGGATGGTATGTGGAGACGCTATTATCTATCGTATGGTATGCTTTGTGTTTTTATGTTTATTTGATAGGTTTGGTGTGTATTTATGCCGCTTCCGTTCGCGTATCCGAGAGTTAAGAATTGTTTGCTGATCGTGATCGGAGTGGAGGGCATATGTGGAATTGACTGGCACTTTGACAGTCTCGCATATATATTCAGCTAAGTCATTTCACTTGTGTATTTTGTATACAGTATTGCTTTTATTTTATTCCTAGGTGGTTAGTAGAGTCGTGTTCTTGTTCTTGCATTAGGGACAATGCAATCTTCAAGTGTGGGGATGTGACACATGGTGTAAATAGGAGTCGTAGTTACGTAAAAAAAATAAATAAATAATAGAAAATGCGAAAAATTTTGAAAAATGAGAAAATGTCTTTTGAAATAAGAAGTTGCAAAATAAAACGAAAAATGATAGAAAAGATGAGTTTCTAATCGGGTTTAAATAATGATAATATGAGAATAAAGTGGTCGAGCTTGTGTCTAGTTTGGGATATGTGAATAGGCCCAGGTTTGGTTCTAGGTCCCTTTGATCTTAATATAACTTATTTGTCGGTTTGCTAGTGGGTGCACATCTAGGAAAAATGGGAAGTCGAAACCGCCAAAAATAGTATAAGGAATGCCGTTATAAGTCAAAATCTTTTGAATTTTTAATCATGAGAAAAATAGAAGTGAAAAAATTGAGCTAGAAACTAAGAAAAGTAGCACAGGTCTACTAATCTTCGTTGGGGATAATGACTCTGACGTAGAATGCCTCTGGGATGTGTGAAATTAAAATTGCAAAAAATTATCGACGTTCACGTTGTCGCTCTCGGGGATGGTGACTCTGGTTGAGACAGCCTCTGGGTTAGGTAAAGCAACATCTAAGCTCAGATTTAATTGAAAAAAAGGAAGAAAACATTGATGTTAAATTCTCTTGATTTTGGTATAAAATAGTTAGGAATTGGTCTAGTGATCGTTCCTTTTGTTCTATAAGCTTGAGACGGGATTAGATGGATTGTGGCTTCTAGTGTGAGACCCTAGGTAGACTGACCGCACCTGAACTAAATTTGCATACCGGGTTCGGGTTCAAGAGGACAAACATATTCGCCGCGCGGCTAACGGGGCCGTGTGGGGCCCTCTGCTGACAGCTGCAATTAATGAAGAGAAGAAGCTGGCCACGGGTCGTGCCCACTGGACACGGGGCCGTAGCCAGTAGGGGTGTTCTTTTTATCCGAAACCCAAAACCCGAACCCGACCCGATGCCACCCGACCCGAAAAAATATGATATCCAAATTACCCGAACCCAACTAATGGTTATACCTAAACCCGATTGACATCAATCGGTTCGGTGAATGGATATGATTTTGGTGTATCGAGTTCACCCGAAAAAACCCGACAATCTTGAAAAGCATTTTCAAATCCCGATATTTTCTAAGTTAATGGAGAGTTGGGAGGTGGGAAAATGGGATTATGTTTTGGCTGAAGTGACCGAAATGCCCTGGTTGATGAATATTATGAAATAGGTTGGGGAGGTTAGTATTGTAAATTGAAGGTATGTATTACTATTTTATATATCTTTGGTTTGTGTGTGTTGTCTCATCTCATATTTAAAAATATCTTTGGTTTGTGAGCATAGTAGTATGTCATATTGATGTATTGTAAAATACATCGATTATTCGTGTATAGTTTTCATTAGTTTTTAGTTTCGTTTTTTTAGAATAGTTAGTCTTTTGAATTGCGTTTTGCAGGTTTTATGAGCGTAAAGCAGCTGAAAATTGCTGATATTAAGTTAAAATACGAATTGGTCAAATCCTGAAACGAGTTGGATGGCTCGGGAGCTGAAACGAGTCTAAAGTACTGGAAAACACCCCTCTGGCGCCCCGCGACAACACGAAAGACCTTCTCGAGGGTTACCAGAGGGGAAAATTAGAAGATGACGTCATTTACACGGTCGCGCCCCGCGGCCGATATGAAGATACCTCTCGCGGGTGGCGAGAGGGTGTTGTCTACAGCAATGTTCGTAGCAGATCAGTTTGTGTGTTGTTTTAGGGGGTATAAAAGCTTAATGATCATTAAGAAACCCTAGCTAGCGAATTAGGAGATACCTTGGGTGATTTTGGAGCATTATCGGAGCAATTCGGAGTAGCTAAAGCATTCGGTTGAAGATCATCAAGTGTAGCAACTTCAGGTCGTCATTCTGTCGTCTGGGTGTTCTCGTTTGTGTTGTTTGACTTTGATTAGTTAGCTAAATCTTATAAACTACCTAGATTAGATGAATGACTGAATAAAGTTTTGATTTTTACTTGGATTTATGATTTGTGAGGATTCTTTATGAACTGTAAAAGATTTATTCTATCAATAGGATGTGTTTGCGTATTTGAACTTGTTTGGTTGATGTTTATTGCTTTACATGAATCTTGGTGAGGGTCTATATCACAGAATAGAGTCATGTTAGGTTTTAGCTTTTGGTGACTGTCTATATCACATAAGAAAGCTAGAGTCTTTAAGGTGAAACCGCGGAATTAAACCTTAAAAGTGATAATTGGTAACTCAATAAAATCAAATATTCTACTAATCGTCAATAGCTGCAAGGTGCGAGGTTATTATTAAGCCGAAAGGTAGGAGCTTTCTAGGAAGTAAACCCGTTGGCTACTGTCTAGCAAGTCCAATTGAGAAATTAGGTCTATCCTTGGTTTAGATCTCGACAGGAAGTGAGCCTCATAGGATACTTTCATAAACCCATTAGGTGTCTTGCAAAAGAGTCTAATAACTGGTAGTTTAGCAACCTCGAGGGAGCTATAGCGTGCTTTTGAGAAGGGTCAGAGGTCCTATTAGATATCCCGAGAGGTGAGAATATAAAGATCCCAGTTCCTCATTAATCAACTTCCAAGTAAAATCGTTGTTAAAATCAGTCAGGATTCTAGTGTAGGTATTCCTTCCACCATCTGAGTAAAACCCAAGACTAATTCGTATTCTTAGTTTAATTAGTTAATTTTACTTGTTTCCTTAGATACGTTAGAACCCCCCCCCCCCCAATCAAACATTCAATCATTTTAGTCCGTGTCAGTCAGAGTCTTAATAAAGTAATTAGTTTAATCAGTAGACTCTCGTGTGTTCGATATCCGGACTTACTTTAGCTATACTAGAGTCGATCGGTACACTTGCCGGTTAGTAGTTTAGTTCGTTTTAGTGAGTCTAGAGTATTACTTTTGAGTCTAGATTTAGGTTAATTTTAGTTGTTTTATTAAACTACTTTTAGCACATCACATATACACGTCTCTATCTATTAAGAAATTTCAAAAGTTAAGTATCATATGTATTTTATCTATTTACAAATTTCAACAGCTATATGATATGTATTTTATCTATATACGTTTATATATATATTCAAAAGCTTATAAATTTCAAAAGCTAAATATCGTATGTATCTTTATCTATTTACATTTATAAATTATCTACATTTTATATATATTATTTAATGCATATATTTTGTGTATTTACTATTATTATTTTAGCTATTATTTTTAATATAAATATTGTTCATTTTTTTACTTTCTAGTTTATGGAAGAAGTTTTAGTTAGTGGTGTGCATCCAAATTTATTTCATATAAATTTATTTCATATATTAATTCTAATAACATATAAATAATAAATATCTTTAGTGTATATATATCTTTGTTCTTTTTTCTTAATTTTATAAAACCAAGTTTTTTATAATTTTAAATTAAATCCCAACTATACTCTTATCAATTATGTTTATATCCAAATCCTTTATCTTATGTATACGCATCATAGTAAAAATTAGTTTATATATGCAAATCTATACTATATAATAAAAGAAACCATTAAATGGACACTTGTCATCATATTAGGCTATGTAATTTTCTTTTAATTATAGATAATCTCCTAATAAATAATAGATAATTGTTGTTTTATCTCATCTTTAATTATAGATAATTATTCTTTAGTTTAATCTCTATAACTCTGCTACTAAATTATAGATAATTATTATTTAGTTTAAATGTAAAAATTATTATTTTTTCATTATTAAAAAAATTATATCGATTTTATTACATAATTTATAAATCAAATTGTATATAACTTGCAAATAATAATTTGATATATAAAATTAGATTTATTCAAACCATGTAATACACGAGATTTTTAAAATATAATTTGTATTAATATACTATTTATTTTTTTCGTTATTAAAAAAATATATCGATATTCTTACATAATTTATAAATCAAATTGTATATAACTTGCAAATAATAATTTGATACATAAAATTACATTTATTCAAACAGTGTAATACACGGAGGTTTTTAAAGATATAACTTTGTATTTATGTATTGTTTATTTTTATTTTCACTATTAAAATATCTTATCAGTTTTATTACATAATATATAAATCAAATGGTATATAACTTTCAAATAATAATTTGATATAAAAGATTAGATTTATTGATACCGTGTAATACACGAGGGTTTTTAAGATATAACATTTTTTTAATATTTGGAATACAAAATTAAAAAAAATTCAACATGTGAAAACACACGTGGTTTTTAAAGATATAACTTTTTTTTATTATTTGGTATATGAAATTACATTTATTCAATTATTACAATAAACGGGGTTTTTAAAGATATAATTTTTATTATTTAATATATAAAATTACATTTATTCAACTCATGTAATAAATGAGGTTTTTAAAGATATATTGTTTTATTATATTAGTATATCAAATAACATTTATTTAACCCGTATAATACACGAGGTTATAACCTAGTATATTCTATAAATCAAATGATAATAAACATCAGCTTGATTATACCATCAATGTCAATAAAATTTTGACAATCTTGCAATCAATCAACATCGACGATCAACCAATATATTGTTCCAACCTTGCATTCAAGTTTCGAATTCGTTACTACTTTCAAAAATCCAGTTTAAAGGTTTGATCTTGTACCCTTTATTTAAGATCAGAATGCGATTTATTTTCGTTCCATTGAGAAGTAGAAGTAGTTTACAATCGGTTGATTGAGAAGTTGGTTTAACTTATTCATGTTTTACTATGTTTTATAATGTTTAACTTATTCAACTTTGAATCTTAGTATGTTTAACTTATTGAAGTCTTTAAACAAACAATAATATGATGTAAAGTTATTAAGTCGTATAAACGATTTTAAACTTGAATATGGGTTAAGCTGTATATTAACCACGGGGTGTCAGCCCAGTGGCCAGCCTCACCCATTCTAAACGGGAGGACGCGGGTTCGAGTGCAACTCGGTCCGAATAATCCTGCTGGGTAGTAACCGCCAGGCAGCTATGGGGCTAAGCTAGCTTGGGGAGAGAGAACCCTCCCGCGGTCAGGGGTACCGTGCATTTACCCTTTTTTTTTCTTTTATTAATGGCCAAAACCTTTTTTTTAATAATTCTTGCCTTATATTTATTGTACAACTAAACTAATCAAAACAATTCAATTGTTATTTTAATACGTTTTTAAATAGTAATGTGTTAAATTTATAATGGTTGCATCTTTGATTTACAGATGTCAGGATATGATTCAGCTGAACGGAGAGTTGACCTTGACAACAACGATGAGCAAATTCCACCAACAACCGAACCAGTTACCAAGAAACGTAAAATATACAAAGAAAGATCAGCAGTGTGGAACGATTTTAAAAAGTACAAAGATGAAAACGGTATTGAAAGAGCAAGATGTATTCGTTGTAGCAATACGTACAAGTGTGTATCAAAAAGTCAAGGTACGTCTAATCTTCGCACACATTTAAAAGGTTGTGCCCCGTACTTAGCTAAAAATAGTGGTGGACAAACACAAATCACATTTGGGGTTGACAATAAAATGACTACTTGGAAATTTGATCAAAAAGTCGTTAGGAAGGGTCTAGCCTATATGATATTAGTTGAGGAATTACCGTTTCGTTTTGTGGAAAGAAGGGCTTTTAAGTATTTCATGAGCCTAAGTCAACCATTATTCAAAGTTCCATCTAGAAGCACCATTACAAGAGACATATACAATATGTTTCTAGAAGAAAAAAGAAAAGTACGTGATTTTATAAAAAATAATGTGGGTAGGATTGTTTGACAACAGACACATGGACTTCTAATCAACAATCCAGTTACATGTGTCAAACCGCTCACATCATAGATAACGAGTGGAAATTAAGGAACAAAGTCTTGGCCTTTTGTCTCCAAGAGAATCACCGTGGTGTGGTTATTGGGAAAGCGATTGAAAAATGTTTACAGGAATGGGAAATTGAAAACATTTTAACAATTTCAGTCGACAATGCTAGTGTGAATGATGTTGCAATAGATTTCTTGAAAAAGGTTTTCCAAAATTCAAGCAAGTGTCTTCTAAATGCTAAATGGATAGTGTGTTGCACATATTATAAACCTAGTAGTTCAGGATGGAATTAAAAAGGTTGATAAGTCGGTTAATAAAATTAGGTAGGCAGTTTGGTAGATTAGGATATCACCTTCAAGGATTGACAAATTCAACGAATTTGCTATAGTTGTTAATGCCAATACACAAAAACACCTACTTTTAGACGTACCAACTAGATGGAACTCCACATACCTTATGTTGGAGGTTGCCCAATCTTATGAGAAAACATTTGAGAGATACGATATTGAGGAGTTTGTTTTTAGAACTGAACTTGAAAAGGCGGGCCATACTGAACTTAAACCTGAAGATTGGCAAAGTTTTAGAACTTTGCGCCATTTTCTGAAACCGTTTTATGATATTACTCAAAGGGTCTCAGGGACACATTATGTAACGTCAAATTCATGCATAGATGAGATCTACCAAATTGGTGACATATTAGATAAGGCTACTGGTAGTGATACTCTTTGTGAGATTGCAATTACAATGAAAGAAAAGTTCCGGAAGTATTATGGCGACATAAAAAAATTTAACTTATTGTTATACTTCGCTTTAGTTCTAGACCAAAGGAACAAAAAACACTACTTGAATTTACTTTTTATTGATCATTATGGAAAATAGTTGGCGGAGAAGAATTTGAAACTTGTTATGGATTCTATGAGTGAATTATATAAATTCATTCCCAAGGTTCAAGTACCACTACTACTACCGAGTCTTCAGATTCATCTATATTGGGTAAATGTCAAAACCCTGAAGCTGCTACATCAAAACCACATTTAAGAAACAAACTCAAGGAACAAATGCAAACACAGACAATTGAAACTGTCGGTGAGTTGGACAAATTTTTGACAGAAGGTTTTGAAAAGGATTCAGGGAACTTCAATCTTTTAGAATGGTGGAAAGCTAATAGCCCGAGATTCCCGATTTTGTCCTTAATGGCTAGAGACTTGTCCATTCCAGTGTCGACGGTGGCTTCATAATCTGTTTTTAGCACAAGCGGGAGAGTTTTGGACCCGTATAGGAGTTCTTTGACTCCTAGGATTGTTCAAAGTTTAGTTTGCACCCAAGATTGGCTACGAGATGGTTCTACTTCAATCCAAGGTCTCTTAGCTGAAGAAGATTGGGACACAATTCAAGAAATCGATAAAGGTATGTTTAATTATTAATAAGTTTTGAAATTTTATTCGTTTTAGAATATAAGACCTTGCTATTGCTTATTTTAATTGAATTTTATTTAACATAGCATTGGATACGGAGGAGAATACATGAAGTTGGCAATACAAATTGAAGAGTGAAGACGAATATGAAACTTATTTTAATGGTTTTTTGTTGATATGTTTTTGTTTGATTATTGGTTGATACTTGATACAGTTTGAGTTTGTGGTTTTGTTTTATTAAATAATTAACTCTTAGTTTGACATTCTGTTTTTTATGATATCGTTGATCATGTTTATAAGTACAATTAGTTTAAATAAATGTGGGTACATTGTGATAAATATATGCATGATGTATGTATATGTTATTATTTAAATTATCAAAAGAGTTCTATTGAGGTTGAGTTGGTGAAAAAAATAAAACTATCAAATTGGCAAACAAATCTTCATTTGTGAAAAGAATGTTTACACTTTCTAGTTATTAGAAAGTTATGTTTTTTTTTTAAATGGTTCTACAATTTTCAAAATATTATATTCCTAGAAAAGATTTTTTAGAAGGCTTTAGAATTACAATATTAAAAATCATGAAACAAATATAATAATGATTATTTTCACTTCTTGATGTCACCTGTACATCTGTCACACCCCAACCGATGGCGGAAACATCGAGGCGGGACGAAAAAGATTGCTCATTGCTCACAACACTAACGGTGACAATAGTTAGTTAAATCCGAATTTCATTTCATAATAAATCGTCATTACAATACATGGAAATTTCAAATAACAATAATAACAAAGACAAAATTGATACAGCATAAATAAACCTAAGGCGTCTATCTGTGTATCTAGCATCAACGCTACTTCAATTTCATATCATCATCCTTCTCAACCTGTAACATGTTTAACATAAAGTTCAATGCAAAAGCAAAGACGAGTACACAAGCTTATGTATAAGCATACGTATAAGCATAAAGTTTTAAACGAATCCACATGGCAACTAAGTTTACACAAGAGCAGTATACATGGCATGCAATATTTCTAGTCAACCCTTTTGCATACGCAAAATAAAGATAATTTAACATGACCTCTCGTTCACATGTGGTGCGTTACTCCTATAGTGCTATACATGTCAAATGGAGGCTCGTATAAGCTAATGACTATCGTATTACATAAGAATGGTCCAAATATAAGCATCAAGTAATGTATCGAAGTGTCCATGTATATTGGATTGTTTCGTGCATTGCATAAAGTATAAGTTTAGTGATTTTTTTGTATAAGGTAAACATGTTACACCCAAAGTGACATAAAAGAAAAGTGGGTCATGTGTACTCACGGTTTTGCAAGCTTTCCAACTTGATGATTCCATGAGGAGTTGTTTGGTTGATGTAACACCGAGTTATCCTACAAGAGGAAAACGTAGGTGTGAGTATTGGATGATAATGGAGGATTCGGAATTTGGAATAGAGCATAACAAAATAATGTATACGAAAATATTCACTAAGGTCTAGCACTCTTTTTGACACTATGGGAACCCATTAGGGTTTATGTGATTTCATAGGTTATAACACCTATTAGAATCGTAACGAGGAACTAAACACTTTGGTGATTAAACTTAGTAACTTGACATATGATTATTTGGTAACCATCAAGGTTTCGGTTTAAGTAGATTATTTATAGCTTATTTACATATATTATATCATAAGTCCAATCAAGGATGTCATAGAAGTCATGTAGGATGTAGGAAGATAAGTCATCCATTTAGGAACCTCATGTAAGTTCACCACTACACAAGTTGTCATAGACAACAAGGAGGGTCAAGAACAAGAATAATAATGGAATTGAAATCACATGCCATCACTATACCAAGTATCCAAGTAATCTACAACCTGGGTGAGCAGACGTCAAGACAAGTCGAAGGTTAGACGAGGTTGTGTTACTTTCAACTAGCAAACTACTTGGGATAGAGAATGGGAAAACATCAAGTGATGTGTGGACTTGTAAGTAGGATAGCCCAAGCTAACCATGTAATCACACAACTTCAAGTTCAAGAGTTGACTACACTTGTGAGCTTAAAGCTCATACAAAACAGAAAGTTTGGAGTGTTAAAACATCTCCTATTTCATGTGAAACAACCTTGGTTAGGCTCACTAATCATAAACTTGATTAGGAGCATAACAACACAAGCTTGCTTGAAGTAAAACATAAGTTTAAAGAAGTTTTGTTTCAAACAAAAAGTTTGGAGCCTTTTTGGTGAATTTCCAAGTCTGGATTCTCCAAGGAGAAATCGTGGAATCGAACCTAAGGTTATCCAAATATTTAGAAAGAATAATCAAGTAAAAAGGCTGAGAAATGAAGAAGTTATGCTCACTTTGGCAAGATGTGATGAATCTGCCAAGTTCTTGAGATTTCAGTAAATTGTGGAGTGTTTGAGAGAGATTAGAGAGTGATGAAAGTGTAAAAATGCTTGGAGAATGCTTGGGTTTTATAGGGGAGAAGTTAGGGTTTGAAGGGAGGTGTTTAATGGAGGTTTAAGGCCATTGGGTGAGGTTGGATGTTGGGATTTCGTGCCAATTCGCGGTTGATTCAAAGCTGCTGCCCGCCAGAACCCTTACGGATCGTAAGGGGGGACCATACGGTCCGCAAGGTCCAGCGGAAAACAATATTTTTTTTGTTGATTAAGGCCTTGTCTAGTTGTTGTATATTAGTTATTTTAGGGTTATTTTAGGGTCTTTAACATATGAAGCATAACCCAAGAGCTAGTATAAGCATGAATAAATATGATTACGTATAAATATCACGTATAATTTTCGTATAAAGGCATGTACGTCACGTATTTGCAAGTTTATCAACGTATTCAAGTATCATGAATCAAGAATCATATGTCTAATGGTTTCGAATGTATAAATGTGTAAAGCATGAATTTAAGAATACGAATTTTATTATGATTCAAGTCTTGGATTTTACAAAGATTACTACGAATCAACGAATACAAGATTACAAAGTTTCCAAAAATGGAATTACAAGCGATTCTTTCTAATTAAGGAAAGTACAAAAAAGCAGGGCGTTACAGTCTCCCCTCCTTTAGGAAATTTCGTCCTGAAATTTAGGAAGATGTAACGAAGAGATGCAGATACTTAGTCTTCATATCACTTTCAAGTTCCCAAGTAAATTCACTGCCACGTTGTCCTTCCCATCGAACCTGGACAATAGGAATTCTACTGTGCCTCAATTGCTTGACTCCTCGGTCCATGATCTCGACTGGTTTTTCCACAAAATGCAATGTCTCGTTGATTTGCAGGTCTTCGAGTGGAACGTGAAGTCCTTCTTTAGCTAGACATTTCTTGAGATTTGAAACATGGAAGACAGGATGAACGTCGTTGAGTTCTTCAGGCAAGTCCAGTCGATACGCAACCTTGCCAATCCTGTCTAGAATCTTGAAAGGACCTACGTAGCGAGGTGCGAGTTTGCCTTTCTTACCGAATCGAACTACTCCCTTCCAAGCGGATACCTTGAGAAGTATGAGATCACCTACTTCGAATTCCAAAGGTTTGCGACGCCTGTCAGCGTAGCTCTTTTTTCGACGTCTGGCTTTTAGCAAGTTATCTCAAACTTGTAAAACTTTGTCCATTGTCTCTTGTATAAGCTCGGGACCGGTGATTTAAGCTTCTCCGATCTCGTGCCAACAAATAGACGAACGGCACTTACGACCATACAATGCTTCAAAAGGTGCAATTTGTATACTCGCGTGATAATTGTTGTTGTACGAGCATTCAATCAAGGGTAAGTGCATATCCCAGTTGCTGCCAAAATCGATTACGCATGAACGAAGCATATCTTCTAGAGTTTGGATGGTACGCTCGGTTTGTCCGTCAGACTGAGGATGAAAAGCGGTGCTAAGGTTAAGATGAGTACCCACAGCGGATTGGAATGTTTGCCAAAGACAGGACGTAAAGCGACCATCACGATCAGAAATGATGTCAATGGGGATACCATGATGACAAATGATTTCATCCGTGTAGATACGAGCCAATTTCTTGACTTTGTAATCTTCGCTAATGGCGAGGAAATGAGCAGATTTGGTCAACCGATCAATGATGACCCATATACTATCGTGACCAGAAGAAGTACGAGGGAGCTTAGTAATGAAATCCATAGCGATACTCTCCCATTTCCAGACATGAATTTCTGGATGTTCGAGTAAGCCAGACGGACGTTGGTGTTCGGCTTTAACTTTGGAACAGGTGAGACACTTCGAGATGTAAAGGGCGATATCTTTCTTCATTCCAGGCCACCAATAAGACATACGCAAGTCTTGGTACATCTTGTTGGCGCCAGGATGAATGGAATATCGGGACTTATGAGCTTCCTTCACAAGAACTCACGAAGGTTGTCACGATTTGGAATCCAGACAAGATTGAGATAGTACATAATGCCATCGGATTTGGACACAAGTTGATCTTCAGCACCACACTTCATCTCATTGTACAAGTCGTTTTCGATAATGGACGCGTGTTGTGCTTCACGGATGCGGTCACGAAGGTTACTCAAGGTTTGATAGCAACGAAGACTTTGCACATGAGTCTTACGACTAAGTGCATTGGCTACAACATTCGCCTTGCTAGGGTGGTAGCGAATGTCACATCGTAGTCATTTAACAATTCTACCCAACTACGTTGACGCCTGTTGAGTTCCTTTTGATCAAAGATATGTTGAAGGCTCTCGTGGTCGGTGAAGAACGTACACTTAGTACCATAAAGATAGTGTCGCCAAATCTTTAATACAAAAACAACTGCACCAAGTTCAAGGTCGTGCGTAGTATAGTTTTTCTCCTGGATTTTGAGCTGTCTCGACGCATAAGCGAAAACCTTGTCCCGTTGCATAAGAATGCAACCAAGACCTTGGTTTGAGGCATCGCAATACACGACGAAATTATGGTTTCCATCGGGAAGTGCAAGGATAGGAGCATTGCAAAGCATGTCCTTGAGGGTTTGGAAAGTCTCCTCTTGTTCGGGACCCTAAACAAAAGGTTTATCTTTTTGAGTCAAAGACGTCAGAGGAACGAAGATCTTGGAAAAATTTGAGATGAAGTGACGATAATAACCAGCTAGGCCAAGAAACGAACGAATTTCAGAAGGAGACTTAGGTGCAACCCAATTCTTCACAGCTTCGATCTTTGCGGGGTCAACATGAATACCGAGTTCGTTGACGGTGTGACCATGGAATTGAACCTCTTTTAGCCAAAATTCACACTTGGAAAATTTGGCGTAAAGACGTTCAGTTTGCAAAAGTTGAAGAATAAGATGCAAATGTCGCTCGTGCTCTTCTTTCGTCTTGGAGTAGATGAGAATGTCGTCAATGAAGACAATTACGAAGCGATCGAGAAAAGGTTTACACTAGTGATTCATTAAATCCATGAACACTGCAGGTGCGTTAGTCAACCCAAAAGGCATGACCACGAACTCATAGTGTCCATAACGTGTGCGAAAAGCGGTTTTAGGTATATCTTCTTCGAGAACTCGAAGTTGATGATTACCCGAACGAAGATCAATCTTGGAGAAACACGTTGCGCCTTGCAATTGATCGAAGAGATCGTCAATGCGGGGAAGTGGATATTGGTTTTTGACAGTAAGCTTGTTGAGCTCACGATAGTCGATGCACATCCGAAATGATCCATCTTTCTTTTTAACGAACAACACGAGAGCGCCCTAAGGAGAAGTACTAGGGCGTATAAAGCCTTTGTCAATAAGCTCTTGAAGTTGGCTAGATAGCTCTTACATTTCCGAGGGTGCTAGACGATAAGGAGCTTTTGCAACAGGAGTGGCGCCAGGGATGAGGTCGATTCGTAAATCGACAGAACAAGGAGGAGGAAGGCCAGGTAGATCATTGGGAAAGGCACTAGGGAAATTGCACACCACAGGAACATCACTTAAGCTCGGACTTTTGTCCTTCTCTTCCACAATGTGGGCAAGAAAGGCGAAGTATTCCTTGCACAAGTACTTGTTTGCTTGAGTACATGACATGAGCTTAAGACCTTTTGAAGGTTTCTCGCCATAGACGTGTAAAGAATCACCATTTGGAAGAGGAAGACAAATGAATTTCTCGGAACAAACGACTTCGGCACGAACAAGCCTAAGCCAATCCATACCTACTATGATATCGAAGCTTCCCAATTGCATGGGTATGAGGTCGATTGATTCAAAGAACACTCTGTTTCATAATGCATCAAAGAAATGACCCACTAAACGGCTTGGTTAAACAGGTCAAAAAGGGCTTAGAAAGGAAGGAATCGACGTGACGGATTTACCATTAGTGACTTCGACAGCAATTGATTTTGGCAATTTAGAGTGTTTACATTTAAGCAAGGGTTCGAATTCAACAGATACAAAACTTTTATCTGCGCCAGTATCAAATAGACAAGAAGCATAGACATGGTTGACGAGAAACGTACCGGTTATAACGCTGTTCGCATTCTGCGCTAGAGCGGCGGTGTGGACGAAAGCTCGGCCTCGAGCTTGTTGAGGCTGCTGCTGCTGTGGTTGTTGTTGGTCGTTGTTACGCTGGGGACAAACGTTGGCGAAGTGATTAGGGTCGCCACACTTGTAACACGCTCAGACAGGAGCAGCTTGAGGTTGAGGTTGGTTAGGGGCAGGGTTTGGGACGATGGCTTGGGGTTGGTGGTTTTGGGGTTGAGGGATGTTTGGGCAACGGTTAGCAAAATGCCCTAACCTATGACATTGGGCGCACTTGCGGCATGGAGCATTGGTAGGGTGATGGTAGGTGCAGTTAGCACACTGGGGATGAGATCCAGTGTAGCCTCGTTTTGGGTGTTCGGGGTTGGCAGGGGTAATGGCCGCTACAGTTTGGATGGGTTGAGGGTTCGACGGAGTAACAACCGCACAATTTTGACTAGAAGCCTTCCGCTTCTTGTTCTTGTTGTTGTGTTTTCTTGGTAGATTAGATGGGGTAGGTTTGGTGGTGGTATCTGTGGTGGCTTGGTGTGCGTTCTTCGTAGAGACCTTGTCATAGGCCCATGAAGAACACAATTGTTGTTCAGCTCTATGGCGATACTGTAGGCATCCTCAATGGTTTTTGGGCTGGCTGAAGCTACATGGTTGATCAGAACAAGTGCGAGGCAACAAATGAACTTAGCTATCGCCTTGGGAACAGTATCGACCTGTCCAGGACAGAGGACACTAAGTTGTTTGAAGCACGTGACCAGTCCTTCTACGTCGCTCCCCTTTTGAGTGAGATTCCAAAATTCGTTCTCTAACTTTTGGATCTCGTGTGGAGGGTAGAAATGGTCCTTCATGAGCTTCTTTAGCTCGTCCCAAGGTAGAGCGTGGGCTACTTCATTACCACGTTTGTTCCTCTCACTGGTCCACCATTCGAGGGCTCTCTGAAGGAAGACCCCCGTTGCGTTTAGGGTTCGAAGTTCGTCGGGGCAACCACTTTGCAGGAAGGTAAGCTCGATCGCATCGAACCAATTCATCATGGATGTAGCTCCATCCTTGCCAGTAAACTCCAAAGGCTTACAGGCCATGAATTGTTTGAATTGGAACGATGCTTTAGGTGTTTCCACCTTGGAATCGACAGAGGATTTGGGGGGTATTATGGAGGGTTTGAATTTAGCTAACAATATCAAGTATAACCCGGGCCATTTGCTCAGCCTTCTACTCAGCGACTAAACCCACGAGGCCTTTCTTCGAGATGGAGTCCTCATTGTTGTTGGAACCTCTTTTGGAACCCTTGGATTTCTTTGACGAGCTTGGGGAAGACATCTAGAGGTTGAAATAGAAGGGAAAAGGATGAGACTTGATCATAATGTAAAAATAAGTTTGCATGTATAAGCATGTGTATGTTCCAGTATGTTGCATGTATTTGACGGGTATTTGACGGGTATTCAACAAGTATAATCACGTATGAATGCGTATAGGGAGTTTAAATTTAGTTCGTTCACGAGGATTATTATTGTTTTTGATTGCAAGAGACGTGCGAATTGTGTAATGGTTTTGAAATGAACGAGGTATCAAGTATAAAAATCACATAAAAATGAGATGACATAAAAGATAGGCTTAGTAAAACATAGGATTGTTTCAGGTAGGGAAACGTCGACTATTCCAAAGTGATTCATAAGATCTTTCGAGTTAGGGAACATGCTTTGGACTAATAGGTAAAATACTCTCGTCGGGAAGCGATTAACGGTATATTACCCTTCCAGTTACTACATGTCCCTAGTCGATTGAGAATTCGAGACTTTGGCGAGATTGAAAATCTAGGAATAGGACTTAATCGACAAGGTGCGGGTTTCACCCCTAGCTTGACGATTTGGTACCCTAGGTGTGGTTGGTACTCGTCGGGTCAAAATTAATTTCGACACTTTGACGAGGGTCCACTAGAGTTTGAATGGGAAGTTTTCCATCAAGGTGTGGATGTCACTCCTAACTTGATGGTGTAACTTCGTGAAAAATCGAATATGCGGAATGAGGGATTTCACCAAAAATTGTGGGCCATTGGGCCTATTTCGGTGCAAATCGTCTTGTTTGCATCACGAGTGTCTTCAAGCCTTCAAGTGTATTATATAAAATGTCTTAGGAAAGACATCATGTAAGTATTAAGACCAAAAGGAAAAAAGAGAAGCAAGATAGGAAGAATAATGTTTTAAGCATGAATCAAAAATGGTCAAAATGGGACACTAAAAACTATAGACTAGGTCGAGCATGGCAATTCTACCTAATTCTCTACAGTTATGGCTCTGATACCAATCTGTCACACCCCAAAACGAAAAAGATTGCTCATTGCTCACAACACTAACGGTGACAATAGTTAATTAAATCCGAATGTCATTTCAAAATAAATTGTCATTACAATATATGGAAATTTCAAATAACAATAATAACAAAGACAAAACTGATACAACATAAATAAACCTAAGGCGTCTATATGTGTATCTATCATCAATGCTACTTCAATTTCATAGCATCATCCTTCTCAACCTGTAACATGTTTAAAATAAAGTTCAATGCAAAAGCAAAGGCGAAGACACGAGTTTATGTATAAGCATACTATAAGCATAAAGTTTTAAACGAATCCACATGGCAACTAAGTTTACACAATAGCATTATACATGGCATGCAATATTTCTCGTCAAGCCTCTTGCATACGCAAAATAAAGATAATTTAACATGACCTCTTGCTCACGGGTGGTGCGTTACTCCTATAGCGCTATACATGTCAAATGGAGGCTCGTATAAGCTAATGACTATCGTATTACATAAGAATGGTCCAAATATAAGCATCAAGTAATGTATCTAAGTGTTCATGTATATTGGATTGTTTTATGCATTGCATAAAGTATAAGTTTGGAGCCTTTTTGGTGAATTTCCAGGTCTGGATTCTCCAAGGAGAATTTGTGGAATCGAACCTAAGGTTCATCCAAGTATTTAGAAAGAATAATCAAGTAAAAAGGCTAAGAAATGAAGAAGTTATGCTCACTTTGGCAAGATGTGATTAATCTGCCAAGTTCTTGAGATTTCAGTAAATTGTGGAGTGTTTGAGAGAGATTAGAGAGTGATGAAAGTGTAAAAATGCTTGGAGAATGCTTGGGTTTTATAGGGGAGAAGTTAGGGTTTGAAGGGAGGTGTTTAATGGAGGTTTAAGGCCATTGGGTGAGGTTGGATGTTGGGATTTCGTGCCAATTCGCGGTTGATTCAAAGCTGCTGCCCGCCAGAACCCTTACGGACCGTAACGGTCCGCAAGGTCCAGCGGAAAACAATATTTTTTTGTTGATTAAGGCCTTGTCTAGTTGTTGTATATTAGTTATTTTAGGGTTATTTTAGGGTCTTTAACATATGAAGCATAACCCAAGAGCTAGTATAAGCATGAATAAATATGATTAGGTATAAATATCACGTATAATTTTCGTATAAAGGCATGTACGTCACGTATTTGCAAGTTTATCAACGTATTCAAGTATCATGAATCAAGAATCATATGTCTAATGGTTTCGAATGTATAAATGTGTAAAGCATGAATTTAAGAAATACGAATTTTATTATGATTCAAGTCTCGGATTTTCCAAAGATTACTACGAATCGACGAATACAAGATTACAAAGTTTCCAAAAATGGAATTACAAGCGATTCTTTCTAATTAAGGAAAGTATGAAAAAGCAGGGCGTTACAACATCCATGGTATTTGCGTGCAACTTATGTAACAGCAAACATCAAGTCAAAATTACAAATGGTAGCCTCAACAAGAGTTGGCTGCATCAAATTAAACCCGAAACCCGACCCGATAAAACCCAACCCGAACTAACCCGAGAAACGTTTACCCGCATCTAATATGGTTCGGTTATCGGATAAAATACCTAGCCTAGAAAACCCGAGAAACCCGACCCGAGAAAACCTGAAACCCGAGAACCTAACCCGAAGAACACCCCTAGTGGCCGGGGTACTGTTATGCCTATAAATAGGGGTGCTTGCTTCACTTCAGAGGCATCCCTGGGCAAACCACTTCTCTCTCACGTTGCCACTGTTCCACCACCACTACAACACCAACACCCACCACCATCATCCATCTATCATCTTTAGGACCTCCTTCAATGCCCCATGTGTATTGGATGGCGGGGGTGCGAATAGACTGAACCCTCGTATTACTATTAAAACATTAAACCAGCTTCTTGGGATTGTATCCTTGCTGACTCAAACCACTTAGCCGAGGGTAACGTCACCTTCAAAAGAGGGGCCTACTACTTTTCGCATTAATAACTTATTTAGTTATCTTTCAATATTCCGACCCCTTGGGATTGTATCCCTACTGACTCAAACCACTATGTTGGGGGTAACGTCACCTTCAAAAGAGGGGCCTACCACTTTAACCAAGATAATCTCTTGAAAAGTCCGAAAGTGCGAAAATCATCAAAGGATACATTAAAGATGAGTTGGATCCAAGTGATTCTATCTTGTCTATTTGTATTTCATTTTATTTATCTTTTCTTTTTTAGATTTATTTTTATGTTTAAAACTTTTATCCAAAAATTTAGAACGATTAGACGTTGACCATAAACCGGTATTAAAAGCTCTTGTGTCCTTGGACGACCTCGGTATCTTACCAACACTATACTACGCTCGCGATGGGTGCACTTGCCCAAGTGTGTGTTTAGTGTTAGTATAATATCGTGTTTTATAAATTTAAAACTTGACTAATGCATAAAAACGGACTTAAAATATTAACAAAATCACATCACGCTCGACACCAACCAGGCCCACTAGAATGAGCATGGCGAAATTTCATCAAGGTAAGGATGTCACTCCTAACTTGATGTGTAATTTCATGAAAATCGAGAATGCGGATTGAGAGTCTTTCACCAAAGTGAGGGTTTCACTCCTATTTTGGTAAATTGTCTTGTTTGTATAATACGAGTGTTTTCACGTATTCATGTGTGTATGGTAAATCGTTTTAGGAAGGACATACGGAATTTTTAAGACAAAATATGAGGTAGAAGCAAATAGGTATAATTTGAGTTTTTGATGCATGAAATCAATAATGGTCAAGTTTAGGTACTTAGACTATAGACTAGGTCAAATCATGGCAAACTTTTCCTAATTCCCTATAGTTATGGCTCCGATAGCGATCTGTCAAACTCCAACAGATGGCGGAATCATCGCGGCAGACGTAATTAGATTGTTCTAGACTTCATAACACTAAATGTGACATGTATTTAATAAACAAATTTCATTTCATTGCTAACATCAAGTACACTGTTTGAAATAGAATTACAACAAATTTTAAATAAACAAGTACAACAAGTATCGTATGACTAATCTATAAACATGAATTAAAGATTTGGTGCGTTTCTAGTCCGTCCTACTAGATTCTTTTCAATGCGTCACAAACACAATCCTACAATACATGTTAAAGTATAGTTCATGTAGGACCGATCCTGATAGCATAGAAACCTGATTTGATATCTAATGTCCATAATGGCAGAAACAATATGACATGATTACCAAATAACAAGAATTAATCAGTTAAACGTCAATTTTATTGATAAAATTCAAGTCTCCAAATTGACAGAGCTTCGCTACACAGAGCACCCTTACAAATGAAAGACTCAAGCTAGCTATTTATAGCAACACAAGTTCGCTGGTGATTGACTAAGTTCGGCCGAACTTGACATTACAAACACCTTACCAGCAAACTTGGCTTAAAAGACTTAAATACTTCGTTTTGCTAGCCTATTCACATCTAATCTATAAAGACTCGATATAAGACTAAGATATAGACATTCTGCACCAACAGACTCCCCCTTGGATATAGTCTTCATATTTTATCAGTCTCCAACACTCTGTCTTTAATAAAACTTTAACGTTAACGCCCAAAGAAGTTTTGTGCGGCTTCTTTCGTCTTTCAAGCTTTGGATATGGCGTCTGATCAGTAGGTGGCACTTTAGTCATAAATTGGTACCTTCTGAGCCTTGCCGCCCTACATCTTTCATTAATTTCTTCGATACGCTTTTCTTCTTTCAAAAACTCTACCTGTCACACCCCGACCCGCAGCGGAATAAGAGTCGGGGCATAATTGGGTTATCACCAAAGCTCATGACATTTACTAATATGTTTCATATTTAATAAAGTCAAAGTTACATTTCCAAATATCCAAACATGTTCATTCAATACAAAGAAAATAAACCAAACATAACAATCCCAACTCTAAATCGTTTTATTCTTCTAGTCCAAATCCTATGTGTTCCTAGCTGCTGCTGGTTCACCTGTATCATGTGTAAAAAATGGGGGTTTTTGGGTCAACATAAGTTGGCGAGTGAACCTTATTAGATAAACATTTATTAATGAATTACTTGTTAGTTTATCAATGAATAATTGTGCATAATCATAGATGAGCAAATGTAAATAATCAAGCAGTAGCAAATAGCAGTCACAACTATAACATACAATAACATATGACAGCATACATGAACATACCAACATCATACTATAAATAACATAAATGAAACTGTGCGATCAAGGCTCAATCAAACGGAGCCGATCGTATTGCATGTACTGAAAATGAAAATGTCTGTGCGATCAAGGCTCAATCAAACGAAGCCGATCGTATGTGGGCACGCCAGGTTCAATCTCATAATGAAATGGGAAACATGCTCAACGCTCATAATGTAATGGGGAGCGGCGGCCTATGAATTTGCATGTACTGAAAATAATAAATTGCATCCAACAATACAACAGAAACAAACTGAATACACATGTTCATGATATGATGTATGCACAATGGTTTAACTATAATATATATACAAAGACACATGATACACCCCAAAACGTGATTAAAACGGGGAATTTGTAAAGATTCACTCACATTGGGTGCGTTGGATTGGAGATGGTGAGATGCGCACGAGTTAGATGAGCGGAACAACGAGAAATACTAACCTAAATAATAACGGAAAAATATATTAAATGAGTGGATTTTATTAAGGATTTTAATAAAAATTTTAGATATATTTTTGTGAGTTTATGGCTATTTTCTATCTTTAAAAATGTTATTTTTAAGTATTTTTAATTGATTTTTAAATTAAATTAAATAAATAAAAATATAAAAAAATTGTTTATTTTGCGTTGACCGTTGACCGTTGACCTGTTGACTTGTTGACCGGTTCGGTCAATGACATGGTTTGCGCTGGGTGAGGCTCGAACCCGAGACCTCCCGTACGCGTGCACGCAGCTCTACCAACTGAGCTACGTGTCTAACCCGAAATAATCTTGTTTTTAATTATATTTATACACTTATTCAGTTTAACCGAAATTCTTTTATTTGCAAAAACATTTTAATTCAACGGACCGGTGCTAGTGACGGGTTTCGAACGCACGACGTATGGCTTAATGTTGCACACAGTCCACCGCTGGACTGTGTGTCTAACCTGGTTATTATCTCGGTTTTTATTATACTTAACCACTAACTGAGTTAACCCGGTTTAGTTTTTAAACAAAAAGGCATTTTTATACATAAGGAGTGCGTGTAGCAGGAATCGAACTCGGGACTTGCGTGTGTATTTTGCACACAGTCCACCGCTGGACTGTGTGTCTAACCCATTTAAACTACCAATTTTAATTATACTTATAGTATTACCAAAGTTCATCTTCTTCACTGGATTTTTACCGACGGCAGTTTACATCATTAAAACTTGTTAATTCGATTGCTAAGCATTACACAAACTGGTAAGAGATAGCAGGGATGACAATTAGAGGAAGAACATACCGGTGAACGTTTGGTTACAGAGTTCCGGCAGGCGTCGGTCTCTGTTTTTGTGCACCTCAACTGAACAGACGATTAGCCGTTTTTGATTAGTCCATTGTGGAATTGAAGTGATAAACAAACGTTAACGATGTGTTTGAAGGTCCTTACCGTTTCACAGACGGAAATAAAGACTTTTCAGAATCTTTCCGGCGAACTGAAATTAGTTGAATACAGCGCCTGAATTCGATTTCAATTGAGTGGTTTAAGTTAGAAATAGCTTAAGAATTGTTGAACTGCAATAATATTGAGAGAATTACCGTTTGAGGATGAATACGGTTTTCCGGCGAGATTTGCAGAAAATTCCGGCGAGCTGATTTAAGCGTTCTGATGGTCTGAAAATGTGACGAAAATGAAATGGAGTATTGTTATGACGTTTCTGAGTCGCGAGAGAGGTCTGGAATTGAAGTAATTGTGACTTGATTCATTTCGGTTATAAAAACCGATTAATAAAGAAAATTGATGTTCAATCACTTCTGAATTGATTACAATCATCGGTTCATCGGTTATAAAATGTGAATGAACGATTAATCAAACGATTAGACGATTGAATTGCCGATTTCAGTTTCTCAGTTGGCGCAACCGGTTTTAACCGATTTTGTGTATAAATCTCATTTGTTTCCTAGAGATAACAGAAAACACAAAGCGGCGGAGTGGTGATCTGAGTGTGTGTTAAGGCGTTGGAGTTGTTCTTGGCTGACCCGGGTTCGAGTCCCGGCAGCAACATAATTTTTTATTTATTTTGTTTTAACTTTTTATCAAATATAATTTTTAGAGTTTTAGTTTATTTATTAATTATGTATCGTTTTAAATCAAAATAATCATAAATATTCAACGTAACTTTTATAACTTGATATTCGATTACAAAACGGAGCGGGTTTTGAAAACCCGATTTTTACAAATGTTACAGTATCCCCTACTTTTAGGAATTTCGTCCCAAAATTTAAGTAGTTGAAGTAGTAGGAAAAAGATGCGGGTATTTTTCGCGCATTGAGTCTTCACGTTCCCAAGTAAACTCAGGTCCCCGTTTCGACTCCCAGCGTACCCTAACAATTGGAATGCGACTTCGTCGTAGACGTTTCTCTCCGTAGTCCATGATCTCTACAGGTCTTTCAATAAAATGCATAGATTCATCAATCTGAATATCTTCCAGCGGGATGTGGAGGTTCTCATCAGCAAGGCACTTCTTCAAGTTCGACACGTGGAATGTGGGATGAATCCTGTTGAATTCTTCTGGTAGATCAAGCTTGTATGCTACAGGACCTACTCTTTCGAGTATCTTCAAAGGTCCTACGTAACGTGGTGCTAGCTTGCCCTTTTGACCAAAACGAACTACTCCCTTCCACGGTGATACTTTTAAAAGTACATGATCACCAATGTTAAACTCTAAGGGCTTCCGTCGTTTATCTGCAAAACTCTTTTGACGACTTTGAGCCGCTAGAAGATTGTTTCGAATTTGATGGATCTTGTCTGTGGTTTCTTGGATCAATTCTGGACCAGTAATTTGAGCTTCCCCAATTTCGTGCCAACATACAGGAGATCGGCACTTACGACCATATAAGGCTTCAAAAGGGGCCATGCCGATGCTCGAATGATAGCTGTTGTTGTACGAAAATTCAACTAATGGTAGGTGGGCGTCCCAATTTCCCTTGAAGTCTATGACACATGCTCGAAGCATATCTTCAAGGGTTTGAATGGTGCGCTCAGACTGTCCATCAGTTTGAGGATGATAGGCGGTACTGAGATCTAATCGCGTGCCCATAGCGGATTGTACTGCTTGCCATGTTCGTGAAGTGAAACGACCATCACGATCAGAAATAATGCTTAACGGTACCCCATGTCGGCTTACGATTTCGTTGATATAAATACGAGCAAGCTTTTCGTTCTTGAAATCTTCGCGTATAGGAATAAAGTGAGCTGATTTTGTAAGTCGGTCTATGATCACCCATATAGTGTCATACCCACCAGAAGTGCGAGGTAACCCGGTAATGAAATCCATGGTTATATTTTCCCACTTCCATACAGGTATTTCCGGTTGGACTAGAAGTGCTGAGGGTCTTTGGTGTTCAGCCTTCACCTTGGAACATGTAAGGCACTTGGAAACAAAAACGGCAATATCCTTCTTCATTCCAGGCCACCAATAGGTGTATCGTAGGTCTTGATACATCTTATCGGCTCCTGGGTGTATGGAATATCGCGTTTTGTGAGCTTCATTCATAAGAATTTCACGAAGATTGTTGTGGTTGGGAATCCAGATACGATCTAGGTAGTATAGAATACCGTCAGATTTAGTTTCAATTTTTAACTCAGCTCCACAGGACATCTCCTTTCGTACATCTTCTTCCGTTATTGAAACGTGTTGGGCTTATCGAATTTGATCTTTAATGTCGGTTATAATTTGCGAACATAGAAGACGAATGGAGTTCGCATAACCCTTTCGACTAAGTGCATCAGCCACCACATTTGCTTTACCAGGGTGGTATCTAATTTCACAGTCGTAATCATTTAGAAGTTCGACCCATCTTCGTTGCCTCATGTTTAACTCTTTTTGATTGAAGATATGTTGAAGACTCTTGTGGTCAGTGTATATTTCACACTTAGTACCATAGAGATAATGTCTCCATATCTTAAGAGCGAACACAATGGCTCCAAGTTCTAGGTCATGAGTGGTGTAGTTCTTTTCATGTGTCTTGAGTTGTCTCGAAGCATAAGCTATGACTTTTCCTCTTTGCATTAGAACGCAGCCTAATCCTTGCCCTGACGCGTCACAATAGACTACAAAATCATCACAACCTTCAGGAAGAGTGAGGATTGGTGCATCACAAAGTTTTTGTTTAAGAGTTTGAAAGGCTTTTCTTGCTTGGGTCCCCATATGAAAGGTTTTCCCTTATGTGTTAAAGTCGTGGGTGGTACAGGAATGCGAGAGAAGTTTGAAATGAACCGACGATAATAGCAAGCTAGACCAAGGAAAGATCTTACTTCAGTTGGTGTACGTGGAGCTTGCCATTCTTGAACCGCTTTGATCTTTGCAGGGTCGACATGTATTCCCTTGTCATTGACTACATGCCCGAGGAATTGCACCTCTTTTAACCAGAATTCACATTTGGAGAATTTGGCATAAAGCTTTTCCTTTTCTAGAAGTGCAAGGATGAGTCAAAGATGACGCTCATGATCAGATTTAGATTTTGAATAAATAAGAATATCGTCGATGAAGACTATAACAAATCGATCAAGATAAGGTTTGCAGACTCTGTTCATTAGGTCCATGAAGACAGCTGGTGCGTTGGTTAAACCAAATGGCATAACCATGAATTCATAGTGGCCATAACGAGTTCGAAAAGCAATCTTAGGGACGTCTTCTTCATGCACTCTAAGTTGATGATAGCCAGATCGAAGGTCGATTTTTGAAAAGCAGCTGGCACCTTGTAGTTGGTCAAGAAGATCATCAATGCGAGGTAAAGGATAGCGATTCTTGATTGTTAACTTGTTAAGCTCTCTGTAGTCGATGCACATACGAAACGATCCATCTTTCTTCTTTACAAAAAGAACAGGTGCACCCCAAGGCGACGAGCTAGGACGTATGAATCCCTTGTCAGTCAACTCTTGTAATTGACTGGCTAGCTCTTGCATTTCAGAGGGGGCTAACCTATAAGGAGACTTTGCAACTAGTGTAGCACCAGGTATAAGATCAATACGGAATTCGACGTCTCTAACTGGAGGAAGTCTTGAAATGTCGTCAGGAAAAACTTGTGGAAAGTCTTTTACTACAGGAATGTCTTCAAGTTTCTTCTCCATGGTTCCCTTTTTGATGATATGAGCTAAAAACGCGACATAATTCTTGCGAAGATATTTTTGAGCTTGAATACAAGACATTAAGCTGAGCCCTTTCGATGAGGTTTCTCCAATGATTCGAAGAGTCTGTCCGTTTGAAAGAGGAATACGAATAAATTTTTCACGACATACAACTTCTGCCTGATGATGACTGAGCCAATCCATACCGATTATGATATCAAAACTTCCCAGCTTCATAGGAATAAGGTCGACTGAGAAATCGTGGTCGTTTAAGGTGAGTGTACAGTTGCGTATAATAGAGTTTAATGAAACTGGTTTCCCGTCCGCAACTTCTACCGTTATGGATTCCGTGAGTTTATCCCGAGTTTTATTCAGGATAGGTTCAAATTCTAATGACACAAAACTTCTATCCGCACCGGTATCAAATAACATAGATGCATATCTACCATTTATAAGGAACGTACCGTTAACCACATTGCCGTCAGCTCTGGCCTGGTTAGCGTTGATATTGAAAGCTCTCCCTCTTGCAGGTGGAGGAGCTTGGTTTGATTGATTCACCGGGTTGGCTTGGGCCTGAGCATGAATAATATTGACCAACCTTGGACAAGTGTTTCTGAAATGGCTCGGGTCACCGCAATTGTAGCAAGCCCGCATTGGTTGACCCATAGGATAATTGGGCTGGTAATATGTTTGGGCTAAATGTTGGGTGGGTGGTAATAGTAGGGGTTGTTAGGCTTGACCCATTAATTGTTGGTGGGTTTGGGTTAAAGGTTGGTGGCGGTTCTTTCGTTGAGGCATGCGGCAGGTTTGAACAGTATGACCTGCGCGACGGCAGCCGGTGCAATATTGACAAGGATGATCAGGGGAATGGTGATATTGGCAACGGTTACATTTTGGTAACGGGCCAGTGTAGGGTCTTCTGTATGGTGCGGGTGAAGGAGTGACTTGAGTAATGGGTGCAGCAGGGATAGGGGAGTTGGTTTGAGTAACTGCAAAATTTCTGGTGTTGCGCTTCCTCTTGTTAGCAAACTTAGAGGAAGGAATGGGGTGGTTTGAAGTTTGTCCCTCAACAGGGGCTTTCTTCTTCTCTTCTTTGAACTTCCCGTTGCGAATTCGGTTTTCGGTCAGTTCAGTTGCTAACTCCATAGCAGCTTCAAGTGTTACTGGTGAAACGCTGAGAACTGAATCTTGGATTTTTGAGGGAAGTCCTCGAATATAATGCTCGATCCGACGATAGGTTGGGGTGAACAGATTTGGAACCATTTGGTTCAACTCCAAGAACCTCTTGTTATAAGTGGTATGGTCTCCCTTCTTCTGCTTTAGAGCATGAAATTCATCCTCCAACTTTTTAATTTCACTCCTAGGACAGAAACGCCTAGTCATGATTTCCCTTAACTCCTCCCAAGTTAAGGCCATTGCATCTTCAGTTCCCCTTTTCCCTTTCTCAGTATTCCACCAAGTGAGAGCTACCCCAAATAGTCTCCCGGTGGCGTATCGAACCTTGCGATCCTCAGGACAATCGCAGTTTAGAAAGGTGTTTTCCATCTCCTCGAACCAATGTAGGAGAGCAGTAACACCCTCGGTCCCTTCAAATTTAGGGGGATCACAAGACTTAAAATGTTTGTATGAACACTTGCTGGTAGGAGGGTTGTCGATGTTCTGGTCATGTTGTTGGGGAGGGTTGGTAGGATTTGTAGCAAGGGCTTGTTGTACTTGGACCACAATGTCAGGCAGTATCGTGGCCATTTGTTTCGCGATCTGAGTGGCCAAACATTCCTGAGATCTTCCTGATCTTTTACCCCTTCGTTGCTGTCTAGACGACATCTACAGGATCATACAATGAGAAGATTGTGAGTTTATGGTGTCTTTTTAGGTGTCATGTGTCTTTAAGAAAATGAAAATAACATAAATATCAATAATGCAACTACATCCATAGGATGTCTTGGGTTTGCTCATGTTGGGCCTCAAATGTCCCCCATACCTTCACCTATATAGTCATGTAGGCCCCCATGGCTATTGGCTTGGTAGGATTCACATTAGTATTGGCAATTTAACACTCGCATCACCCGAATGCAAACCACAAAATATGTTCATGAGATGTTTGGTCCAAACGTGTCCAGGTGTAGACACAATGACAACTCAAAGTGGGGTTAGCTCACACGACGTTTGGGTATAGCATGCTTTGGCCTAATAGGTACTTCATACTCTCATCGTTAGTCCCCAGGTAGGCAAAATGGTCCTTTATTTTGGATTTATACGAATGCCAGCCTAGACAGGACGTTCCGACTACCGGTACTAGTACCCTTCCAGTTACTACATGCCCGTCATGAGAACTCACTTTGATGAGATTTGAAAACACGAAAATCATTGTAAAAGCAATCATGATGTGGTGTGTGCTTTCATGGATGTGATATGTTATGAGTATATGATTTATGATAGGCATTATATGATAATACATACTTATGAACATGCTTGCAAAATATTGAATGTAACATTTAACATAAAACATATAAACATCATGAAATTTGGCATGTAACACACAAAAATCTTATAAGTTTCTAATCAACTATAGTATAGGCTCTAAGGGTCTAATAACCTATCCTATATCCCTATAGTCATGGCTCTGATACCAATCTGTCACACCCCGACCCGCAGCGGAATAAGAGTCGGGGCATAATTGGGTTATCACCAAAGCTCATGACATTTACTAATATGTTTCATATTTAATAAAGTCAAAGTTACATTTCCAAATATCCAAACATGTTCATTCAATACAAAGAAAATAAACCAAACATAACAATCCCAACTCTAAATCGTTTTATTCTTCTAGTCCAAATCCTATGTGTTCCTAGCTGCTGCTGGTTCACCTGTATCATGTGTAAAAAATGGGGGTTTTTGGGTCAACATAAGTTGGCGAGTGAACCTTATTAGATAAACATTTATTAATGAATTACTTGTTAGTTTATCAATGAATAATTGTGCATAATCATAGATGAGCAAATGTAAATAATCAAGCAGTAGCAAATAGCTGTCACAACTATAACATACAATAACATATGACAGCATACATGAACATACCAACATCATACTATAAATAACATAAATGAAACTGTGCGATCAAGGCTCATTCAAACGGAGCCGATCGTATTGCATGTACTGAAAATGAAAATGTCTGTGCGATCAAGGCTCAATCAAACGAAGCCGATCGTATGTGGGCACGCCAGGTTCAATCTCATAATGAAATGGGAAACATGCTCAACGCTCATAATGTAATGGGGAGCGGCGGCCTATGAAATTGCATGTACTGAAAATAATAAATTGCATCCAACAATACAACAGAAACAAACTGAATACACATGTTCATGATATGATGTATGCACAATGGTTTAACTATAATATATATACAAAGACACATGATACACCCCAAAACGTGATTAAAACGGGGAATTTGTAAAGATTCACTCACATTGGGTGCGTTGGATTGGAGATGGTGAGATGCGCACGAGTTAGATGAGCGGAACAACGAGAAATACTAACCTAAATAATATCGGAAAAAATATATTAAATGAGTGGATTTTATTAAGGATTTTAATAAAAATTTTAGATATATTTTTGTGAGTTTATGGCTATTTTCTATCTTTAAAAATGTTATTTTTAAGTATTTTTAATTGATTTTTAAATTAAATTAAATAAATAAAAATATAAAAAAATTGTTTATTTTGCGTTGACCGTTGACCGTTGACCTGTTGACTTGTTGACCGGTTCGGTCAATGACATGGTTTGCGCTGGGTGAGGCTCGAACCCGAGACCTCCCGTACGCGTGCACGCAGCTCTACCAACTGAGCTACGTGTCTAACCCGAAATAATCTTGTTTTTAATTATATTTATACACTTATTCAGTTTAACCGAAATTCTTTTATTTGCAAAAACATTTTAATTCAACGGACCGATGCTAGTGACGGGTTTCGAACGCACGACGTATGGCTTAATGTTGCACACAGTCCACCGCTGGACTGTGTGTCTAACCTGGTTATTATCTCGGTTTTTATTATACTTAACCACTAACTGAGTTAACCCGGTTTAGTTTTTAAACAAAAAGGCATTTTTATACATAAGGAGTGTGTGTAGCAGGAATCGAACTCGGGACTTGCGTGTGTATTTTGCACACAGTCCACCGCTGGACTGTGTGTCTAACCCATTTAAACTACCAATTTTAATTATACTTATAGTATTACCAAAGTTCATCTTCTTCACTGGATTTTTACCGACGGCAGTTTACATCATTAAAACTTGTTAATTCGATTGCTAGGCATTACACAAACTGGTAAGAGATAGCAGGGATGACAATTAGAGGAAGAACATACCGGTGAACGTTTGGTTACAGAGTTCCGGCAGGCGTCGGTCTCTGTTTTTGTGCACCTCAACTGAACAGACGATTAGCCGTTTTTGATTAGTCCATTGTGGAATTGAAGTGATAAACAAACGTTAACGATGTGTTTGAAGGTCCTTACCGTTTCACAGACGGAAATAAAGACTTTTCAGAATCTTTCCGGCGAACTGAAATTAGTTGAATACAGCGCCTGAATTCGATTTCAATTGAGTGGTTTAAGTTAGAAATAGCTTAAGAATTGTTGAACTGCAATAATATTGAGAGAATTACCGTTTGAGGATGAATACGGTTTTCCGGCGAGATTTGCAGAAAATTCCGGCGAGCTGATTTAAGCGTTCTGATGGTCTGAAAATGTGACGAAAATGAAATGGAGTATTGTTATGACGTTTCTGAGTCGCGAGAGAGGTCTGGAATTGAAGTAATTGTGACTTGATTCATTTCGGTTATAAAAACCGATTAATAAAGAAAATTGATGTTCAATCACTTCTGAATTGATTACAATCATCGGTTCATCGGTTATAAAATGTGAATGAACGATTAATCAAACGATTAGACGATTGAATTGCCGATTTCAGTTTCTCAGTTGGCGCAACCGGTTTTAACCGATTTTGTGTATAAATCTCATTTGTTTCCTAGAGATAACAGAAAACACAAAGCGGCGGAGTGGTGATGTGAGTGTGTGTTAAGGCGTTGGAGTTGTTCTTGGCTGACCCGGGTTCGAGTCCCGGCAGCAACATAATTTTTTTATTTATTTTGTTTTAACTTTTTATCAAATATAATTTTTATAGTTTAGTTTATTTATTAATTATGTATCATTTTAAATCAAAATAATCATAAATATTCAATGTAACTTCTATAACTTGATATTCGATTACAAAACGGAGCGGGTTTTAAAAACCCGATTTTTACAAATGTTACACTACCCGTTCAAGATCCCTCCAACTTGATTCCCACATCCTTCCAGAGTTAACTTCTCGTGCATAGTAGACATTTATGACCCTCTGATATTGCATTGCTTGTTCTTTTTCTCGTTCTTTGAAAACAATCTTGTTGTAGAACAAACACTTGATCTCTTCTTTTGAGCAATTTACTAGCCACATCGGGTCTAGTATCCTTATCGTTCTCCAAAGCCCTCTCAGACCTTCAACCCCAAACATTTCAACCCTTTCCTTCGTTATATCCAGATGATCTTCAAATCGTAATACAATCACTGCTTCACATGTAGTTGGATCAATCGCGGATAAAAGTTCTGTTCGATCGGCATCAAAGGCATGTTTCTCATTGCTCTCGGGCGTTTCATGATCAATGTGATATCTTTCTCCGCAGTCTTCTTGTTTGTTTTGATACGACGCTTCGGGATGAAAGGCTTCCAATATCTAAAACCCTTTGTAGCTTCAAATTTAATCATTTTCCAAAGCAATTGATCAATCAACTTCATATGATATGTGACATTCCTTGTATGAACAAGCTCCTCAACATCCCAGTAAGGAAGTGTCTTAAAATCTGCCATATATTTTAGTATTGAACTCCAAATTCACGTTTGATGGCATACACGTTCAGTTCTTTGAACCACCCCCAACTTAGAATATCTCCCAACGACACATCTTTGTCTCTGGTAAAGAATGCTGGAGGACGTTGAAACTTTCTTTCTCGTGGCATCTCTTTAAACCAGGACTTTTTAGCTTGTGCGATCTCTTCCTTTGTTATTAGTTTGGGGACTTTTCCATCACGTATCGACTCTTCGATCTTTTCTTTCAACATATCCTCATTCAGCTGTTTGTACATCTCCTCAAAAGTACGAAAACTATTCGTATTAGGACCGACGTACTTCTCAGCTTCGTCTTTCTCGTCGTCAGAGGACCAATCTTCCACTATAACTTTGTTGTACTCGTCTGCTTCATATCTACGTTGGTACTGATATTCATTCGGCTCAAACGTATTGACAATAAGTACTTGCTCTTCGAAATCAAAGTCAAATGATTCTGCATCAACGTCGATCAACTTTGCTAGATCTTCTTTTGAATAGTTGTGCACAATTTCTCCCTCTTCAACATTGTGCTCAAGCATAAGTATCAAAGGCTTTATCGGGACTGCAGCAACAGGCTGTGCAGAAGTAATAGCATTAGACATATCAGCTCATCGGACGGCCCTGCTTGCCCTGACTCCCCCTGATTTTGATCGTCTATTCTGTTCGATTCATCATCCATCAGTGAGGTAAAATCAAACTCATCATTCATTGTTGCATCAACCACCTTCAACCCTGTACCACTTAGATCATCATTATTTCCTCCATCATGGCCAGAATCATCTTTCAGATCATCCTTTGGTGGTTCATCATCTTTTTCCTCATCATCAGCTTCATCATCGTCCTTATCTTCAGTAACAGTTACAGTATCAGAAGGCTTGACAGATTCGTCAACCTTAGAAATATCGGACTCAGAAGCTTTAGTAGACTCTATCACTTTTACAGGTACAGTGATCTCTGGCATACTTTCGATCAGGTGCTTTCCTTTACCCTGTTCAGCTAGCTCTTTTTCAGCTTTCTCTTTCGCTTCTTGAAGATCTAAGCATTCATACTCTGCGGCAAAATCAATCCCCAAACTGTTAGTCAGAACCTTTTGTAGTCTATTGAATCGTCTATCATTCATTTCCCTTTCAGATTGAAGCTCTGCAATCTCTTTGATCAATCTTTCATTCGCTTCCTGCAGACTTTTAACTAACGCTTTCAAGTATCCTCTGTCGCCTTCAAGAAATTTCACTTTGTCAGACATAATCTCCTTTTCAACTTCATTTTGCTTCACTATCTTCTCTAACTCGGCTTTCTCTAATTCATTCTTAGCCACTCTGTCTTCCAGAATCTTTACACGCTTTTCGAGAACATCGACGTCTGAATCTGGGAAGAAATCATTCAGATCTTGAATATCTATTGGCACATTCGGCATATCACCAAATAGTTTCGATCTAGGAGTTTTTGGTGTTGATTTCGGAGTAACCTTTGGTGTAGAAGCTTTTGGAGTTGAACTTTCGAAATGAGAAGTCGTTGGAGGAAAAGGAGATTGAATGACAGGAATCTCTAACAATTCAGTCTCAGGAGGTTCATGTGTAGCTCCTGGATGTTCTGTTTCAGTTGTAATAATAACAGGAGGTTCTTGTGTAGGAGGTTCTTGTGTGACTCCTTTCTCCTATGCACCAGAAGGTTCTTGTGTGACTTCTGTTGACTTTCCAACATACCTACAACTTGCTGGTTTCTGGGCTTTCTTCGTATTTTTGCCCTTAGTTATTGGAGACCCTGTCGTCTTCTTAGATATCTCAGTTGCTGAAGACTTTGTTCGTTTTGCTTTCTTCTTCGGTCTCTCTTCGTCAGAGTCTTTTTCTTGCTCAGGCCCATAGTCAGCATCAGTTTATTTGACTTTTTCAGCCTCTTTTTCTTCAGTTGATTTCTTTGTGACTTTCTCAATCGAATCATCACTGTCATCATCATTCTTAGAAGTTGCAGATATCACATCATCTTCCTGAGTAGTCTTTTCAACTTCTTGACTCTCAATCACAACTGCCGCACTAGATCCAGCCTCTGTGTGCACATTTTCAGGCTCATCTTCATCGATTAGCATAGTGTCAGCTTTCTTAGATGCACGTTTCTTTTTCTTCTCGACTTCAGCTTTCAAAAACCATTCACTTCGAGCTTTAGGCTTGAACGTCGCAAACCATTCCTTTTCAGCATTTAACTCCTTTTCGTCACCACTACCGTCATTCCTGCACTTGTTTCCAGCAGGCGCAACATAATTTTCATTTTTCAAAGCTCCAAACAGTGGTTTTGCAACTGGTGCTGAATCCTACTTCTGAAACTTGATCAATTTCTTTACGGTAGTTTCATCAAAGTGACTAAAGTATAAGATGTCATTTGGATCTCGTGTAATGTCTATAAACTTCTCATCAATGAGCATCTGCACAAATCTTGGATACAACCATAGTCTAGTATCTTCCATATTCTTTGACATATGAGTAAACACGAGCTTTGAATAGTTATACGGCTTTTTCAAGATCAACGCCATAGCCATGCAAGCCATATAGTCTTGGACATCATCCAGACCTGCTTTTCTATGGTTGAATGTATGTATGATTGCGTGCATGAGAAGCTTGTAGGGGTTTGGAACTTCCCCTTTCTTCAATGTAGGCTTGTTCACGCTTCCTTTGTAGCCCATTCAGTAAAAAGATCCACGTACCATGTTCTCATCAAGAAAAATCGGATCATCTTTATCATCATTGAACTGTAAGATCCTTCGGATATCTTCTTCAGTGACTGTAATACCTTAATCTTCATTTCCAACTTGAACGACTGAACTAATGGTCTTCTTGTCTTCACTCAATGAAGCATTCATCCAGAAGTGATAAATGTGCGATCGATAAGACACCGTTCTTTCAGTGATAGCACGATGTATTGGACTATCCTTCAAAAACTTCAGAATACTATCATACTCCTTTAGCGATGGACACAGCATTTTGTCAAGAGTAATACAGGTATTGTGGAACTTGGAAAAATCCATCGTGATTACCCGCGGTGGAACTGGATCCTGAAAATTGATGCAAAACATTTAGCACGCATTTCGAGAAAGAATTACAAAATTTTCAACATATTACATCAAGTTCGGGTGAACTTGATGTTGATATTACAAACAATTTTGTCAAGTTCGCCCGAACATGTCACAACACATGTTCAACAATTCAATATAAGTTCGGGCGAACTTAATGTTAAAACATTTCAAATTTCATTTTCTGAGTTCGAGCGAACTTACCAAGACAATTTTCATTTCATGTTTTTAATATCTAAGTTCGGTCGAACTTGAGTTTTTGGAAGATAGTTTTATTGTTAAGAGGATAAGTTTGGCCGGAATTGATGAACAAGTTCGAGCGAACTTGTCATCTTCTTCAACAAAACTGCACATCTTTTACAATACCTACTTATCAAATCAAACTCATTCATATGATCGTTTTAAGATGTTTGGTACAATTTTAAGTTCAATTTGTCCAAATAACACCTATATCTACCAGATTTATCAATTTCAGATCTAAGATAATCGTTCAAGTACAATTCATGGTCCAAATTGCAATTTCTCACCTCTGCCATTGCAATAGATGTGCTAATCACCTAAAGCAATCAAAATTTTGGCAGCACAATAGCAGATTCTTTGCAATTTTAACAAATCTCTCAAACTTGCTAAGTTCGCTCAGAGGTTTTGGATCACAGATAATGAAGTTCGGCCGAACTTGTATGCTATATATATCCTTGCAAGTTAGGGCGAACTTGTAAGCCCAAATCTTGAAAGCCCATTACAAGTTCGGTCAGACTTGCACAATCTCAACAATTTCCAAACAAGTTCGGTCGAACTTGTTTCACTACAAATCTCTAAATCTGTTAAGCAAGTTCCGTCGAACTTGCCTAAACCAATTTTAAATTTTTCAAGATTTTGCAATTAAGTCCCTGAACTTTTCACCTTTTACCAGTTCTGAAAATCCACTCAGTTGACCAAGTCCAAGTTAATAACCTTGGTTAACCGATTTGTCTGCCGAGTCCAAGTTAATGACCCCGGTTCGACCCGATATGAACAAACTGTTGAATTTTTCAAAAACAAAGTTTCAAATTAATGAATTTCATCGTTATGGCTTATCAGTTTTTTTTACATATTAGCTCCCAGCCTGTTGTTAATTGGATTCCCACCAGTTTAGCACCTTACCAGACTTCGAAGATCCGTTCTCCAACATTGGTTTGCTGAAAACAATGTAGAAACAAAATCTTTTTGAATTTTTTGTAAGTTTATGCTAAAACACACTGAAAATCTTTTTGACTTTAATCTGTAAAGCAGATAAACTATGTATAGAACAAAATAAACTATGTACAAACATATTTACAGACATATTTTTGTGAATTCGTGTCTAAGGATCATATTAGTTGTTTGAGACATATCACCAGTACCGTTGACCTTTAGATGACTTTAAGGTTTAAACTCGTTTACCTAGATTGTCGATATGTTTGTCCACTTAAACTTCACCATGTTTCTCAATTGTTCCAAGATATGTTAGGTATGAATTATGAAACTTGACTTAACTATGGTTCCCACTTCTTGAATATACTTCCGTATCAAGATTCCCTAGATTTCATCTTATAGGTGAGTATAGCGTAATTGATATCTGTATCTGGATTAATGTGAGGCCTTGAGAGCTCAGGTTAATACCACTGTATTGACAAAGAGATGAAGGCTCGTCTTTAAGGTGTGTTCCATTTAAGGAATCTTTTTAGCACTGCAAATGATTAGATCTTTCGATACTTTTCAAGTTTGCATGCAGTTAGGGGTTTATTGCGAGAGTATTATAGAAGTTCTAGGCTATTGCTTCCGCAAAATCAGAAGAACTTGTATAATACCCCAGATATCAATTATCTATAAACACCTCGTATCTCAGAATCAGGCAATCTCTCAAACGAAATTTCAGAGTACTAAGTCCATATATCCAAGATGTGTTAATCCACAAGATTAAGCAGTTGTAAAATTTAGTTTATATCCCGGAAACAATCTACTGAACATGTTAAGCCTATCGACACATCCACAGTAAGATTTGTTTATCACTTTTTAAACCTTACATTTCTTTAGCATATTGTGATAGTCTACTGATGTACTATCATTTCCTTTTGTGACACTGAATTCTTTTTGTTTTTATCAATGTTTTTGTACTTTTTGAAATTTTTCATATGTTTTTGCATTTTCTCAAATATTTCTCCCCCTAAAGTCAAAAACATATTTTTGGATTTTAGATTTTAAGAAATACTAATCTAAAAGATATGACAAACCAATGTGGATCACGTGAACTCGTCGTCCGATCCGTATTCAACCTCAGCTTCCGCACCTGTCAGCAAATTTTTAATACCGTTAAGCCTCATGAATATTTAAATCTTGTTAGGGAATGCTTTGGTATAAAAACCAGCCTTTTGTTCATCGGTGTGGATTTTTTTCTATTCGAACCAACTTCTTTTCGTAGCAGTCACGAATGAAGTGATAACGAATTTCAATGTGTTTAGTATGTGAGTGATGAACCGGATCTTTGGTTATATCGATATCTGCCTTGTTATCTACGTATAAAGGCGTATCAAGAAATTGCAAACCAAAATCCCTCATCTGTTGTTGAATCCAAAGGATTTGAGAACAACAGCTGGAAGTAGAAATGTATTCGCTTCACAAGTTGACAGAGAGACCGTGGTTTGTTTCTTGCATTGCCACGTTACCAAACGAGTTCCGAAGAAATGGCAAACAGCCGTGTAGATTTAGAGTTCAGCTTGTCCACTCCGAAGTCTAAGTCAGCATATCCCGTTAGATCAAAATTGTCGTTCTTTGGATACCACAAGTCGCTGCTTGGACATCCCCTCAAGTATCGAAAATTTCGGTTGACTATCTGCATGTGTGACACTCAAGGACTAGACTGATATCTCGCACATAGGCAGGTAGGATACATGATGTCTGGACGAGATGCCGTTAGATACATCAGAGATCCTATCATCGATCGATAGAGCGTATCATCTACTTTGGTTCCAGTCTCGTCAATGCAAATCCCATGGTTCAGCGCCAGCGGAGTTGAAAGCGGCTTCGAGCTATCCATTTCAAACTTCTTGAGAATATCGTGAACGTACTTTGTTTGATGAATGAATATGCCGTCTGGTAACTGATCGACCTGTAATCCGAGGAAGAATTTCATTTCACCCATGGAGGACATCTCGAATTTTTTCTTCATGATCTTTTCATACTCTTTACAAAGACTATCATCTGTTGAACCAAAGATGATATCATCCACATAGATTTGTACAATGATTAGATGATTTCCAACTTCTCTTGTAAACAATGTACTATCCACTGTGCCTCTTGTAAAGCTGTTTCCAACGAGATGTTGCGATAACGTCTCGTACCAAGCTCTCGGGGCTTGGTGTAATCCGTATAAGGCTTTGTCTAGGAGATAAGCTTTGTTCTTGTTCAGCGGATCGACGAACCCCGGTGGTTGGCCGACATACACTTGTTCACGTAGTTTACCGTAGAGAAATGCGGATTTCACATCCAAATGGTACACCTTAAATCCTTTCCAAGCTGCGAACGCGAGGAAAATGCGGATTGACTCTAAGCATGCAACCGGTGCATATACTTCTGTGTAGTCAATACCCTCTTACTGGAGGAAACCCTTGACAACCAACCGAGCTTTGTTTCTGACAATTACACCCCGATCATCACTTTTGCACTTGAAGACCCACTCCGTATCTATAGCTTTCTGCTTTGGTGGTAAGTCTACAAGCTTCCAAACTCCCAATTTCTCGAACTGTAACAGTTCCTCTTGCATTGCTATCACCCAGTTCTCGTCACCCAGAGCTTCATTCACTGTTTTTGGCTCTATTTGAGAAATGAAACATGAGTAGTAGCAGTAGTCTTGAGTAGGAGCAACTCGGGTGTAGAAACAACTTAGTACTTTATTGATTTGGCTTCTTGTACGCACACCAGTTTGTAATTCACCGATGATATTTGTTGAAGGATGGTAAGAATATGATTGCGGCATTTCTTCACTAGGAACATCAACTGAGCTTTGATGATTCGAGATATTCATATCAACGTTCAATTCAACATTAGGAGCACTAGATGAAGCTTCGTTCTGATTGCTCGGACTTGCAGATTGATTCAACATGTTGGATATCTGCTCAACTTCTTCATCTGATGAGGATTCACCATCAGCATCAAATGTCAGCGCTTCATCAGAGTCAGAATTCTTATTTTGAGGCATACTTGGCATTGTTGTTGTATTTTCTGGTTCAGAAAAATCATTAGATGGAGTTATAGCAGGTGTTACTTCTGCTTCAGAAACGTTTTCAACTTGAACACCGCTATTACTCAGACTTAGTCCGGAAGAAGAAGTATCCAACGTGGGTTGATTCACCACAGTTGGTCTAATGATCTATTCTTGATTCGCCGTCTGTTGAAGATAATATAACGCTGCAATTTCTTCTTCAGACGGTTCTTCCGGCAAGTCGAATAACTTCCAAAGATCTTGATGGTTGAACAACCATGCGTCGCCTCTTCTTTGAATACGATCTGTATAGTTAAAGCAATCCACATGTTGTGCTTCAATTACCTTTCTCAAAGAGGGAACATGTACTCTTCTTAGTGGACTCGCATACCCGACAAAGAAACCTTCAAGCGATTTGGCCCCGAATTTACCATCTTGATCAATTACAGTACATGGCGCACCAAATGGCTCTAAATATTTCAAATTTGGTTTCCTTCGGTTAATCATTACAAAACATGTCTTTTTGTATGGTTTGACAGTTAAGACCCTGTTTAGTGTGTAGCAAACTGCAGCAACCGCTTCACTCCAGAAGCTGACAGGAAGTTTTGAGTCTGCAAGCATGGTTCTTGCTGTTTCGATTAAAGTTTTGTTCTTCCTCTCAGCTACACCGTTTTGTTGTGGAGTATACGGTGCAGTGAATTCATGTAGAATCCCTTTAGCATTGCAAAATTCTTTCATCTTATTATTCTTGAACTCTGTGCCGTTGTCACTGTGAATGCGTCCGACAGGGAGATGATAAAGATTTTTGAACTTCTTGAAAAGAATCACCAGATTTTCAAACGTTTCATCCTTTGATTCTTGGAAGAAAACCCATGAATAATGCGAATAATCATCTGTGACGACTAGGCAGTATAAGTCTCCTAAAATACTTCGAACGTTCACTGGACCAATAAGATCCATATGAAGACGTTCAAGCGGTACCTTAATTGAATTCAGAATCTTCTTCGGATGTGACTTTTTGATCTGCTTCCCCTTTTTACATTCTAGGCAGTGATTAGTCATATGGAAGCTCCGAAGATTTACACCTTCAGCCAGATCATTATGAACCAGAAAATTCATTTTCCTTAAATGAATGTGCCCCATTTTCCGATGCCAAATAATAGAATCTTTCTCCGTAGCTTACGTTACAAAACATTGGGCTGATTTTGATGATGTGGTAGTGACGCCCATATCAAAGAAATATAAACCATTCTCGTGCGGGGCTCACATTAGAATCCAATCATCATGTATTTTTAAACCCGGCTTTAAAATCATACACTCTTTGTCGTTGAAGTGAACCGTAAATTGTTTGTCACAAATCTACGAAATGCTTAGAAGATTATTCTTAAGCTCAGCAATGTAGTTCACTCGATCAAACGATACTACGCCATTGGAGAGTTTTCCCTCGGCGACAATCCTTTCACCTTGATTACCGGCAAAACCAACATATCCGCCGTTAATAGCTTTAATGTCGAACAAAAGAGCTTTCATCCCTGTCATATGTCTGGACGCTCCACTATCCAAAATCCACTTTGAAAGAACGGATCTCTGGAGCCCCTGCCCATATTAAAATCTAGTTAAACAGCGCGACCCAAGCCTTCTTGGTCTTAGGTTTGGGATAAAAAGCTTGGTAATCATCCTCATAATCTCCATCTAAGCCTCCACTATCAGTTACATTTTCAAAGTTCACTTTCTTTTTACCTTTTGTTTATTTGACAATTTCGGAATTTGGTCTCAGATTTTGATTCTTTGCTATTACCAGTCTTTACAAGCCCAGATCTGGTAATTTCAGATGTTATTGACTTTTTCTTAGCAATCCAGGCTTGTGATTTTATATTTGCCTTTTTGATGTAAAACTTTGTTTCATTTGCCCTAGAAGTTTCACCTTTTTTGAAAGTTGAGTTTTCGAATTTCTTTTCAGTTTTAGGTTTAACTTCAGGTTTTGATTCATTTCTTTTTAAAATCGTGACAGGTTTTACAAACTCTGGTTTCGTTAGTTTTACAACATTTGAACTTTCTTTACTTCGAAGATAGGCTGGCTTTGATCTCGGACACTTGCGTGCAATATGACCAACTTCATTGCACTTGAAGCAAGTCCGATTATCATGTGAGTGTCCACTAGTGGATTTTACACCACTTGTGGCTTTGGCCTTATCTCGAAGTTCTTTTTGTTTCTTAAACTCATCGTTTGATTGCTTCCCAATCAAACTTTCCTCTTGAACCATGCTTGTCCCATAAACGAATTTCATGTTTAAATGGTGATTTTTTCTTAACCGGTTCTTCTTCCACATCAAAACCCAACCCAGCTCTCTGATTTTCCGGATGATCACCACCATTTCTCCAGTAGTTATTGTAATTTCTTTTGGGTTTAGAATAGAATTTCTTTTCATTCTTCTCCAGATCCTCAGATGTAACTTCAACCAGTTTTAATAGTTTATCCAATTGATCTTCTTTGACATTCCGAATCGGAAAACTGTCATCAAAGTATAGTCTATCAGATTCCTTAACTTTGTACATGACAACGTTAGGATCATCACATAGGCCATCTTCCGATGATGTATCGTCATCTTCAGATTTTGTGTCAGAACTGTTCGAACTCGAGGTGGCTCTTTCAAAGCTGGCATCATCAGAATCATTCAAAACGTTTTCAACCACATTTTTAACCACCGCATTATGTCATCATCTGATGTGGTATAGATTACATCAATGTTCTCCGGCAACTCATTTTTCTTTTCAGATAATAACTCAATGTTGAGTGCCTTATCCATCCCATCAACAATTTTGCGACAATATTTCTTGCATAGGGGTGGTGGAACATTGATGTGTTCTCTACCATTTTTCTTTTTAGACTTCATATCATTTTCTTCCGACGAAATCATGGGAAGAATATGATCGATAACATAAGCGTTAGTTGTGTAACGTCTTAAAAGTTGTTGAACTCGTTCTGTTTCAATTTTCATGTACTGGAGTTGTTGTTTGGTTTTAGCAATGGTGTTAATGTAAACATTTATTGCTTTTTGTTTATCCATTACTGTCCCTTTTAGCATCCTCACAGTGTCGTGTTGTTCTATATTGTTTTTGTCAAGCCTACCATAATCATCTTTCATTTTGTCATACGCTTCCTTCATTATACGTTAATCATATTTGAAATGTTCATTATGTACATTGAGTTAAGCGATGATTTGTGATTTTTCGGCACATTTAGCACACGGCTAGGTACATTTTGTGCAAGGTTTTTCAACCTCCACAACTTGCACTTTGACAACTTCCTTTTCGACTATCTTTACCTCTGGACCTACCTTGGTTAGATTCGCCATCATAGCTTTATTGGCAATGTCCGTGAGGTTTTCAGCATTCATTTCTTGAGTAACATCAATAACTTCTTCATCAATCGATTTCTTTACAACCACTTGCTCCTGAGAACTTCCATCAAAGTTACCTGCAAAACTAGAAGTTGAGTTAAGAGTTAAAATGCTTTCTGTATTCATGTGAAGATAAGTCTCTTCTTCCTCCTGTTATTGCAGATACTGTTCAAGTAGAGCATTCTCCAGAGCTGTGTTCTCAACAGAAGTATCTTCGACAATTTCAGCCATCAATGCAACTCCTGTCTTCTTACCAATATAAGAATTCCAATCAAAACCATCATCTTTGTTGGTAGCAACCATCGCCTTCTCTGTATTTTTGGATGGTTTTTGTTGAATATCAACTTGAGTCTTCTTCGGAAATGGTTTATACTGTAGCGACTTCTTGTAGTATTCGTTGCCACCTCCAAATGGACTCTGATTGCCCGTTGTTCTTCAGGATTTTGCATTCTCTCTTGAAATGACCTTTCTGTCAGCATCTGAAACAAGTGACCTTTGTTTTGTCGAACCCCAATTTGTTGCTTGAATTTCCAAAATCTCGACCTGTGAGTGCAACAAACTTTGTCACCCTTCGAATGATAGAAGCCAAAGACCATTTAATATCCATCAGCTCAAGTTCTTCTTCGTCCACCTGATCGTAGTCTTCGGCGGTCATTTCCAGATTGTCAATCTTCCCGGCCACCAGACTTTCATACGACTCTAGAACTGTAGTGAGAAGTGTCATGTGTTGTTTAGCAACTTGCTCAGAAACAACATTGTTTAAGTTGACAGCAATGTTACACTTGTACACATTCGGATCAGAATTTGTTTTTTGATTCTGATTTGCTTGACTCTGATATGATGAATTTGAACCTGTACTTGAAAACGAACTCTGTGGACTTTGATCATATTGTGGATATGATTGATTTTGATTCTGCAGCGAATGATTCGAAGAATTCATATTCGCACTGAGTGGTGTTTAAATCTTTGGGCTTGAAATGTTGTTTTGAATTTCGTTCTTGTAATATAGACCGACATCTTGAACTATGTTAGCGTTCTTCGACTTTGCGATCTTAAGAAGTTCCATCTCATGACCTTCGAGTTTGTCGATGAATGTAGCCAGCTTTAAAAATTCCCAATTCGGACTTTCTTTCAATACCATAAGATAAGTAGTCCATTCTCCGTCAGGTAACGCATCTGCAAGCTTATCAATATACTCCGATTCTGTCTTCTCAAGACCGTGTCTCCTCATTTAACTTTCAGATAACAAAAACGTTCAATCATCTGTTTCATTGTCTCGCCCTTCAACATGGTAAAAATATCGAATTCCTTCATGATAAGAGCTTTTTTACTCTTGATCATCTCTGCGCTTCCTTGGTATTTCTTTTGCAGTGATAGCTAGAGTTCTCTCGCAGTCGTGTATTCAGGCAATAGTATCAAAATATCCTCTTTAACAGACTGTTGAATGAGGCTAATCATTTTCTTCTTAGTGATATATTCTTCCTTTTGTTGTGAAGAATACTTGTACTTCTCAAGAACTTGTTGAGTTTCATCTAACGGAATGACATATCCTCTCTCAATAGCCACCCAGCTTTGGAAATGCATGGCCTGAACCCAATAACTAAACTTCTCCTTCCATCCCTCGTACTCGTCCATACTCATTAACTTTGGAGGTTTAACGGACGTGCCCATCTCGTTGTCTAGGTTAACTTGATGTATCACATTGGCATTAGATGTACCCACTCCTGACATAAACGCTCTCTGAAGATCATCCATCGCGAATATCAACACACGTACGCTGAAAACACGTTCAAACTTTGAAAAATATTAGAACTACTACAAGTTCGGTCGAACTTGCAGCGGATGAATGAAAAATTTTCAGTTTTTACACAAGTTCGGTCGAACTTGTGTGACTTGATTTGGAAATTGTCTCTTATTTAACTTTGAGCGAACTTATACTTGATTTTAGAAGAAAAACTTACAAGTTCGAGCGAACTTAGTATAAATTTCTTGATTTTAATCAAGTTCGAGCGAACTTGATAAAATATCAATGAAAACTAAGTAAGTTCGAGCGAACTTAACAATATTTCTCTTAAAAATCCTCAAGTTCGAGCGAACTTGATAGAAAAACACTCAGAAAGTGAATTTCTAAGTCAAGTTTTAGCGAACTTGGCTTATAAGTTCGATCAACATGGATTTTTCAAACCTGATTTTTTCAACAATTTTGCATCAATTCGTTTGATTTTAATCTCTAAACGGTTTATCTATGATGTATTTAACATGACATATTCAACTTGGACAGAATTTGCCTGTAAATTCTTCATTTTTAGTGTAAAACTTATGAAAATTAGAAGAATGGAGTAGAATAAGAGTTGTTCTTGTCTTGATATCAATCAAATCAGGCTATCTAGCTCTAATACCACTTGTAGGACCGATCCTGATAGCATAGGAACCTAGATTTGATATCAAATGTCCATAATGGCGGAAACAATATGACATGATTACCAAATAACAAGAATTAATCAGTTAAACGTCAATTTATTGATAAACTTCAAGTCTCCAAATTGACAGAGCTTCGATACACAGAGCACCAAAAGTTACAAATGAAATACTCAAGCTAGCTATTTATAACAACACAAGTTCGCTGGTGATTGACTAAGTTCGGGCAAACTTGACCTAGTCAAGTTCGGCCGAACTTAACATTACAAACACCTTACCAGCGAACTTGGCTTATAAAGACTTAATACTTCGTTTTGCTAGCCTATTCACATCTAATCTATACAGACTCGATATAAGACTAAGATATAGACATTCTGCACCAACAGTTCAACACACAAGGCATTGGCGAGTATACAAGTTTAAGTAATAGCTTAGTAATAACGTTTTAAAACAAATCTTTCATGCATAATTGTCTATTCTCGAGGCTAACCTACATTAAACTATCATGCCATGATACAAGTCAACCCAAAGTTCAGCGTAATCTTATCGTAGCAACAATAAGACCGTATGTGTTTAACCTAACATGACCTCAAGTTTACGAGCGGTGCGTTACTCCTATAGGGCTATGCATGTTAAGGGAGGCTTGACCGAAGGTAATGACTATAGTATCAGCATGTGTAATTTCACGTTTAGCACAAAGAGCATGTATAAAGATTGTTTGTGATTTGAGTATAAGGAAGTTTGTGTGATTTTGATAAAGTACAAGTATTGCACCCAAAATTGATAAAGCGTAAAATGGGTCGAGTATACTCACAAGTTTGCAATGCTTTCCGATTATCCGAGTATCGACTAGTTGATGAGAATAGGATAATGAAGGTGTTTGGGTATTCGGAATGTTAACAGAGGATTTGGATTGGAAATTTAAAGTACAAAAGTATGTATACGAAAGTAGTTATCTAGTCTTAAACATCCGTTTTCGATACTATAACAACCCGTATGGGTGAATGTGATTTCATGGGTTAAATTACCCATTAGAATCGTGACGTTGTGTTTAAGGCTTAGATAATATAACCTATTGTCATGACAAGTAATCATAACGATTATTATCAAGGGTTCGGTTATGTATAAGTTTATATATATATATATATATATTATAGTATATAGTATGTCCAACATGTTTATCATGGAATCTCATAGAAATCATGCATGGAGGTAGGAGGATAACCGTTCTTTACCTCTTTCGTAAGATTCACCAATACACAAATTGTCACAAGGACAATTCGAATGGTCATGAATGAAAAATAAGAAAGGAAAAAGTACAATTATCACTATATCAAGTAGCCAAGTGAACATGAACCCGGTGAGCCACTTCTGACATAGAAATAGTTAACTAAGTGTCGGCGGCTAGACGGGGTTAGGTTACTTTCAAGCTAGCAAACCACTTGAGATAGGAATGGTAAAACATCAAGTAAAGTGGTGGAATGGTGGTAGGATAGCCAAGGCTTCCAAGTTATTCACACTCATACCAAAGCTCAAGTCTTGCCACAAGTATAAGCTTGGATGGTTTTAACACTTGTGGGTTAATAACCCTAACAAAATAGAAAGTTTGGAGGATGTTTGACACTCCGAATTGTACAAATCAATCTTGGCCGAGCTCACTAACCATAGGCTTGATTAGTGGCACAAGAAGCACAAGTTTTCATATGAAAAACAGGAGTTTAATAAAAGTAATACCATAATCTTCCAAAACAGAAAGTTTGGACCTCAAAATGGTGATGTTCCACCTTGGTTTTGCATGGAAAACCTGTGGAAACAATCCTAGAGGCAATCCAAGCTTTGTAGAAGAAGATTTGGTGAATAAAAGATGAAGAAGATGAAGTAAAGTGCTCCCTTTGGCACTTAGAACAAACTGAGCTTTCTGATGTTGCAACTGATTTGAGAGTAATTTGGAGGTATAGAGGAGTTTGGAAATTTAAAATGAGGTGATGGAGGCTTGGTTTTATAATGGGGGATTAGGGTTTTGTGTTTAAGGAGGTTTAACGATGATTGGGTGAAGAAGAGGTGGAGAAGAAATGGTCAATGCAAGAGCTGGGAAAAACTTTCTGCGGATCCAGCGCTAGACGCTACGCGTAGGCTGAAGGGGAAAGGGGATGCGCGACACGGCGCCCCTTTGTCCGCCTAAAGTTTGCTTTTTCATATTTTGGCCCCTGAACTTTTATTTGTTTGACATTTTATGATAAAACTTTGTAATTTAATATGTTTTTAAGTATAAAACGTAGATTAAGTATAATTCGAGTATCGTAAACGTATGGATAAGTAATTGTACAAATAAATTACGTAAAATGCGTATGAATAAAATGAGAGGTTTACTAAAATTAAGGACTTGGATTACGAGGTTAAGTAAGAATACGGATGTAAGTTTCTAAAAATAGAATTTCGATTACGTTTTCTAAATAAGGAAAGTTTAGAAATGCGAAGCGTTACAAAACAAAGCTCAAGTGTATCCTAATGTGTCGGATAACTATGTTAGTGTGTCGAGACTTTAATCGGAGGATTGGATAGAATGAAGTCTTATAAACCAAATGAATGTTGGGACTCGTATGGTATGGTTCATTAAGCTTAACATTCTGATTTGAAAGAGTTCCTAAGTGCTTTTGACCCATTATGACTCGTTAAAGTGGTTTACGTCACTTTAACGAGTCGTAAGCGTAACTATGGGTTTGGATGGTTAAATTAGTCCTATGATGAGTCTTATATGTCAAAACAGGTTTGATTATGTTATAATATCAGTTTACATGTCAAAACTATTGGTCTTACATGTTTAAAACCATTTTATACGCCAAAAGGGCGTTTTCGGCATTTTAAAGTACATAAAATCAACTCATCATATAAGTATCCAAACTATATGACCATAAGGTATAACCTCAGAGGGTTATTCCCTATATTATTATGGTAATAAAAATGCGCTTGGTCGAATCCTAAGATTGACCAAATGGGTCAGATTCGAAAGTCAAAACGGTGGTCAAACCGCTTGACTTACGATTAAAATAAAAGCACTATACTAGAAATGACGAGTTAGACATGTTTGAACATGTCTAATTAAGTTATAAAACTGATATGGTGTCAATACTTTACGTTTTAATACCCAAAAATAATTTCATCATAAAATGCACTTTTGTGCATTTTTTACGTTGAATTCATAAAACTTTGACTCGTCATCTCGCCTACTAAACGTGGTAACCAGAAGGTGCAACCACAAGAGATTAATACCTTCGTGATTATGATCACGTTGCAAAGTTCAATTTGAACGTTAACTTGACCAAAATGGTCAGAACCGAAAGTCAAACCAAAAGTCAAACTGTTTGACTTTTAGCTCAAAATAGCTAAAATAATTGAAAGAGACTAGAAGAGAGCACTTACTTGTGTTAAAGAACACTTAAGCGCCCAGTAGGAGGTTTCCCGATGTCTGGAAACAAGCTCCAAGAGAGTAGGGGAAAGAAAAATGGAAATGAGAAATTTGGAAGTGAAGATTTCATGGCTATTTATAGTGTTCTGAAGCTCATAAGATTATCACAAGTGTCCAACATGTGTCATGATCAGATGAGGGTGTTAACACATGTCAAAAGATGGTAGAAACTTAGAAATTTCGTGAACTTGGAGAGCAAGGCTTTGAACAAGACGATGACACATTTCTGCTGTGCTGGGCACCCCTTACGGTCCGTAAGGCAATAGGTCTTACGGTCCGTAAGGCCTTCTGATAAATAAGTTTCTATTTATGGCATTTTTGGCCACCGGACTTGTATTTTCATTTGTTTGCCATTTTTAACCCTTCTAACTTGATTTTAATGCTATATAAAGGGTATAAATGCATATATATAACTTGGAATATATTCCGAATAAGTTGTGAATATCGTTTCGCTCGATCATACAATTACGTATGTCGTAAATAAAATATAACATTTTATTGAATACGAAAATGATCGAAATTGTGTAATGTTCAAAAATTGTAAATGTCACATATTGTTCACAAAAATTTCCTAATTCTCCTCTACTTTGAACACCTTCCCTTTTCATTTTAGCCTTTAATATTAAATCATTGCATATTGCCAGACCTTCTCGATTAACATAATTGATTACTTGTTCACACATAAGATCTTTATAACGAACGTTGTTATTATAATGATATATGTATATATAATATATATATATATATATATATATATATATATATATATATATATATATATAGGATAAGAATCTGTTAGGAACAACCCTTTATTGCGAGAACCACGAGAACCGGTGTGAATACAACCAAAAATACCTAAAAAAATTAAAAACACATAAAAAAATTAATTAAAAATCGCTACTTTTCGCCCCTCCCCCCCCCCCCCCCCCAAAAAAAAAAAAAAAAAAAAACCTTTTTTAGCATTTAGTTGTGTATGGTTTAGTTTTTAGTATTTAGCTTGGGTAGGGGTGGGGTGTTTAGGTTTTTGGGGGTGGGGGTTAGGTTTTTGTTGGTGTTAGGGTGGGGGGTTTAGGTTTAATGGTGGTGTGAGGGTAAGTTTATTTTGTTGTGTTCACATTGATTCTTGCAATAAGAGTGATTATCAAATAAACACTACCATATATATATATACACACACATACATTAGTTGTCCATACCTAAGAAGGCTAAGAAGCTATAGAAATTGAACATATAATAATCATTAAAATTAAGGGTTAAGAGTATAGGAGTACTTAAAACAATTAGTTTAATATGGATAAAATACCATGTACCCCTTGAACTGACGTGATTAAAGGTAGTGATAGATGTAGTGTACAAGCAGGGTAGCACGGGTTACCCCTCAACTCCGTTTCCGTAGTATATTATTTTTTCCGGTTTTATACAAAGGATACCCCTAAATATTATTGGGATACCCCCAAAAAAAATTGGGATATCCCTGAATTTTTGGGCTAGATCCGCCACTGATTGCGAATACATAAATAGTGGTAGTTCTTGCCCGGTTTTTACATTCGTTCAAGTTTTAAATTCAAAAAACGCGACAAGATATGATCACTCTTTACTTCACGCTGGGGCAAGTGCACCAATTATAGACGTTATATAGTGATGGTAGGATACCGAAGTCGTCCAGAGATACAAGAACTTTTAGTACTGAAATGTTATTGACGTCTAGTCAAGCCAATACAGTCTCCTTCTCCTAGTGGTAGACCTTCCTTCATGCTTAAAACAATGCCCCATCACGTCATCACAGATCAGACTTCTGGGTTGACGGTTGTTGGGCTTGGGATCCAACCCGATTCAATCCTTTCGAAACCATGCCTCTTTCACATACCTTTATAACCATTGGTGTGAGTTGAGAACATCAGGGGTGAGCAAATTAACCGCCATAACCAATAACCGAACCATAACCGACATAACCAAACTGATTTTAACCGATAACCAACAAAACTGATGGTTATGGTTATGAAGCTTTGATTAACCGATCAATCGGTTATGGTTACGGTTATGAAGCTTTGGTTAACTGATATAACCAAAACTGAACCGAACTTACAATGTTCAGTCTATATTCGATATAATGGATTTATGTTTTATCATGTAGAGGTTTCTTACTAAGATAAAAGTATGTTAGTAACAAAATGATACTGATGTAGATGCCCTTATTTTGATGAAAAATTGAGGTGTTATGATCGTATGAACATTCTATATAGCAATGAGTACATAATTGCTTTGCTAAAAGAGATCCCGCATTGTTAGTTTAACCAATAAGTTTAGTCTTGGTTGTCTTATTAAAAAAAGCCCAAGCTAAGTCTATGACCACCCATAGTGGAGGGGGTTTTAGGTGTTTTTTTCCCTAAAAACGCCCCTTCGCGCCTTACATACCGCCCCCTGTGCGTTTTTTTCAAAAAAATCGCTCCGGCGTTTTAAATCAAACACCTAAATTTCGCGGTGATCGAGGAAAGGACCGATGGGTCCAACAGTAATAAAAAAAAATTATTTTTCTTTATTTTTAATCCGGTTTTTTACCTATAAAAACCCGACTTTCAACTTTATTTTTTATAAACTTTTCCCTCTTCTCTTCACTACTTCTTCACATTTTATAAAAAAAATATCATGAATCCCTTCTGACCCCCTTTCGGTGTTCCGTCTAGACCCGGCAACCAAACTTCATCTCGACCGAACACCACCCAACCGCAACCGTCCTACAATTTCCAAGATATGGACCCGAATGAGATGGTGTACGCGCAAATATTAAGCATGCCTCTGCAATTCTTTCATTGTCCACACGGCTTTGCATCTATGGGTGGTTCACATGCGGCTCAAGAAGAAACCGAGCCCGACATCGAAACGGTGTCGGAGATACAACCTGAGCCCCTAGCTGAGGTGTCTCAACGTGGTAGACGAACCCATAAAAAAGAGGCTAACGCTCCACACACGAAAAGAACCTACCAAGCATGGTCGAAAGATGATAAGTAGGTGTTAGCACGAGCGTGGCTCGACATCTCGGAGGATCCGGAAGTTGGCAAGCGTTATTTACCATTTTTAAATAGTATATATTTTTTAAATAATTTGTATTTTATTTATGTGTACTATGTTTTTTTAAGATATAACAATATATTTGTTTTATATTTTTAGCCAACTATCAAACTCTACCCATTTTTTGGAATAAAATTCGCGAAACATTTTAATGCAATAGGTAGAGGTGAGTATTGGGACAAAGATTAGGTATCAAGCAAATGAACAACATAAATAAAAAATGTCATTCATTACAAGAAGTTTTCCACCGTACGAGGGATAACTAGGGTAGTGTGTGTGGTAAAATACACATATTTGTCTCGTGTAAAATGTATAATTATTGTATAGGTTTCATTTGTTTTTATTTAGTTATTAGTACTTTATAAAATTATATTGTATTTTGCCAGGTCCTGGTGTAAATGAAGCGAAAACGAGTAAAAGAAAATAACCAGCCAGCTAGGCAGAGTAGGGCACCAGTGACCGAATTAAAATTGCTGCTATTTTTTTTAAGTGGACCACGGCCACCATCTCTATATAATAAGCTAGAAGGACCTGAGTTGCAATAAATGAAAGTGAAAAATTCATCTTGACAAGTATTGAAATTTAAGGGACCATAATCAACAAGTGCTAGAAACTCATTTAATTCATTCATCCTGGATGACATGTGCGATGTGGGGTCCACTATGTGAAAAAGTTTTGAGAATTGCTGACCATCTAAATTCTGTTGACCCAGTATTACATAAGCTTACTATCACCATGGGCTGATTCATGTCTCATATGGCCATTGGGCCATGACGAATTTACTTTGGTGTATAAAAACAGAAGCCCAACAGTCGTAAACTAGGAATTAGCATCCAAGTTAAATATGATTGCAAATATATATATGATCCGGAGAAGAGTCCCCAGGGGATACGAACGAAGAGCAGGAGCCATTAGACCAGGGGCGGATTTAGAGCCAGTTAAGGGGTTCCTGGAACCCGTTCAGTTCGTAATTTATAAGGTTAAGTTATATAGAAAATTCTGAAGGAACCCCTTAATATTTTGTAGGTGAACCTATTAAACAAATGAATAGACTGGCTTACTGGTGAATATGCGCAAATTTAATGGGTGGTTCCAAGTTCTAGTCTTTCTTCAAAAGTTTACTCTCATGTCCTCCTCTTTCTTCCCTATTTCTTTAACCAATTTCCCCTTTCTGATTTGAAAACCTAACTTGTAAGAAAAAGGATCTTCATCAAATTCCAACAATTACTTTCTCTTTGCTCATTTAAGTAAACAATATCTTTTTCATCTTGTAGTTCATAGATTATTGGAGGTATTAATTATAAAGATGAGAAATTTGAGTTGGAGTTTTGTTTTGCTGGTTTTCTACTTTGTTTTTTAATCTTGATGCTTTTGAGCTTCGTAAAGGTAATATCTTCTTTAATTCTTTTAAATTTCTTGATTTTTCTAAATTTATAATTAGTATTAAGTTGGGTCAGATTAGGAGATTAGAGTTTTTCTTATGAGTTCTTGATTTAGGCACATTCTGTTGTTCATGATGCTACAAAATTTAGGATTAGTTAAATTTAATATGTTGTTCTTATTGAACTCAGTAGGGTTGTAGTGGTGAACACTAAGATATGGTAAAAAAGGCTCCACTATTTGTCTTTCATCATGAAAGTTGTCTGAAACTGTTATCCGAAACTGATAATTTGATACTTAAAGTAAACACATCCTCAAGGCTTTACAATGTTGGCTTCAAAGAGTGCGTGGAATGTGCCATCTCAATGGTCGCGGGGAGCGCTTGAGATTCAACATTTTCGTAAAGAACATCTTATTGATATTACGTGTTTTAAATTCATGATGATTTTTCATTATTGTATCTATTTTTATTATCTAATGAATTTTATTCGACCCGAACCGTTAAACCGATCGTTATTTTTATTTATATATGATATTGGAACATTTAAAAAGTGAACCCCTTGGAAAAAAAATTTGGTTCCGCCACTACATTAGACGCATATATACATACGGCTCTAGAGGGAGACATCAGACGCAAACGAGAGGACCTGTTGGATGAATTTTGAGAGGGAACTTTTGAAAGAAATCAAGCTTGGGAATCGTTAGAGTCAAATGGGAAGCTTAGAGATCCAGGAATAAACGGATTTTGCTTACTGGTTTATCTAGTTTTCTATTTTTCTTGTTTTATTCCAATGAATTCTTGTCTGAGACTTTGTTTATTTGTTTTTAAAACTATGATTCTTGGCTAAATTATTTGAACTACTTAGGTTGCGATGAACTTTTGATAAAGTATGGATTTTTATTAGATGTTAATGTGTTTTATGGATTATTCGCGAAAACTAATAAACTTTGGAATAATGATTTAATGTGCGTGCGTATTTAATTTTGTTTAAATCTGATTACATGTTTCACTCGCCTTTTTGTGGATGTCTTCCATGTATGAATGCTAGTTAGGTCATGGACTGTGTGTTAGTGGATAGTTTACGGTTAATTCTGCAGATTTCCGTAGAAACTGTGATTAAGGTTTTAAATGGGATTTAGTATTCTACCAATCTTTTTATCCGAGAAGTGAGAGGTTGTCGGTTCGTCTTTTATGTTGGATTGCTAGGGTTAGATACTTTGAGAGAAGATCCCCTTAGTTTACCTTTCATTATTTGCTTACCGAATTAAATCAGTTTCCTTAGTTGCCTTAGATTTTCCATTGAGAGGTAGTTAGTCACATTAGGGCACTTTTTTAGATAATTAGATAACTGAGAGGGAGTCTAAATAACTGATAGTCTTAACAACCTTTTAGAGTTCCATAGGTGTCTTCCTGAAAAGGTTCGGGGATCCTGTTCGGTTTCTCTTAGGGTTTAGCATTTAAAGATCCCGGTTCCATAACACATTAGCATCCGACAGAAACCATACAATATCAATTGGGATTCCAACCTAGGTAGTTGTTCGTCATCACTGATCTCAAATCTCGTCTACGTCGCGTTTTAGTTATTTAGTTTAATTAGTTTATTTTATTTGCAGTTTTAGGATATTTAGAACCCCCCCCCCTCCGAACATCAAAATGGTTAGTGTCGTGTCCGTGTCAGTCTAGGTCTAGATAGAGTCTAGTTAACGTAATTAGAGAGTCTCGTGGGTTCGATACTCGGACTTACACTACATTGATCGGTACTGCCGGTTGTGTGGTTTAGGTTTAGATCGAGTCTAAGTTTATAAATTTAAACTTTGAGTGTCTAGCTTAGGTTAATTTTAGTTTATTTTTATTTGACCACTTTTAGCACATCAAGTTTTTGGCGCCGTTGCCGGGGACTCTTGGCGATTGCGTTAATTACTTTGTTTTGACTTGCTTGATACCATACGTGCTATTTATCGTGTTTGAGTCGTAGGAGTCTAAAATAGTGTCAATTTCTTTTTGTTTTTGTCGAGTCCATTTTAGAGTCTTCTTACTTGTTTGTCTTCGGTTTTGCACATTATGACATGGACTATAGCGCTGCCAGCAGGACTTCCATTCCTGTGACTAGTACATCTTCGACCTCTCGAGGGGTATCCCAAGTTGGCTTGGATTCATCGGTAGCTGCTGCTTTAGACATGATTCAGAAAACCTTCACTAGGGAGTTAGATGAGACTAAGAAAAAGGTAGATCGTTGTGCGGTTTGTAGGGGAGGTCATGATACCATAGATTGTCCCACCATCACTTTAGAGCTGGTAGAGTACATAGCCGGTCAGTCTAGGGGCCCGTTTAATAATAATAATTCTAATTGCAACTCCAACTAGCGTAATAATAATAACAATTTTCTCTCTTCCGGTAATCCCCTGGTTTTCCATCCGGTCAATATCAAAGTAGGGGCAGGGTTTGTTTACCAGCGCAGGTTCAGGACAGTAGGGTCAGTTTGGTAGTTCATGTTCAGGAGGTCAGTTTGCTAGTGGAGGGTCGAATCAAGAGGGTCAGGTTAGTGGTGATAAAGGTTCAGGGGCTAGTCTAAGTAGGATTGAGGAGATGTTTGCTCAGCTTATGGTTAGGGATCAGGCTACTCAGAAAACCTTAACCGAATTAAGTGGTTTCGCTAAAAATCAAGATCAGTTAAATAAGAGTCAAGAGCTTCATAATAAAAACCAACAAGCCGCACTCTTAGATCTTCAGAGGCAAGTAAGTGGTCTAACTAAACGGTTACAAGAGAACCCTCCTGGTCAGTTTTCGGGTAACACTTACCCAAACCCGGCTAATCATTCAGCTAAGGCTATTACTACCCGGAGTGGAAGGAGTTTAGGGGAGGTAGTTAGAGAGAGTAGAGATCGAGGATGAGGAAGAGGTAGATGCTGAGATAGAGATGGAAGCTCCCGATAAGGTGCACACTAGGCTAGACCCAGCAAGTATCGCACAAACCGAGGAGCCTCAGGTAGAAAAGAGGGTAGAGAAGCAACCAATAGGGGTAAAGCCATCACCTTTAGTTGATCATTCACGCGTTCCATATCTGGCTCGCCTTAAGCATCAAAAATATGCTAAGGAATATGAGCACTTACTCGAGATGTTCAAACAGTTGAAAATAAATCTTCTGTTTATCGAGGCACTTCAGTCCATGCCTATATATGCCAAATTTCTTTAAGGACCTTCTCAAGCAAAAGGATAGGGTAGGTGAGCTTTCCAATATTCCATTGACCGGAGGTTGTTCCGCGGCAGTCTTGAATAAGCTACCCGAGAAGTTAACCGACCCGGGCACATTCATTATTCCGTGTCTTTTCGGGGGTGTCGTTGCCCCTGCTCATGCTTTAGCCGATCTAGGTGAAAGCATTAATTTGATTCCTTTATCTCTTATGAGAAATTATGGTTAAGTGAGCTTACTCCCACGCGCATGTCATTGTCCTTGGCCGACCGCTCGGTCAAATATCCTAGAGGGGTCATAGAGAATTTGCTTGTTAAGGTAGATAAATTCGTGTTTCCAGTAGATTTCGTGGTTTTAGACATGGAGGCCGACGAGAGAGTTCCATTATTTTAGGTCGCCCATTCCTTCGAACCACAAAAGCGGATATAGATGTTTTTGATGGTAAGATTTCACTTAGAGCGGGTGATGAGATTGTCACATTTGAGATAGATAGAGCCATGCAACACCCGAGTGGGAGTGATGATTATAGTGGTCCTTATCACTCAGTTTGCTTCCTATATTCCTTCATCTCATGCGTTGATCAATGTCTTAGTTACATTAGTGTAGCCGATCTAGTTAGTGAGGACGAGAATGAGGTAGTGAGTGAGATTGAGGGAGTTGAAGAGGATCGGAGTGGATTCCGAAAACGTTAGTGTTGTGTGAGGTTAAGGAAGAGAATGATAGCAAACCCATAGATACTCGTCTTTAGAGCTCAAGGCCCTTCCTTCCCACCTAGAGTATGCCTTTTTAGGAGAGGAGTCTAGTTTTCCTGTCATCATCTCATCTAAGTTGATGGAGGAGGAGAAAAGTAGGTCGATTGAGGTGCTACGAGAGCACAAGGACGCTATACCTTGGAAATTGTCCGACATCAAGGGGCTAGCCCCACTTTTTGCACCCACCGGATTCTCATGGAGGACGAATTTAAACCAGTGGTGCAACCTCAAAGGCGTCTAAATCCCAACATGAAGGAAGTGGTTAGGAAAGAGGTAATTAAGTTGATGGAGGCCGGGTTGATCTATCCCATTTCCGATTCCGCGTAGGTCAGTCCTACCCAAGTCGTTCCTAAGAAGGGAGGGATGACCATTGTCATGAACACGGAAAACAAGCTTATTCCTTCCCGTACGGTCACCGGTTGGCGTGTGTGTATCGATTACCGCAAGCTTAATGACGCCACCCGGAAGGACCATTTTCCGTTACCATTCATCGATCAGATGCTTGAGCGCCTCGCGGGCCAACAGTTATATTGTTTCCTCGACGGTTTTTCCGGCTATTTCCAAATTCCAATCGCGTCGGAGGACCAAGATAAAACGACCTTCACAAGTCCATATGGTACGTACGCGTACCGATGCATGCCTTTTGGATTATGTAACGCTCCGGCTACTTTTCAGCGGTGTATGGTTGCCATCTTTCAGCATATGATCGAGGGTTCCATGGAGGTGTTTATGGACGATTTTTCGTTTTATGGGAACTCTTTTGATCAATGCTTAGGAAACCTTGCGAGGATGATGAAACAGTGTGTAGAGACGAAGTTGATGCTTAATTGGGACCTTGCGAGGATGATGAAACAGTGTGTAGAGACGAAGTTGATGCTTAATTGGGAAAAGTGTCACTTCATGGTCACGGAGGGGATTGTTTTAGGACATAAGATTTCTAGAGCGGGTATAGAGGTCGATCGAGCTAAGATAGATACCATTAGTAGACTTCCTCCACCGACTAGTGTTAAATCCATCCGTAATTTCTTAGGGCATGCGGCTTCTATAGGCGCTTTATTAGGGATTTTTCCAAAATTACACGTCCCATGACCCGACTCCTTGAGAAGGACGTTCCATTCATCTTTGACGAGGAGTGTCTCAAAGCGTTTGAGTTCTAAAAGGAGAAACTAGTTAGTGCCTCCATTCTTATATCGCCCATTGGAGTTTGTCCTTTGAACTCATGTGTGACGCGACTGATTACGCGGTTGGTGCGGTGTTGGGGCAAAGGCAAGAAAATCATTTCCATCTTATCTATTATGATAGCAAAACGCTAAATGACGCCCAAGAAAATCATACCACCACAGAGAAGGAGCTTCTAGCCGTTGTATTCGCATTCGATAAATTCCATTCCTATCTCGTGCTATCTAAGACCATTGTTTTCACTGATCATGCGGCTTTACGTTATCTTTTTCAAAAGAAGGATGCTAAGCCTCGTCTTATACGATGGATTCTTTTATTCTCCGAATTCGACATAGAAATCAAGGATAAGAAGAGGGCGGAGAATGTAGCGGCCGATCATCTTTCGAGATTAGAGGATCCGGCGAGGGAGGAAATTCGTGAGGAGGCGATAGGTGATAGATTCCCTCAAGAATCGGTTGAGTTAGTTACGCCAGAGAAACAGGGTATGCCATGGTTCACGGATTTGGCAAATTACCTTGCTAATGGAATAGTGTTGAAGGGAATGAGCACCCAACAAAAGAAGAAGTTCTTTCGGGATGCTAGGAGATACATATGGGATGACCCATTTCTTTTTAGGATAGGTGCCGATAGGATTCTTAGGAGGTTTGTTAGTAGAGAGGATGGGTTAGACATTCTTAGGCACGTTCATGAGGGATTGACGGGAGGTCATCATGGTCCTCACATTATCGCCCAAAAGGTCTTTGATTGCGGTTTTTATTGCCCTACGGTAGTTAAGGATGCCGATAGAGTTTGTTAGGACATGCGATCGTTGCCAACGTACCGGCAACATCTCACCCAAGGATGAGATGCCCCAAAATCCAATCCAAATTCTTGAAATTTTTGATGTGTGGGGCATCGACTTTATGGGACCTTTCCCCGCTTCTAGTGGGAATAGGTACATCCTCGTGGCGATAGATTATGTCTCTAAGTGGGTGGAAGCTCAAGCTTTGCCCACAAACAACGCCCGAGTGGTGGTGAGATTCCTAAAGAAATTGTTTACGCATTTCGGTACACCTAGAGCTATCATTAGTGACCGTGGCACTCACTTTTGCAATGCCGTGATGGAGAAGGCATTAGCACGCTACGGGGTCACTCATCGCCTTTCCACCGCTTACCATCCCCAAACAAGTGGTTAGTTGAGAACGCGAACCGAGGGGTAAAGCGGATTCTAGAGAAAACGGTAGGAAATAGTAGGAAGGATTGGTCAGACAAGCTTGATGATGCGTTGTGTGCGTTTAGAACCGCTTATAAGACACCTTTATGAACCACTCCGTTCATGATAGTTTATCGCAAAGCATGCCACCTCCCTGTAGGGTTAGAGCATCCTGCACTTTGGGCACTTAAAATCGTTAATCTAGATCTCACCGAAGCGGCTAGGAGACGCTACTTCCAAATTCATGAGTTAGAGGCCCTTCGAGATGCAGCGTATGAGCGTTCTTAGAGTATAAAGGAGAAAACGAAGGCATTGCATGATCGAAAGTTGTAAGGGTTAAAGGAGTTCAAGGTAGGTGACAAGGTGCTTCTTTATAATTCGAGGTTAAAGTTGTTTGCGGGGAAGCTTAAATCGAAGTGGACAGGACCGGACTTGGTCAATGAGGTATTTCCGTATGGCACTAGATGAAGCCGACAGAGGTACGTGGAAGGTGAATGGCCATCGTTTAAAGCATTATCTAGGAGGACCCATTGATGTCACCGAGAGGGAGGAAACTCCATCGACATTCCACCATCCACCATTGCATAGGGTCTTTGGTAAAAACTCAAGTGTAGAGTTTGTATAGAGTCGTAGTTCATAATTTTTAGTAGTATTTTTTAGAGTCGGTACTACTTTGGTTTTTGCTTGTTTTTGTTTATGCAGGTTTGAATTGTACCACTCGTACGCAATCTCCATTCGGGTGATTTTGGAGCTGCTTTTCGAATATCAAGCATTTATCGAGTATGTCAGAGTCAGAGCCGATCGCGAATGGAATGCTATACAATCGGAGGTGGATTGGACGAGAGTTTTTGGAGCTTACGCGATTATAAAACCAGCTAAGTCCTTTCCAAATTGCCCTTGGTCTTTTATTTCTTATTTATTTTTGTCTTTTGAGTTGGTTTTCCATCCTACATTGAGGGCAATGTAGAGTTTAAGGGGGAGTCTACCGTAGAACAGAAGTGGAGGATCGCGATTTCCGGCGGTTGAATTCCGGTGACTGACTGTTTTTCCGGCGAACAGGGGGGTGGTGAGCAGAGGAACAATGCGAGCAGAATGAGCGAGTTGATTGTGAGAGTTCGACTAGTATTTATAGGGGGTGACAGGAGGTAAGTGTTATTTTATTCGTTCAGGCATGCCTGACACATGCTCATTTGTCCTGAAAAATTACAATTTTGCTCGCAGTTTAAAATTGTAGTTTTTACATCATTTTACTATTTTTTTTACTAAAAGAATGGTAGTGTTTTGTTTAATTTGATGACTCAATATAATTTTATTTAAGATCGTGTTATAAGTGGGGATGAGAAACTATTGTTTGAGTCTTTCTAGTGTTAGTTTGAGTCATAAAATTTGAAAAATACAAAAAAAAAATTGAAAAATCCAAAAAAAAAAGAAAAAATTGAAAATTTTCCTGTTTTAGATGTTTGCAAATAAAAACGAAAAATGATAGAAAAGTTGGTTTTTGTTCGGGTTTTAAATAATAATAATAAGAGAATAAAGTTGAACTTGTGTCTAACTTGGGATGTGTAAGTAGACTCGACCCGGTCTAGGTTCTTTTGATATTAATATACCTTAATTATCGGTCTGCTAGTGGGTTCTCATCTAGGAAAAGTAGATAGCTGAAACCGTCAAAAATAGTATAAGGAATGCCGTTATAAGCCAAAATTATTAGAATTTTTTATCATGGAAAAAAAATATAGAATAAATGAGCTAGATTGAAATAAAAAGACCAGGCCTATGTAATCTTCGTTGGGGATGGTGACTCTGACTTAGATTGCTTCTAGGATGTGTTGAATAAAAAAATTGCTAAAAATTACCTACGCTCACGTTGTCGCTCTCGGGGATAGTGACTTTGGTTGAGACAGTCTCTGGGTTAGGTAAAGCGAAAGTCTAATGCTCAAAGAAAAAAAAGAAAAAAAGAAAAAAAATTGATTTTAAATTCTCTTGATTTTAGTATAAAACGGTTAGGAAATAGTCTAGTGACTTCTCCTTTTGTTCTATAAGCTTGAGGCGGGATTAGGTGAAAGTGCGGCTTCTGGTGTAAGACCCTAGGTAGATTGACCGTACTTGAACTAAAATTGCATGATGAAGGCTTGGAACCGGGGTTTGGGTTTAAGAAGATAAGAATACTTGCAATCGCGGTTAACACAAATTTTTAATATTATAAATAATTTAAGTTTTTGAACTCGAGTATTTTTCGGCTATGATTCCGTTTGCATAATTCTTTTTCGGGGACGAAAAAAAGAGTAGGTGTGAGGATATTTGATGTGGGGTAAAATGTATAATTATTGTATAGATTTCATTTGTTTTTATTTAGTTATTAGTACTTTATTATATTATATTGTGTTTTACCAGGTCCTGATGCAAATGAAGCGAAAACGAGTACTAAGGAAATAATCAGCCCAGTTGGGCAGAGTAGGACGCTAGTGACCGAATTAAAATTGCTGTTATTTTTCTTGAGTGGACCAAGATCATCATCTCTATATAATAAGCTAGAAGAACCTGAGTTGCAATAAACGAAAGTGAAAAATTCATCTTGACAAGTATTGAAATTTAAGGGACCATAATCAACAAGTGCTAGAAACTCATTTAATTCATTCATCCATTTTACAAATTCACGACAAAAAGAAAAATAAGTAATGGATGACATGTGCGATGTGGGGCCCACTATGGGAAAAAGTTTTGAGAATTGTTGACCATCTATATTCTGTTGACCGAGTATTACATAAGCTTGCTATCACAATGGGCTGATTCACGTCTCATATGGCCATTGGGCCATGACGAATTTACTTTGGTGTATAGAAAAAGAAGCCCAACAGTCGTAAACTAGGAATTAGCATCCAAGTTAAATATGATTGCATATATATATGATCCGGAGAAGAGTCCCCAGGGGATACGAACGAAGAGCAGAAGCCATTAGACGCATATATACATACGGCTCTAGAGGGAGACATCAGACGCAAAAGAGAGGACATGCTGGACGAATTTTGAGAGGGAACTTTTGCAAGAAATCAAGCTTGGGAATCGTTGGAGTCAAATGGGAAGCTTAGAGATCCAGGAATAAATGGGTTTTGCTTACCGGTTTTTCTAGTTTTCTATTTTTCTTGTTTTATTCCAATAAATTCTTGTCTGAGATTTTGTTTATTTATTTGTAAAACTATGATTCTTGGCTAAATTATTTGAACTACTTAGGTTGCGATGAACTTTTGATAAAGTATGGATTTTTATTAGATGTTAATGTATTTTATGGATTTATTCGCGAAAAAGTAATAAACTTTGGAATAATGATTTAATGTGCTTGTGTATTTAATTTTGTTTAAATCTGATTACATGTTTCACTCGCGTTTTTGTGGATGTCTTCCATGTATGAATGCTAGTTAGGTCATGGACTGTGTGTTAGTGACTAGTTTACGGTTAATTCTGCAGGATTTCCATAGAAACTGTGATTAAGGTTTTAAATAGGATTTAATATTCTACCAATCTTTTTATCCGAGAGGTGAGAGGTTGTCGATTCGTCTTTTATGTTGGATTTATAGGGTTAGATACTTTGAGAGAAGATCCCCTTAATTTACCTTTCATTATTGCTTACTGAATTAAATCAGTTTCCTAGTTGCCTTAGATTTTCCACTGAGAGGTAGTTAGTCACATTAGGACACTTTTTTAGATAATTAGATAACCGAGAGGGAGTCTAAATAACCGGTAGTCTTAACAACCTTTTAGAGTTCCATAGGTGTCTTCCTGAGAAGGGTCGGGGGTCCTGTTCGGTTTTCTCTTAGGGTTTAGCATTTAAAGATCCCGGTTCCATAACACATTAGCATCCGATAGAAACCATACGATATCAATTGGGATTCCAACCTAGGTAGTTGTTCGTCATCACTGATCTCAAATCTCGTCTACGTCGCGTTTTAGTTATTTAGTTTAATTAGTTTATTTTATTTGCAGTTTAGGATATTTAGAAACCCCCCCCCCCCCCGAACATCAAAATGGTTAGTGTCGTGTCCGTGTCAGTCTAGGTCTAGATAGAGTCTAGTTAATAATTAGAGAGTCTCGTGGGTTCGATACTCGGACTTACTTTAGCTTTATTACATTGATCGGTACACTTGCCGGTTGTGTGGTCTAGGTTTAGATCGAGTCTAAGTTTATAAATTTAAACTTAGAGTGTCTAGATTAGGTTAATTTTAGTTTATTTTTATTTGACCACTTTTAGCACATCAGGTAACGGTCAAAACGACACGAATATATTAACAAGAGACGCGTTGATCATAGCGGAAATGCGCCGGCAACAAATCCGTTACAAATACGGACTTTAGATTTTATGTTTTTTTAGCATTTTGTCGGTTTTCTTAATTTTAATAATGTATTTTTTATTTAATGAAATATTATTAGTTTTAATTTTAAAAGAAAAAAAAATAAATGGGTAATCATTGGATGAGGGTTATCGGCATTATACCACTACACCCATTTTAAACAAATGCCCTATAATGCCTCAATGCTGATTGGATAACCACGTGTCGTTTCATGCCCAAGAGTGGGACATTTGTTTCACTCACCACTACAGATGGTCTAACTTGGTGGGTTTCATTCTTATTCTGTAGACCCATTAGCATATAATTTTTTTACCTTTATCCTAAAAGTTAGTTTTAGGTACAGTTTTTTGTTAATAACAGGAATTAACCGAACAAGTTATAACCAACTTCATAACCAATTAACCATAACCAAAGTTTGGTTATGGTTATGGTTAAGAAAATTTATCCAACCGAAGTTAGCAGTTATGGTTATGGTTAATGGTAAAAAGCGAACCAAACCGACACATACACCCCCCAGAGAACATAATAAAATTTGTACAAAGCATATAAACCATCGGAGTAATTAGAGAAAAATGCCCGGATAGTCCCGTGATTTGCTCCATTTTCACATTTAGTCCTTAAGTTTCTAAATTTACACCTATACTCTCAAAATTTTGCAATTCCGTTCTCGGATAGTCCTTGCCGTGGATAGGGGTTAGTTTTTGGTGTTAAGCGGGTGTGAAATGACAGAAATGCCCTTATATTAAACAATAATAATTAAAATAAAAGAGTTAATATAAATAATTTAGGTGGGGCCCACATTTAAAAAAAAACCTAAAACATTTAAAGTATACGCATAATTCCCACCTCCACCCCTCAACCACCGCATCCACTGCCTCCAATCACCGTCTGCACCCCCACCGTCGCCACCACCACCCACTTCCACCCCATCATCACCAAAAACCCTAACCCTAATCATTGAGATCATTGACAGAAATAGAGAACTACCACAAAATTTAAGAAGATCCGTGAACCCGTTAAGCAAATCTGTTGTGAATTTCAGAAGATCCATGAAACCCTAAGACACCTTCTCACATAGAAGTTTTTGCAATAGTCGTTTGGGCATAAGTTTTTGCACCGTCGGCATCTCCTCCCGTCGCGGCTTCGTCGGACTACGATGAACAAATCTACACAAGTTGTCTGCGGTTTTGAAGTACTTGAATTGTCCGATTAAGATGAACAAATCTGCGATGGAATTTGGAATGATGGAATTTGAATTGTGGGTATGGTGGGTTTCGCAAGCTTGTCGTTTGTGGTTTTGGTTTTAAGGTTTTAATGTGGTTGTCGTTTTAATGCTTGTTGGATAAAGTGGTGCAGGTGCAGGTGGTTATGCGAAGAGGAGGGTGAGGGTGGGGGTGGGGTAGGTTTTTAGTGATTATTTATATTTTTGTGTTTTATTTGTTAGTAAGAGTATTTTTGTCATTTAACACTCACTTAACACTAAAAACCAACCTCCATCCACGCCAGGGGCTATTCAGGAACGAAATTGCAAAAGTTAGAAACTATAGATGTAATTTTAAAAAGTTAGGGACTAAAGGTGAAAATGGAGCAAATCACATAGACTATCTGGGTATTTTTCTAAGTAATTAAGTATAGGTTTTTAATAACAAATCAAGCAATTTATGTTTATAAAAAAAAGTTCACTTTCTAGTCTTCTAGTAAAAAACCGTTCAACAAAAAAAGAAACTAAATGATAGTGACACAGGAATCATAAAAAAAAAAACTAAACTAAATGATAGTGACACAGGAATCAGAAAAAAAAAAACTATTATATGTGGGGTGGAGTCATAGCGCGTAGAATTCGCGATCACCCAAATTTATTTCTAACTTGTATTTTGGGGTAAAATTGAAATCACCATCACCAGATTTCTATCCTCCTCGATTCCTTGATCAAAAAGCAACCGCGTATTCCGCTTTCTTCTTTCCAATAACCTTATTTGCCTCGATTCGAATCACTTGAGACGTAAGTTTCCACATCTTACTGCTTGCTTCATAATGAGGTCGATGCAGCGTGAATAGACTAGTGAGTGATTATGGTGGCTGTTGCACTGTTCGTGGGGTTCGTTGTTGGGGCATTGGTGGTTATCTGTGTTGAAGTTGTGGGGGTTTTGTTTTTAATTAGGAAATTGGGGAAAAAGACTGTTAAACAAGACGTCAAGGTTACGAAATCTGGAACTGAGGAGCTACAATTCCAGTTTCCTAACAAACAGGTCAGTTTCCCCCCCTTTTTTCTATTTAGCTGTTGAAATTATTTGAATTAGTCACCTGTTCTTACTTGTTTTTTTTTGTAATTTGCTGTTTAATAAGCTGTATGTGAGTATTTTGTTGTTAATAAGCCGTGTGTGTGTATATATATGTAAATTAGAACGGCACCAAAGTGTGTATATCTTTGGTTTAAAAAAGGTGTTTGATAAGCTTTATCTACAACTAGAAGCTGCATCTGTCCCATCAGTGGCGGATCTAGGATTCGTTCGTAGCGGTAACGTTTTATAAAAAAAGGTAACGAAATCGAGAAAACGTCAAATTTTTCCTAAGTTTACAATAGTTTTACACTACCGCCGGAGCGCCAAGCGGTAGCGGGCGTTGCCCCTAGTTAAACACTAGATCCGCCCCTGTGTCCCATCGAACTGCGATTTGGGGAGTAAAACCAAAACCCTAAGGTTTGGAAATGCGTCCAAGAATTATCCGACCTATCTATCAGTTGGAAGCATAGCTGTTAATGGCGAATAGTGACAAATAGCGATAAGGTACCTGTATGCTACATAGCGAATAACGATAAATAACAGGCAGCTATTTTATAAATAGGGATACACTAGAAGAAAAATGTTAAATTTTTTTATATATATACATTATTTCAAAATTCCCTGGTATATGTGTCATTTTACATGTATATTTAACAAAAACCTAAAATCAAGCTATTTTATAGCTAATTTAATTCCTATTTATATTAAAAAAACGAAAAATAAAATTAATTGTTGCTGTTATCGCCGTCTATCGCTACAACCCTAATAGCGAGCCTAGACCTATACGCTACGTAGTGCGCTATAGCGATCGCAGCTCGCTATTGACAACTATGGTTGGAAGGGTCCGTGAGCCGGATTAGTTACCAGAAATCCTAGTTTCCCCTTATGCAGTGTTAAGGTCTTGCCTAACCTGGCCTTAGGGGCATACCATTTTGATTTACATATAAGCAGCCTATTTATCAATTAACTCTTCGTCCAGATTGTTTGTAGTTATAAGTACATCAACAGAGTTTGACATTTTTATAAACTATAGTTTGCCATTGTCTTGATAGAGACATCATTGCAATATGGTTCTCTGATAGTCCAACCATATGTTTGTTAATAACAAAGTGCCATTTTGGTCATTATGTAGTTAAAAGGGGATTGTGTAGTTAGAAGGGGCCAAACACTCCAACAACTGATCATCAAGTTATCACAACTTTAAACGATTGAAGCACTGTATCTTACAACCCGTTTTGTTTCAACTGATTATCTGATTTCCATATCATATAATCACTTTCAAGACTTTCTTAAGCATTTCTGTGTTCTTTATTTACACACAATTGCATGAAACTCAAAGTATATTTAAGTTTATTTGTAACAAGTATACCTACCATATTGGAGGATAATTCCTATTCTTTCAAGTTCTAAGGAACATCATAGAAATAAACCTTTATGTGCCAATGTGCCATGGTTTATTAAAATGATTATTTGCATACTATTATCAGAGTGATTTTTCGTGTTCTAGTCTTAGTTATCAATTTCTGGCGATTGGATATAGTTAAATCGATAATCTTACTTTTTCAGGGACCAGTTTGGGTTTTAGAAAAAGAAAAGATAACAAAGTCTTCACAATGTATCGATAAAATTTCACGACAAGAAAAACGTAAAATCGAGATCATTGAGGTGACACCTGTCAGGAAGCATGCAAGCATCAAGGATAAATCACTAATTGTTACAGAACCAGATGGAACCCTCACAAAAATTGATCTATTGGGTTGTATTGTAGAAGCTGTTTCTGCTACGAATTTGCCCTCCAGAAAGTGGTAATATTTCTTTATCTGAAAGTCTTTACGATGATTGTTACTTCCAAAAGAGACGGGTCACGGTTTCGACCCATATATTTATGAGCGTGTTGATTCGGTTTATCTAATTGTTTTGTTTTGTTTTGTTTTGTGTGTTACCATTGCAGAGGCATAAATCTTTCTTTGCTAGTATAGTAGTATCATTATTTATCTTGAAAGTTTTTGGGGTTGCCTTATTGGGTAGACTATAACTGGTAACTTTTCTGAGGGCCCAACCGGCTGAATTTAACCCGCGACCCCTTTCTTCTCTTGAATATTATAAATAAAGATCGAAATGTCATTAATAAACCATGTTGTTACAGTGATCATCTAAGATTTGACATAAAACAACCGGTGGGGTTTTATGCATTATGAATAAACTCATTGACCCGTTAGGCACAACATATTAACAAAATCCAAGTTATTGATAAACTTTTATGTGGGCTTGAAACTATAAAATTACAAATAACACCCTAATGAGATAATACTCACTTGGAGTCACCATCTCAAAAGCACAAGAAATGAAAGTTTGAGTGTCCACTTCAAAAGTAATTATCCCATCACTGGAGAACAAAATATATTCAATAGTTATGTGCGACAAAGTGATTAAAGTTAGGTATAGAAGGGTAACTTCAAAAGCTCAAATTCACCATCAAAAATCAGCTTTCTTTTACAGCAACTCTCTTACATGCTGCTTCAAGGCAATTTATTTTGGCCCTAATAATCATAATCAGAATCACACTCAAGGTAAGCATAATTTCAACATGAATATATTCATTTAACGGGTCAAACAGATTAGATATAACAAAGTTGCTAAAAATGAGGGAGGCCAAATGGGTCGAACGGGTCAAAAGTTGTCTAAAGAATCTTCAAATGCTTACTATTTTATATGACTGAAGTTATATAAGTTTTTTAATTTACATGTCTTAATTATATATAAGGTAACGTTAAAAGCCCCGCTTGCGGTGTGCACATATAATGTATATATGTGTGGGCCCTCGGGGGGGAAAAGTAAAATTGCCCTAATTTTAAAGTCACTTTACTAATTTCGTGAAAATAACGTTAAAAGAGGCGGACGCTTAATCATGCATCATGTGGTGGCGTTGATAGCCAAAAGACAAAAGGGTACATGCACTAATCGGCCTTTGTCGCGATTGTTGAGTGTTATGTGCCTTATGTCCAAGGCTTGATGCAAAACTACTATAGAGCCGGGGGTCTCATTGGAAGCAACCTCTCTATTCCTACAGGGTAGAGGTAAGGTTGTCTACATCTGACCCTCCTCAGACCCTACCTTATCTTTGCTATTGGTGGGATTTACTGAGTACGATGATGATGATGATGATGAATTATATATAAGGTAAAGGTTCCTCTAAAAAGGACATTTTTTCTACAAAGTGTAAGAAATCTATGTAGGCATTGTGTTTTAAATTTTAGGCATGATGTTTTAGATTCTTTTGGTATGGTATAATATAGAAAAACACCAAACGTAGCAATTTAAAACACAATGACATGCATTCTAGGCATGAAATCTAAAACACCATGTGAAGAATGTTAATCAGTGTGTTATAATTTTAATGCCTATAATACATATGTTTTTGTTTTAAATTGTTGTGTTTGATGTTTTTCTATATTATACAATCCCAAAAGAATCTAAAAACTCCATGCCTAAAATTTAAAACACAATGCCTACATAGACTTCTCACACTTTGTAGGAAAAAGTCACCCATATCTAATCTGTTTGACCCGTTAAATGAATATATATATATATATATATATATATAGGGATCCTAAGAGCAGTGTATGCTATTTGAGAAATTTGAGAAGCATTTAGGACCACACATTTCCCTAAGCTTTTTGTAATATACACATGTGTATAGTTTAAAATTGACGATATACACATATGTATATAGTCAATTTTAAACTATACATATGTGTATATTACGGAAAGCTTTGGAAAAATGTGTGGTCCAGAATGCTTCTCAAGTTTCTCAATTAGCCTAGTGCTTCTCACATGATCCTAACCCTTTAGAAAAAAATAAAAATGTTACATAGGGTTTTCTTGAGTTTTCTCAACTCAAGTGGGTTTTCATTTTATCCTTCCCCTATATATATAATATATTAGTTATTTACAAAACTAATATTAGGAAAAAAAGTTTTGGCGGGCTGTCAAACCGTGTCGACAAAAGTTTAAAAGTACGGAATTGTGCCTCGAGGCATTTTTCCTTCACCTCATGAGGCATACGCCTCGAGGCAAACCGTGGCGGAATTAAAATATATATATATATATATAATGTAATACTAACTAATTTCATCATAAGCATACATTAAAAAGACGTGAAATGTTTAAAATTGACACAAAAAGTCTAAACCATCAAAACCCCCCTGAGGCGCACGTACAAAATACCCCGCTGAGGCGCCGCCTCATACTCGTCTTTTTGGTGCCTCGCTTAAAATTGACACAAAAAGTCTAAACCATCAAAACCCCCCTGAGGCGCACGTACAAAATACCCCGCTGAGGCGCCGCCTCATACTCGTCTTTTTGGTGCCTCGCCTCGAGGCACACACCTAGGCCGGTTTCTCAAACTTTGGTGTTGACCCACACATAATATGACCTATATGACCCACATTACCTTGTTATCCAACCCGCCTGTTTTTCCACCTGTAGCTTTTAAGTTTTCTCCTCATTGCCTGAGTTGCCAAAAAATATATAACTTTGCACTTACACATCCTAACCATGTGGATCTATATTGCAGTTTTATTTTGAATTTTTTTTGACATTGTGACTAAATAATTTCACAAATTTACAGGACCAAAAAATACCCTATAAAAGTTGAGAACAAATCATCAGTAATATATCATGGAAGCAAGTTATTCTACATGTATTTTGAGACATCTTGTGAAAAAGAATCATGGTGTAAAGATCTACGTCTTGCTTCTTGTGATGACAAAGAGAAACTTATATGGTTTTATAAAGCACGTGCGGAGTTTCATAGTTATCTGGCATCATTAAATGTGGAATATCCTTCATTTTTAAAACCATCTATTGGTTTTAATCCAGAAATCGGGGATAGATCCATTAAAGTAGATGGTTCATCATCAAAAAAGGTCCGCGACTTCTTAAAGAAATTTGGGAAAAAAACTTCTAAAATTGGCAGAGATGATAAGAAGTTAAGTGAAAATTCTGTTGGTGGGTCTTCAAGGCTTTCTCAAACAGAAAAGAAGCCTAATAATGGTGCTGAGGAGAAAGTAGGAAGCAGGAACGGAGTAGGGTCTCAAAGTTCTGATAATGAAAAAATCAGTAGTGATGAAGGAACGTTATGCTGTAATTTGGTGATTTCACGGTTGTTCTTTGATGCTAAAAGCAATGTCAATTTGAGGAATTCAATACAAGCACGGCTTCAGGTAATGCATGGTTTGATTCTATGCAAAGGTGGCAAAATGCCCAGAACATTTTTGATCCATATGTTTTTATCACTAATTAATGTGCCACGTATATGGTTTGATTACGAAAATTTATTTTTTATAAAGTGATTTATGTGGTTTTTTGCATTACGAGTACAATTGGACGAATTTCGCCCTGATTTTTTGTAACCAACTAGGGGTAGGGGTGTTCAATATTCGGAAAACCAAATTCAGAATCGAATTTGTTGCGGTTACAAACCGAAGTAACAGAGTTCAGATTTGGTTAGGTTTCTTCCATTTCGGTTTTAACCGAATAGTGAACACCCCCTATAACCAACTATTTTTATGTCCCGCTGGAGACATAACATAACCTAAATGGGTTGAAAACTGTTTCTTTTTTTTGTGTTTGTTTAAATATCTAAACTAACTAAATTACTGATTTTTTTTGTAGAGAACGCTGTCCGCCATTAGGACTCCGAGTTATATAGGTGAAATCATTTGTACAGGTGTAAATCCTGGAAATATTCCACCGTATATACATGGCATGCGCGTCCTACCAACAGATCTGAAAGAAGTGGTTGCAATGGAAATTGATATTGAATATCATGGTGGCGCGGTTTTAGATATTGAAACAAGGCTTGAAGTGCAAGAGCTAGAAAATTTGGATTCAAAACCCGAGGATGATGTCGCCACGGATCTTCTAGAAGATTTTGGAGAACAGTTGAAGCTTAATCAGCCCATGGATCAAAAGGGTGATGAAAATCTCAAATTGGGTAAGTTCAACAATTTTAAAAAATTGTTCATATCAATAGAGGGTAGATATTTTAATTTGGGTTCTTTTCGGTACCACTAGGCAATTTTTTTTTTAAAAAAGATAGCTAAATAAAAAGGAAATAGGTCAAGTGAGTTGAATGGTATTAAATTTACTAGTAGCATACTATAGTGTTTATAACCTTCTAAACCGTTTTATTTATAAAAGGCTGGATCATACTTTGATAAAATTAGCGCTGCTAAACGGGTCTTGTTCGTGGATTGAACTCGAAAACCGTGTCACACACATGGACCTGAACACGTAGGGCCGGCCCTGAGCAAGGACCGGGTGGGCACCGGCTTAGGGCCAAAAACGTAAACGAGCCCGTAAAATATTTTAAAATTCTTTTTATATATATTATATAATCTATAAAAATACTATGTCAACTTTCAACCTTAGCTCAGTGGTAGAAAAGTCGCATGCTGTCTTCTGGATCACAAGTTCGATTCTTGGGGTTGAATTTTCTTTTTTTACTTTGTTATACAGTTATAGGCTTATAGCCTTCACATGCTTTTAATTAACGGCAGACTACTCTGTCAACGTTTACCCAAATAAGTTTTTTTTTTTCATTTCAGTGTCGGATCAAAATTTCGTTTTTATAGAAAGTAAATACACAATGCAAATTCGCATATTTAAGAATTTTTTGTTGGTGTTATTTGATGTTATTTTAGTAGAGTAACTATTATTATTTTATAATTTTGGGCTAGAGTAATTATATTATAAATAGAGTATTTTTTGGTACTGTATATTTAGCGAGTACGAGTATGGCAATGGTACCGCGTTGAAGCGAACCGATACCGGCCGAAGAACACCGGTACCGGCACCATCGGTACGTCTAAAACTTAACTTAAATAATATGATAAAACTAAAAGATATACAATCATCTAAAGATAAAAGTAAGAAAATACATACGTAGGCAATATAGAAAAAATTCTATAAGTTAAATTGATGCATAAGATAATCTATCGTCCTATCAATCGACAATTCCTATTAGAAATGAAGAAGGTGTAAATTTTGTTGAAGGCGTAGTTGTAATAATAATAGAGTATGTTTTCGACCGAACAACATCGGTGCCGATATCAATATAATCAAAACCGGTACTAGTATTCGTTTTACTAGGGCGGATAGGGGTATCTCGCCAAGAGCCTAAACTTTTTTGACATTCTCGGAGACGGCCCTGTGAACACGATACGTGTATTTGCAGGTTGACAAAACAAGCGTTAGCTATCAGTTACTATACTAATTTATTTTTCCTGCAGAAGATACCAAAAGTTTAAAGGGCAATGAACAGGCATCTTCTACTGTTCCCAAATGGAAATCTGTACTAAATTCTGTTGCCAAACAAGTCTCTCAGGTTTGTATATTTATCTCAAACAAATCAAACACAAAGTTTAGCTAAAATGGGAACGGGTCAAACAGGTAGGAAATCAACCAAAGGCTATTTCTATTACAAATAACTGCTTGATATTTCTATTACAAATAACTGCTTGATATTTTTATTCAAATATTTGGATTATCGTTGTACTTATAGTTTTGGTAATCTTGATTACACTTTAATTATTTGTATAAACTTTTTAAAATTGACAAGAAGTATTTGCCGGCCAACTAAACCTGACCCGTACTAAAATCCTGTTTCGACCCACTACCCAACCTGTGGCAATCTAATGAATATCAAAATAAGTGCTATGACAAACCATTTTTACCCATTCTCCTGCTGACCCGAATTAAATCAATTCGAGAGCTTTCTTGTTTTTGAAAAAAAAAAAAACTTTTGTTTGTGCAGGTGCCCTTGTCACTTGCAATAAGGGTAACAACTCTTCGAGGAACATTAAGAGTACACATCAAACCTCCACCATCAGATCAAATCTGGTTTGGTTTCACATCGATGCCTGCTATAGATTTTAGTTTGGAGTCTGCTGTTGGTGATCACAAGATAACCAGTGGACATATCGCATTGTTCATCATTAATAAATTTAAGGTCAGATGAATTTACTTTGGCAAGTTGTGCCTTCAATGGCATGTTTTGCTTTTCAGGTCAAACATTAACTTCTGAAATTCAGAAATTGTATCAAACTCTGTTAAACATTTCGACAAACCCTTTCGTTATTATCGTATTAGTGGTTACAGACAGGGGTGTGAATGAGCCAATTCGAGCTCGCCTAAGCTCTATCTAAGGTCAGTTCGTTTCGAGCTCTGAGTTAGGCTCGTGAGTAGTTATTTTTATATATATTTATAATTATAATTTTTATATACAACATAATAACTATTATTTTTATTGTAGTTTTATATACAACAACAACAATAATAATAATAATAATAATAATAATAATAATAATAATAATTATTATTATTATTATTATTATTATATAAATACATATTAAATAAAAGTTATATAAACGATAGGCTTGTGCGCGTACTTGAGCTCGATAAGTGAAGCTCAGACTCGTTTATTAAACACGTTTATTTTTATGCTTGAGCTCCTTTAAGCTTGGCTCGATTCGAGCTTTTAGCGAGCTGATTTCGAGTAGCTCACAAGCAGCTTGGCTCATTTGCACCCTAGTTACAGAGTTCGAATTTGATTTGAATTTTCTAAAAAATTCATATAGTTTTGAATTAAAATTTCTGTGCAGTTGACTTTATGTTGGCTGTAGCTTCTGATATTATGCATGTTTTACTTCCACAGGCGGCTATTCGTGAAACCATGGTACTCCCCAACTCCGAAAGTGTAACCATTCCCTTTATGATAGCAGAAAAGAACGACTGGATCCCACACAAAGCCGCACCATTCATTTGGACCAACCCCGAACTCACCACTGAGCCGGCCACCGAACGGACGGTCATACACGAAGTCCATCGTTCCCAATCTTCCACTGAGACTCACCCACAAGAAGCACAAGATGTCCATACAAGTAGCAGAAGCAGTACAGAAACCACACATGATAAAACAACATTCAGTCAATCGGACGATGAAAAGTCACCAGCAAATGATGATGAAAAATCAGCAGCAACTGATGAGAAAACCCCGTTGCTAGAAAGCGACAAACAGCCACCGCCGCAAGATGTGGCAGTGGAAGAAAACCAACTAGTTACATTTCCGGATTGGCGTCGTCCATCACCGTCACAACCTCAGGTGGTGGTGGTGGAAGAAAACAATGAGGCGGCAGAAGGAGAGTTAAGAAGAATGGGAACAAGGGCGAAGATGCTAGGATTACGGAAAAAAATGGGGGAGAAACTTGATGAAAAGAGACGTAATCTTGAAGAGAAAGGGAGGCATATCGTCGAGAAGATGCGAGGACCTGGAGGTGGAGGGATTTGATTTGTATATTTTTCGGTTTCGGATTTGGATTTGCATATGGGTCGGAATTTGTAGTCTGTACGTTATTGGGACCGCAGTTGTTGAAAGGTTTTAATGCTTATTTCTGCATTTGAAAACATCTGCTTGATAATTTTTTTAGGCTAAACTCGGTTCTGTCATTTTATTTTGATTCGTTGTTTGATGATGGAGTTTAATTCTTTAGTAACCCGCCTTCATGTAGCCCTTTTATTTAAATGAGTCGTCGTCGTCATCATCATCATACTCGGTAAATCCCGTCAATAGCAAAGCAAAGGTAGGGTCTGAGGAGGGTAAGATGTAGACAGCCTTGCCTCTACCCTGTTGGAATAGAGAGGCTGCTTCTAGTGAGACCCCCAGCTCGATAGTAGTTTTGCATCAAGCCTTGGACAAAAGGTACATAACACTTAGCAATTGGGACAAAAACCGATTGGTGCATGTACCCCCTTGTCTTTCGGCTATCAACGCCACTACATGATGCATGATTAACCGTCCGCCGCTTTTAACGTTATTTTCACGAAATTAATAAAATAACGATTTAAATGAGTCAACGGGTTGTAAACAGGTATTCGAGTTGGGTTGTAACGAAACAGCTTAAATAGAAGAAAAGAGTAGTTGATACCGGAAGTCCCTAGGCATTATTGAACAGCTTAAACGAGTGAAGAAAATTATTTTTGGTATTTTTATTTGCTAAGTTAATAGATCAGAATTCATGTTATTTACATGAATGGTGTTATGGTAAGTCCAAAGTCCGTTTTGGTCGTAAGTTGGAATTTCACTTTTGGTTATTTACATGGATGGAATTATGGTAAGTGCAAGGTTCGTTTTTTGTTTTTGCCTGATTATCACACTTTTGGTCCTTAGACCATATGTAATGGGGCTTTATAGGGGCATGAAAGGTTTGATAATGCCCTTACACCATTCCTCATGGGCATTGTAGGGGCATGAAGGGGGATGGACATTTATAGAATAATGCACAATAAAGAAGAAAAACAAAGAAACTAATAAATGAAGGGGCATTATCAAGTTTTAACCATTACATGAAGCATTATGATGGTGATATGGCAAAAAATACCCTTTAAGGGGCATTAACCATTACTCATGGTCTTATAATTGATCGACTTTTATTTGTTACTTAAAATCTTTTAGAGTGACCGTGTTTAGTTAAATACAAGAAAACCCAGCCCCCTTTGCTCCTCCTACAACCATCTCACCCTCATCTCGTTTAACCCACTTAAATAAATTTTCTTAAGAGGAAAAGAGGAGTAGAGGCAGACCGAAAATGACTTGGGATGAGCGGATTAGACATGATTTGCTAGATTTGCACCTCTCAGAGGACATGGTCGAGGATAGGACTTCGTGGAGACGTAGGATTGAGGTTAAGGACTTTTAGGAGGTGGGTCTGGTTTTGTTTTAGGTTCTTGTCTTAGAAGGTTAATTTTCAATTATATATATATATATATATATATATATATATTAGGTTTTCACTATTTCTAGCTGTCGTAGTTTTACTAAGAAATATTTTCAATGTGTGTATTTTAATTCTTTTAGTTCTACGTTTTTATTGTAGTTGTGTGCCTGAGTATGTTGTTTGGAATCTTATGTCTTGGTTTTAGTTTTGGAGCCGGGGGTCTCATTGGAAGCGGTCTCTCTATACCTTGGGATAGAGGTAAGGCGTGCTTGCATCCCACCCTCACCAGACCCTATTAATAGCCTAGTTATAGATGGGATTATACTGGGTAAGGTTGTTGTTGTAAATAAATTTTCTTAAGTGAAGCTATCAAATTCTATATCTTGTAGCATAAGATGAGCTTGCTCGTAGTATTACATTTGTTATAATGAGAACCCGTATAAATGCCTTTTGCTTGTCTCCAATTAACTGCATGGTAGAGTTAACTAACTATACGCATGAGTTGAAAGCAAACAACAAAATCATTGCTTCAAAATCGGTTCCTGAAGAAACACGGAATCATCACCGAGATGATTGAAACCGCTTTCTCTGAGAGGATGGAGAATCACACATTGTTCTTCCTTCGGTATCCAGATCTGCAAAAGAGAAGATAAAAGTGGGACTGTAGAGATGGCCGGTATGGGAAGAATCTCATAGTTCTAGCTACAAAGTGTGGCGGATCCATATCTTGTGCCCTAATAATGAGGTGAACACCTCTTTATATAGGAGATATGGGTCTCCCCTAACCTCAATGGGTCAGACCCAGTTAAGGGTTATCTCTACAAGTCCCCAGCCCAATGTAGTGTAAACTACAACGCGTTGGGCCTCATGGTTAGGTTAAGTAACAATAATAAATAAGTAATATAAAAACAATAAGTAACGGGAATGTCAGACCGCTCGGGTTGGGTCCAATACCATACCCCATCATGTCTCCCAGTCTAGTGTTGCTCCCGCATGCAAGCGTGCGAGGAGCACTAGACTTATTAAGAGTGCTCGGAAGTGAATAATATGAGTTTTAGGCTTACCTGTCGCCCGGGTGCGGGAAAGTTGTTGGCCATGCTTGTTGCGTTTGTCTTTAGTTGTGAGTAGAGATAGTGGAGTAGTGAACATCATACGATCGTGGAAACTGGTTCGGCAAACCTGGCGCACGTTGATTGGTTGCAGGCAATTGCCATTTGTACTGGTACATTACCATGAGCTTGTCAAGGTTGCGCGTATGCGATTAGGTCTCGTGCATGGCTTATGCATCATTTGGGACCATACCCCTTCAGGTCCCCCCCAGTCCAGTGTTTCTCCCATGCGCGGATGACAAATGGGTGGAATTTTGGAGTAGATGAGTGTCTTCCCTTCGGGTGATTTTTTGAGTGTGGCTCAACTTTAGCCGTGCGGGTTACTGTACAATATTCACCCTTTGGGGTGACTTCTATTAGTTAGCGCATGGTGTGCGTGTCTTTAGCCTTGAGGAATATGTATACCTAGTGTTTGAATCTTTGTAAACTGTTGTTTACAATATTTGCACGTGTTAATCCACTTTGTGCAGGTTATCGCGAATGAGAATTGGCGTAAAGTTGCGTCAGGGTAATGAAGTGGAAGCCCGAGCCTGCGTTGATCCTCATGTGTGCACAACAACAATCCGGCGTCGAGCAAGGAGCTGCGGCTTGCCTTGAAGATTGTAGGTGTAAACGAAACTTTGTTGTAGCCGATGTGTTTTTGCATATACCCAAAGTGGTGCGTGCATTTGTAGTACAATTTATATTTTGTAAGTGTGTTCATATGTAACTAAACATGCGCATGGGCTACTTACGTGCTATATATAAAGGAGCATGCGCGTATGGCGACTTACGTGCTCGTATGTAGAGCAGTGGTCTCGCACGGAGACTGGTGTGCTCGTATGTAAAAGGAGCGTGTGAGTATGGCGACTTACGTGCCCATAAGTAGAGGAGCATGCAACTGCTAGCGCATGTGTGCTCACTCATATGTAAAGGAGCATGCGCGTATGGCGACTTACGTGCTTGTTCGTAGAGCAGCAGTCTCGCACAGAGACTGGCGCGCTCGCATGTAGAGCGGTAGACTCGTATGGAGACTGGCGTGCTCGTATGTAAAGGAGCATGCGCGTATGGCGACTTACGTACTCGTATGTAATGGAGCATGCCCGTAAAGTGACTTATGTGCTCATAAGTAGAGGAGCATGCGCGTATGGCAGTAGTCTCGCACGGAGATTGGCACGCTCGCATGTAGAGCGGCAGACTCGTATGGAGACTGGCTTGCTCGTATGTAGTGGAACTTGCGATCCTATGTAGTGGATCTTTTTAGGCCTTCATCGGAGTGCGTGAGGATCGCTCACCGCGTTTTACCGATTGAATATATTTCCTGACCTGCAGATAAGTTAACAAGGTAAATTGTAATAAAAGGTTGGATATATGGAAAATATTGTACCGAAACTTTGTCCTTAGGAGGTGTTTGTGTTGTACATCCATACTCCGCAATATATGTGTCACACCCCAACTGATGACGGAAACATTGAAGTGAGACGAAATAGATTGCTCGAGACATCATAACACTAATGTGACAATAGTTAAATTCAAAACAGATTTCATTTCATTAATATTCATTGTCAAAACATTACAAGGAAACAAAATTCAACATGGAATAATTCAAAACACAATAAAGTTAACAATAACGAAATAAAAAATCTAGTAATTCTAAATGCGTTTCTAGTGTCGTCCTTACTAGATTTCGTCATAATCAACATCATCAACCTGCAACATGTTTAAAATTATAGTTCAACACAAAAGCATTGGCGAGTACACAAGTTTGGTATAACATAAGTAGATAAAAGCGTTTAACGAATCCACATGGCAAAATAGTAAACTAGATTAATGTAAACATGGCATGTGAATATACAAGTCAATCCTCTAGTGTCACCGCAAAATAGAATAATCTTAACATGACCACAAGAATACGGGGTGTGCGTTACTCCTATAGCGCTATACATGTTAAGGGGAGGCTCGTACGAAGTTAATGACAAATAGCATCACATAAGAGTATTCCAAGTATACAAATCACGTATTACGTATCTTAGCATGTATGATGGATTGTTTGTGTTTGCATAAAGTATAAGTGTGGGTTGTGTACTTTGACAGGTAAACATGTTGCACCCAAAAGTATAAAGCGTAAAAAGGGTGTTCGAGTGTACTCACGGTTTTGCAAAGCTTCCTTTGTTAAATCCCGTGAAGAGTTTGGTTGATTGGAGAACCGAACACCGAGTTATCCTACACGAGGAAACGTAGGTGTGTGAGTATTGGAATGATAACTGATGATTTGGATTAGAGTTTAAAGTATGTGAAAAGTATCTATTCAAGAAAGTAATTATCTAGACGTTAACACTCGTTTTTGACACTATAAACCTCATAGGGTGTTTGTGATTTCATGGGTCATGCCCATTAGAATCGTAACGAGGAGGTTAAGTCATAGATAATATAACCCAATATTAGGACAAGTAACCATATGATCATTGTCAAAAGTTCGGTTATGTATAAGTCTCATGTATATATTATATAATATATATTAAGTTCATCATATATGCCATAGATTATCATAGAAGTCATGCATGGAGGTAGGATGATAAACATCCATTAAACCTCTTTCGTAAGAGTCACCAATACACAAATTGTCACAAGGACAATTCAGATGGTCATGAATGGAATAAAAGAAATACTTCACTAAACTATGTATCGACCAAGTAAGCAAGCTAGGTGCGTGCATCCAGAACATGGCAACGTATGGGGACGTGTCGTAGCCTTGTTACTCAATTAAAGGTCGAACATAATTTAGTGGTTAACTTAGAAATCTTCAAGTGAGGTGGTGGATTGAAAGTAGGATAGCCAAAGCTTCCAAGTAATCACACCTATACCAAAACACAAGCTTTGTCAAGCTTGGATGGTTCCAACACTTGTGGGTTTTACAAAACATAAAGTTTAGAGGTATTTTACACCTCCTCATTTGTATGAAACAACTCTAGCTAAATCACTAATCGGGTTTGATTAGAGGCACATGTAGCACAAGTTTGTTTAGTAAAAAGTATTTTTAAATAAAATTTACAAGTTCATCTTCCAAAACAGAAAGTTTGGCCTTAAAAATGATATTGCTCCATCTTGGTTTTCCACGGAAAATCCGTTGTAACATCCCTAGAGGCTTTACAAACTTTGTTGAGGAAGAAGAAGTGAAGAAAACAGGAAAATATTGAAGTTACAAGAAATTAAAAACAAGCAGAAAGTTATGCTGCACTTTGGCCTCTATTTTGGTGTGGTTTCACCTCAGTTTGCCCAAGCAAACATCTCGAAACCTTCCTAGAGGTTATCTAAGTGTTGTAGCAGAAGAAACCATGATGAAATAGTAGGAGAACTGAGTTAGAACTCACTAAAAACTCAGATTTTGCTGTTGTGTTTTTTGGAAGTATTTAGTGATTTAGAGAGTGTTTTGGGAGGCTTGGAAGCTTTGTAAAGTGGAGAACTGGCTGGAATATAAGAGGTACTTATAGGTAAAGGATTAGGGTTTAAGTTAGGTGGGCTTTGGACAAGATTAGTGAGAGTTTAAGCTTGAAAACAAGCCCAAACCAACCCTAAAGGTTGGCCCGATCGCAATAGGGTTGGTCCCTTTTTTTTGCTAATTAATGTTATATATTATGTTATATGATGATTAATATTATATATATAACATATATTATCATTTGGTAACCTATTTTAGGTGGTTGGTCATTATAATCTCATGGTTACAAAAAAAAATACATTTTCAAGTGTTCAAAATATCAAAATGTCAATTGTTTAAGGAGGTGTCAAATAATTATAAGTCTCGCGTTTGAATTAACCAAGTGTCTTGCATGGATGGAGCATTTAAGAATTGCGAATATATGATAAAGATTCACGAGTTAACTTGCGTTTATACATCATGTAACAAACAGGTGTAAGAGTCGATGTATAAATATGTATGAATGACGCGAATTTTATATAAAATATCATTTATATTACAATCAAAGTCTCAGAATTACAATGATTTAAAATACCATACGATTACAAGGAAATGAGCTTCCAAAAATAGAATTACGATACGAACTTTCTAAAAATGGAAAGTTGCGAAAAGCGAGGCGTTACAGTCTCCCCTCCTTTAGGAAATTTCATCCTGAAATTTAGGAAGGTGCAAGGAACATATGCGGATACTTGTTCTTCATATCGCTTTCGAGTTCCCAAGTAAACTCAGCGCCACGTTTTCCTTCCCATCGAACCTTCACGATAGGAATTCGACTGCGCCTTAATTGCTTGGTCCCTCGATCCATGATCTCAACAGGTTTTTCCACGAAGTGCATGGTTTCATTGATTTGAAGATCTTCAAGCGGAACTTTGAGTCCTTATTCGGCTAGACATTTCTTGAGATTCGAAACATGAAACGTTGGGTGAGCGTTGCTGAGTTCTTGAGGTAGATCCAGTTGATACGCTACCTTGCCAATCCTTTCGAGGATCTTGAAGGGACCTACAAAGCGAGGAGCACGTTTTCCTTTCTTACCAAACTGAACCACACCCTTCCAAGGGGATACCTTGAGAAGTACATGAGCACCTACGTTGAATTCCAGAGGTTTGCTTCTTTTGTCAGCATAACTCTTTTGTCGGCTTCTGGCTTTGAGGAGATTATCACGAATTTGCAGGATCTTGTCCGTCGTATCTTGTATAAGTTCGGGACCGGTGATTTGAGCTTCTTTGATCTTGTGCCAACAAATAGGCAATCGGCACTTACGACCATAGAATGCTTCAAATGGTGCCATTTGAATACTAGCGTGATAACTGTGTTGTACAAGAATTCTATCAAAGGTAAGTGCGAATCCCAATTTCCACCAAAATTGATTACGCATGAACGAAGCACCCTCTAGAGTTTGGATAATACGCTCGGTTTGACCGTCGGACTGAGGGTGAAAAGCGGTACTAAGATTAAGACGAGTACCAAGAGAGGTTTGAAACGTTTACCACATGAAGGAGGTAAAACGAGCGTCGCGATAAGAAATGATGTCAATGGGAATACCATGACGACAAATGATCTCCTCGTAGATACGAGCCAATTTCTCGACTTTGTAATCCTCACGAATGGGGAGGAAATGAGCGGATTTGGTCAAACAATCAATGATAACCCAAATACTATCATGACCAGAAGTAGTGCGAGGAAGCTTAGTAATGAAGTCCATAGCAATGCTCTCCCATTTCCAGAAAGGAATCTCTGGTTGTTCGAGTAAGCCAGAGGGACGCTGATGTTCGGCTTTGACTTTAGAGCACGTAAGACATTTCGAGACGTAGAGGGCGATATCTCTCTTCATGCCAGGCCACCAGTAAGATGTACGAAGGTTGTGGTACATCTTGTCAGCGCCAGGATGAACGGAATATCGAGACTTGTGGGCTTCATCCATCAAAGTTTTTTGATGGTCGCTACGATCAGAAATCCAGATACGATTGAGGTAGTAAAGAATGTCATCAGACTTAGACTCGAGGAGGTTTTCGACACCACACTTTAATTCATTATCGAGGTTACCCTCATTAATGGCTGAGTATTGTGCCTTGCGAATTAGCCCGTTAAGTTTTCCCAAGGTTTGGTAGCAACGAATACTCTTTACATGAGTTTTACGACTAAGTGCATCGGCTAAAACATTCGCTTTGCCAGTGTGGTAGCGAATATCACAGTCGTAGTCGTTTAAAAATTCTACCCAACGACGTTGGCACATGTTGAGTTCCTTCTGATCGAAGATGTGCTGACGGCTCTTATGGTCGGTGAAGACCGTACACTTAGTACCATAAAGGTAGTGTCGCCAAATCTTCAATGCAAAAACAACTGCACCAAGTTCAAGGTCGTGCGTAGTATAGTTCTTCTTATGGATTTTGAGTTGTCTCGACGCGTAAGCGATAACCTTGTCCCGTTGCATAACAACGTAACCAAGGCCTTGGTTCGAGGCGTCGCAATACACGACGAAATCATCGTTTCCATCAGAAAATGTGAGGATAAGAGCATTGCAAAGCATGTCCTTGAGGGTTTGGAAAGATTCCTCTTGTTCGAGACCCCAAACAAAAGGTTCATCTTTTTTAGTCAAAGACGTAAGAGGAACGGCGATATTAGAAAAGTTCGAAATGAAGCGACGATAGTAACCAGCTAAACCAAGAAATGAAAGGATTTCAGACAGAGACTTAGGAGCAAACCAATTCTTCACGCTTCAATTTTCGCAGGATCAACATGAATACCGAGTTCGTTGACGACATAACCAAGGAATTGAACCTCTTTTAGCCAAAATTCACGCTTGGAGAATTTGGCGTAAAGACGTTCAGTATGCAAAAGCTGGAGGATAAGACGCAAGTGTCGCTCGTGCTCTCCTTGTGTCTTGGAATAGATGAGAATATCTTCGATGAAAACAATCACGAAGCGGTCGAGGTAAGGTTTGCACACACGATTCATCAAATCCATGAACACCGCAGGTGCGTTGGTCAAACCAAAAGGCATGACCACGAACTCGTAGTGCCCATAATGTGTACGAAATGTGGTTTTGGGTATATATTCTTCGAGAACTCGAAGTTGATGGTAACCAGAACGGAGATCGATTTTTGAGGAGCAGGTCGCGCCTTGAAGTTGATCGAAGAGATCGTCAATACGTGAAGAGGATATCGGTTTTTTACTGTAAGGTTATTAAGCTCACGATAATCAATGCACATCCGAAAAGATCCATCTTTCTTCTTGAAGAACAGAACAGGAGTGCCCCAAGGAGAAGTGCTAGGGCGAATGAAGCCTTTATCAAGAAGTTCTTGAAGTTGGCTAGATAGCTCTTGCATCTCTGCGGGTGCTAGACGATAAGGAGCCTTCGCAACAGGGGTTGCGCCAGGTACGAGGTCGATGAGAAAGTCAACAGAACGGGGAGGAGGAGGACCAGGAAGATCCTTTGGGAAGACATCAGGGAAATCGCGAACAACAGGAATGTCACTCACGCTTGGACCCTTGTCTTTCTTTTCCATAATGTGGGCGAGAAAGGCGAAGTATTCCTTATGTAAGTACTTGTTTGCTTGGGTACACGACATAAGCTTGAGACCTTTAGAAGGTTTCTCGCCATAGACATGTAAGGAATCACCATTGCGAAGGGGGAGGCGGATGAACTTTTCAGAACAAACGACTTCAGCACGAACTTGCCTAAGCCAATCCATGCCTACTATGACATCATAGCTACCCATTTACATGGATATGAGATCAATGGAAAAAGTATGATCGTTTAGATTCAAGGAACACTTAGAAAGGACAGAATCAACAGTGACGGACTTTCCGTTAGCAACTTCGACTGCGAATGGTTTGGGCAACTTAGAACGTCTACACTTTAGCAATGGTTCGAATTCAACGGATACAAAACTTTTATCCGCGCTAGTATCAAATAAACACAAAGCATAAACATAGTTAACGAGAAACATACCAGTGATGAAATCGTTGGCGTTCTGAGCCTGAGCTGCAGTGATGACGAATGCTCGACCACGAGCTTGCTGCTGCTGCTGGTTGTTGTTGTTGCGTTGCGTGCAAGTGTTTGCGAGATGGTTAAGATCCCCGCACTTGAAACAGGCTCGAACTATGGTTGCTGGTGGTTGGGTTTGGCTTGCAGCAGGGTTTTGAGGTGCTGTGATGGCTTGGGCTTGGGTTGCAGGGGTTGGTGGAACACTTCGACACTGAGGAGCAAAGTGTCCAAACCTATTGCAACTGGTGCAAAGGCGGCAGGGGGCGTTAACGGGATGGTGGTAAGGGCATGTGTTACACTTAGGATGCGGCCCAGTGTACGCCTTTCTAGTGTAATCATGGTTGGTTGGAGCAAATTGTTGGATAGGTTGTGGGTTTGGCGGAGTGACTACCGCGCAATTCTGGCTCGAAGCCTTCCGCTTCTTGCCTTTGTTGTTGTTTCTTGGGGTTTTGGATGGGGTAGGCTTAGTGGTGACATCGGTGGTAGCTTGGTGAGCATTCTTTGATGGAGCCTTGGTGGAGGCTTCATTAAGAACGTGGTTATCGTTAAGATTGGCGGCTAATTGGAAGGTATCATCAAGCATTTTGGGGGAAGCGGCGTCGGCAAGGCTCATGAGGTGAGGAGGAAGGTAGCGTATGTATTTTGCAATAGCCTTCTCGGTAGTGTCGATTTGGTTAGGGCAAATTGCACCAAGCTGCTTGAAACGGGCCGTGAGGCTAGCGTTGTCGTTCCCAATTTGCTTAAGGTTCCAGAACTCGTTCTCGAGTTTTTGGCGCTCGTGAGGAGGACATAATTCCTTCTCGATAAGTTGTTTAAGGTCGGCTCATGAGAGGGCGTGTGCGGCTTCGTTGCCTCGTGCGTTACGCACGGAGGTCCACCAATCGAGAGCCCTCGATCGGAAGACGCCCGTTGCGTTAATCATACGCAAGTGGTCGGGACAACCAGTCTGGAGGAATGTTACTTCAATGGCGTCGAACCATTGATGCATCACAGTGGCGTCATCTTCGCCAGTAAAAGGCAAGGGGTTACAAGAGTTGAACTGCTTGAAGGTGAAAGTCGACCTAGGTGTCTCCACCTTAGAATCGACTGAGGCGTGAGGTGATTTGACGTGGGTAGCAGCGGGTTGAATCTTGCTTACAAGGGTAGGATTTTGGCCATTTTCTTGGCCATGAACTTCATACATTCCTTCTTCGACATTGTGTCGGAGTTGTTGGAGCCTTTCTTTGATGAAGACTTGGACTTCGACTTCTTATTGTGGGAGTTAGAGTTGCTTGGAGCAGACATCTAGAGGATCGAAAATAGGGGAAAGGATGAGACTTGATCATAATATGTTTACAAAAATCACGTTTTGCATGTTTGAGCATGTATGTATCACATAGCACGTATGAGTTCACATAGATTGCATAAGTATAACAAGTATTCAAAAGCGTAAACACGTATGAATGCATAAAGGAGTATAAATTTAGTTGGTTCACGAGAATTATTATTGTCTTTGATTGTGAGAGACGTGCGAATTGTGTAACGGTTTTGAAATGAACGAGGTAACAAGTATTAAAACACATAGGAATTGAGATAACATAAAAGAGAGGCTTAACAAAACATTGGAGTGTTTCGGGTAGAGAAACGTCGACTATTCCGAAGTGAATCGAAGATCCTTTCGAGTTAGGGAGACATGTTTTGGCCTAATAGGTAAAATACTCTCGTCGAGAAGCGGTTAACGGTATTTTACCCTTCCAGTTACTACATGTCCCTAATCGATTGGAAAATCAAAACTTTTGCGAGATTGAAAATCGAGGAATAGGACTAGTTGACAAGGTGCGGGTTTCACCCTTAACTTGACAACGTCCTACCCTAAATGTGGTTGGTACTTACCGAACGAGGAGCAAATTCCAACTCATTGATGAGGGTCCACTAGAGTAAGAAATAGAAATTTTACATCAAGGTATGGATATCACTCCTAACTTGAAGGCGTAATTTCGTGAAAAATCGAATAGGCGGATTGAGAGTCGTTCACCAAAGTGTGGGTTTCACGCCTATTTTGGTGAAGTCATCTCCTTTGTAATGTGAGTGTCTTTAAGTCTTCAAGTGTGTACATTGTATAAATGTTTTAGGAAAGACATATTGCATGTTTAGACAAAAGGAATAGAAAGAAGCAAAGTAGGAAGAAGTTAACATTTTAAGCATGAATCAAGAATGTTTAAATGAGTCACTTAAACTATAGACTAGGTCGAACATGGCAATTCTACCTAATTCTCTATAGTTATGGCTCTGATACCAATCAGTCACACCCAACCGATGACGGAAACATTGAAGTGAGACGAAATAGATTGCTCGAGACATCATAACACTAATGTGACAATAGTAAAATTCAAAATAGATTTCATTTCATTAATATTCATTGTCAAAACAATACAAGGAAACAACATTCAACACGGAATAATTCAAAATACAACAAAGTTTAACATAACGAAATAACATAATCTAGTAATTCTAAATGCGTTTCTAATGTCGTCCCTACTAGATTTCGTCATAATCAATATCATCAACCTACAACATGTTTAAAAGTATAGTTCAACACAAAAGCATTGGCGAGTACACAAGTTTGGTATAACATAAGTAGATAAAAACGTTTAAACGAATCCACATGGCAAAATAGTAAACTAGATTAATGTAAACATGGCTGTGAATATACAAGTCAATCCTCTAGTATCACCAAAAAATAGAATAATCTTAACATGACCACAAGAATACGGGAGGTGCGTTACTCCTATAGCGCTATACATGTTAAGGGGAGGCTCGTACGAAGTTAATGACAAATAGCATCACATAAGAGTATTCCAAGCCTACAAATCACGTATTACGTATCTTAGCATGTATGATGGATTGTTTGTGTTTGCATAAAGTATAAGTGTGGGTTGTGTAATTTGATAGGTAAACATGTTGCACCCAAAAGTGTAAAACGTAAAAAGGGTGTTCGATTGTGCTCACGGTTTTGCAAAGCTTCCTTTGTTAAATCCCGTGAAGAGTTTGGTTGATTGGAGAACGGAACACCGAGTTATCCTACACGAGGAAACGTAGGTGTGTGAGTATTGGAATGAACAGAGGATTTGGATTAAGAGTTTAAAGTATGTCAAAAGTAAGTATTCAATAAAGTAATTATCTAGACGTTAACACTCGTTTTTGACACTATAAACCCCGCAGGGTGTTTGTGATTTCATGGGTCATGCCCATTAGAATCGAAACAAGGAGGTTAAGTCCTAGATAATATAACCGAATATTAGGACAAGTAACCATATGATCATTGTCAAAAGTTCGGTTATGTATAAGTCTATTTATGTATATATTATATAATATATATTAAGTTCATCATATTTGCATGGAGGTAGGATGATAAACATCCATTAAACATCTTTCGTAAGATTCACCAATACACAAATTGTCAAAAGGACAATCCGGATGGTCATGAATGGAATAAAAGAAATACTTCACTAAACTATGTATCGATCAAGTAAGCAAGCTAGGTGCGTGCATCCCGTACATGGCAACGTTTGGGGACGTGTCGTAGCCTTGTTACTCAATTAAAGGTCGAACATAATTTAGTGGTTAACTTAGAAATCATCAAGTGAGGTGGTGGATTGAAAGTAGGATAGTCAAAGCTTCCAATTAATCACACATTTACCAAAACACAAGCTTTGTCAAGCTTGGATGGTTTCAACACTTATGGGTTAAAACCCTTTACAAAACAGAAAGTTTTGAGGTATTTTACACCTCTTAATTGGTATGAAACAACTCTAGCTAACTTACTAATCATGAGTTTGATTAGAGGCACATGTAGCACAAGTTTGTTTAGTAAAAAGTATGTTTAAATAAAGTTAACAAGTTCATCTTCCATAACAGAAAGTTTGGCCTTAAAAATGGTATTGCTCCACCTTGGTTTTCCGTGGAAAACATGTGGTAACATCCCTAGAGGCTTTACAAACTTTGTTGAGGAAGAAGAAGTGAAGAAAACATGAAAATATTGAAGTTACAAGAAATTAAAAACAAGCAGAAAGTTTTGCTGCACTTTGGCCTCTATTTTGGTGTGGTTTCACCTGAGTTTGCCCAAGCAAACTTGTGAAAACCTTTTTAGAGGTTATCCAAGTGTTGTAGAAGAAGAAACACGGATGAAATAGTAGGAGAAGTGAGTTAGAACTCACTAAAAACTCAGATTTGATGTTGTGTTTTCTGGAAGTATTTAGGGATTTAGAGAGTGGTTTGGAAGGCTTGAAGGCTTTGTAAAGTGAAAAAATGACTGGAATATAAGAGGTACTTATAGGGAAAGGATTAGGGTTTAAGTTTGGTGGGCTTTGGACAAGATTACTGAGAGTTTAAGCTTGAAAAAAAGCCCAAACCAACCCCAAAGGCTGGCCCGATCGCAATAGGGCTGGTCCCTTTTTATTTTTATTTTTTTACTAGTTAATGTTATATATTATGTTATATGATGATTAATATTGTATATATAACATATATATCATTCGGTAACCTATTTTAGGTGTTTGGTCATTATAATCTCATGGTTACTAAAAAAAAATACATTTTCAAGTGTTCAAAATATCGAAATGTGAATTGGTTAAGGAGGTGTCAAATAATTATAAGTCTCGCATTTGAATTAACCAAGTGTCTTGCATGGATGGAGCATTTAAGAATTGCGAATATATGATAAAGATTCTCGAGTTAACTTGCGTTTATACATCATGTAACAAACAGGTGTAAGAGTCAATGTATAAATATGTATGAATAACGCGAATTTTATATAAAATATCATTTCTATTACAATCAAAGTCCCTGAATTACAATGATTTAAAATACGATACGATTACAAGGGAATGAGCTTCCAAAAATAGAATTACGATACGAACTTTCTAAAATGGAAAGTTGCGAAAAGCGAGGCGTTACAATATGAACAATTTTCATCCTCCAAATGGTGTTGCACCATGCTAGTAATTCAATTTATAGCTGCTAAATAGATGTAGTAGCATTGTAGCAATATTGATAAGCAACGAATGTATGTTCGTTATAAAATATGCCGCATGTAACATGCATGTTGATAAGGCAAATTGTTGGAGTATGCTAGAAGGCGTTGAAACCATTCATATATGTTTAAAAGTCATGACACTTAATTAAGTGTCAGTTTATAACATTTGTATGGGCCGTTCATGAGAAATATTGTAAGTTGCGATGGCAAGGATAGTTATGACCTTGGTTTTGCATAATGTCTTAAAAAATTATTTATTGTATGAGAATAATAAAAATCCTCTAGATCTTGTTGTGCCCGTAGTTCTTAATTATATATATATATATATATATATATATATAGGGGGGGCCGCTAAAATGAAAACCACCACGAGTTGTGAGAACCGTGAAAACTTTTTGATCCGGGGCGAGTTGGGCCAAAAAGAATTTTCTTAAATGTAGATGAATATATGATAAACAAATCTGTAGAAAAAATTTCAAAAAAAGTCGTGTATGTAGTTTTGGTCACCACAAGTTTTTTTACGGTAGGTGTAAAAATTAAATTTAAAATTTATGGTAGGCGTAAAAAAACTTGTGGTGGTCAAAACTACATACACGACAATATTTTTTTGAATTTTTTTACAGATGTGTTTATAATATATTTATCTACGTTTATAAAAAAATTGGCCCAATTCGCCCCAGATCAAAAAGTTCTCACGGTTCTCGCAACTCGTGGTGTTTTTCATTTTAGCGGCTCCCTGTATATATATATATATTATAATAAGACAGTAGGCTTAACGTCAATGAATAAATGTGTCAATTACCAAGGTATTAAAAGCGTCCCTATATAATACCTGAAGGGGTGATTTGTGTGCAAACTTGTAAGTTGTTGTGCAAGTTTGAAAAAAAAAAACACACATGTGAACACACGAATATGTTTTGACATGTGCATGTGGATTCTCCACAAATATGAACACCCCAAAAACATTTTTAGCTTCTTCTAAAGAAAAGAGTTGACGCAGAGGGTATATGGCGCCAAACTATGGAGTACGGTTCTTCTACTCCCAAACACTTGTATCAGGTGACTTAATAAAAGTATCTGCATATTTTATTCAATTAACAAATCCAGTCACACTAGCCAAAAATCGATTAATGCACTTGAAATGTGTGGTCCTTAGTGATATGGATAGCTCTAAAACATAAACATGGTTACTGTGTAAGATGCGTTAAGCATTAACTCAAACATAAAGGTCCAAATTTGCAAAATCTGAATTTGCGTAGATCAAAGCACGTGTATGTATGATCAGCAAAGGTTTAAGTTTATTTTTATCCTATTCCAATATAGTAGTTTGCAATAGCTTTTGAAGCTTTAATCTATTCTCCATAATGCCAAGTTCTAAATGCCAACAACTAAATGGGTTGAGCGACAGCAGGCAAGTACTCCGGCGTGTTAGAAAGGAAAGACTAACCTTGGAATAAACCGCAGCTAATCGACAGCCGGATATCCTGCGGCAGTTAATCCACAGCTGCATATCCAGCTAATCTTCAGCAATCAAACAGCAAAGATAAAGACAGCTAGCAATCAGCCGCTGTCTTCTATATTTAGATTGCGTTTTTTGTGTATAAATAGAATACCCGTCTTTGTAATGATAAGTACAAAATACACACATCAATTCAGTGTTCTTGAATCAACTTTCTATCATGGTATCAGAGCAGTGTCGTTCTTGACCTGTTCATCATCTACCTTGCTCACCCAAAACCGAATCATCCTCTCAACCAAGCTGTCATGGCCGAAGCCGGTAACTTGGGAGAAGATTTATCCATTCAAATCGCCAATCTGCTCAAAAATGGCCTTAACCCACAAAACCGAAACCCAAAACTATCCGATAACCTTCAAATAAACCTCAAGCTCAATAGTCAGAATTACGCCTTATGGACCCGGATGATGAGGGTAGCCATAGGCGGTAAGTCAAAAACCTTTCTAAATCATCTATCAACCAACCCACCAAATCAAACCAGCGAGCAGTATGAGCAATGGGAACAAGACGACCTAGTCGTCTTCTCATGGCTCATACAGAACATCGAACCAACTCTTGCCAGCAATCTAACCGAATTCCCAACAGCAAAATCGCTGTGGGATGCCCTAGCTATAACATATAGCAGTGGGCGTGACAAGCTCCAAACTTTCAATCTACATGTCAAGGCGAATGAAATCAAACAGAACAATCTCTCCCTAGAAGAATTGTGGATTATACTCCAAGGAGTATGGGGAGAAATTGATCGGATTGACCCAAACCCTATGACCTGCCCAGCCGATATCCAAGTGTATCACAAAATCAGGTCGGAACAGAAACTGTTCCAGTTTCTAAACGCTCTCAACCGGAAATATGATCCTATAAAAAGGGAAATACTCCGGTTAGAGCCCCTTCCAACCGTAGAAACTGCATACTCTACTGTCCGCAAGGAGGCCGCTCACCAGAATATTCTGGGAACACCTCTCAATGACGCACAGGGTATCACAGTGGGTCTAATGGCCTCGGAAATTGACGGACTAGGGCTTGCGTCAAAGGGTTACCGACGAACCGGTGAAAAAAGAATCGGAACAAGTAAAGACGACAAATCTCACCTCAAGTGTGATCATTGCGGGATGATGAAACATACCCGGGAACAATGTTTCAAACTCGTCGGATATCCGGAATGGTGGTCTGATGGTCAGAAGAGAGGCACAAAGACTACAGAAAAAGGAAAGTTATCCGGCGCCACTAACCGAGAAGCTCCCAAAGATGAAAGCCGGAACAGATCGGGCTTCGGCGGAGTGGCCAAAGCAGATGACGAAGAAACAACAGGTAAAGGGTTTGGGGCGCAACCCTCAAACCCTAATTCATACATAAGTGAAGAAGACGAAGATAATACACATATAGTCTCTCGGTCACTTTTAAAAACAAATATTACACAAACAGTCCCTGGAAATAAGGGAAAAGCCAATATGGCCCACGAACATCAAAAACAAAAACTATGGATTTTTGATTGTGGCGCAACCGATACGATGACTTATGAGCTATCGGATATTATTTCAGCAACCATACCAGAAAAAACACATATTCAAACGGCAAACGGAGGAATAATGGATGTAAAATCGGGAGGAACTATTGAGATTTCACCCACAATAAAAATCTCTAATTGTCTTTATGTTCCTTCGTTATCACATAAGCTGCTTTCCATCAGCCATGTCACGAAGGAACTCAACTGTATTGTCCTAATGTACCCTACGTTTTGTATTTTACAGGATATCAGGACGGGAGTGATCATTGGGCGTGGCACTGAAAATCAAGGGTTGTACTATGTGGATGAGGTGACTCAAACTGGTGCTGTGATGCTGACTCATGGGACATCGGAACGGGAAGCTTGGCTATGGCACCGGAGATTAGGTCATCCTTCTGCAAGTTATTCGCATATTTTATTTCCAAAACTATTTCCAGTTAATTCTATGTCACATTGTGAAACATGTGTTTTAGCAAAAAGCCATAGAAAAACTTTTAAACCCAATAACACTAAGGCTGCTTTGCCATTTTCATTAATCCATTCTGACGTATGGGGTCCTGCCCCAGTTCTTGGAGGACAAAACCTTCGGTACTTTGTGATGTTCGTTGATGATTGTACCCGAATGACCTGGGTTTATTTTTTGAAAAACAAATCCGAAGTATTTGAAAAATTCACTATGTTTTACGCCATGATTCAAACCCAATTTCAAACAAACATCCAAATATTCCGATCTGATAATGGCGGTGAATTTGTTAATACCTTGTTTAAATCCTTTTTCCAAGACAAGGGAATAATCCACCAAACTACATGCCCAAATACCCCAGAACAAAACGGTGTCGCCGAAAGGAAAAATCGCATTTTGCTAGAAATGACACGAGCCCTCCTGATTGAATCCCAGGTCCCGAAATATTTTTGGCCTGAAGCCCTTGCTACTGCTACCTATCTTCTCAACCGACTCCCAACAAAAATCCTAAAGCTTAACACTCCATTACACACCCTTTCAAAATTCTTCAAACTACCCTCAGTTCTCACCCTTCAACCACGAATCTTTGGATGTACTTCCTTTGTTCACATACCTAAATCAGATCGAACCAAACTTGACCCTTGTGCTGAAAAATGTGTCTTTGTCGGGTATGGAATGAATCAAAAGGGATACAGATGTTATAATCCAAAAACACGTCATATGTTTACCACAATGAACTGTGACTTTCTTGAAACCGAGTATTACTACAATTCCCAACTCAGTGGTCAGGGGGAGAAGGAATGTTTAGACACACTAAGCTGGTTGGAATATGTTCCCTATGTACCAACTACAGAGTCACCAACCACAGAGTCACCAGAACCCAATCTCAGTGCCACTGACGGTCCTAATGTTCCTCCTAACCTGGTGTCCGAGGTAAGTGATACTCATCCTATTCAGTCTGGTGGTATTTTTGAAGTTTCTAATGACTTTGAGGACACCAATACTTCTAACCATGAAACTGCCACAGAACAAACTGAAAATTTGCAGGCAGATGAATCCAGACAAGAAGAACCACCATCGAGATATGTGTTACCCCCTAGAACAAACAGAGGGGTTCCTCCGAAACGGTATTCTCCTGAAAAAGAACCGAGAAGATCTAGTTATCCTATAGCTAGTGTGGCCGATGGAAACTTCACTAAGGAAGCCAAAGCATTTATCTCATCTGTTTATTCCGAAGAAACTCCTACAAACGTAGATCAAGCCTTAAAATCTAAACATTGGAAGGAAGCAATGAACACAGAAATGGAAGCCCTAACCAAGAACAATACATGGGAAAAGTGTACTCTTCCGTTGGGAAAGAAATCCGTGGGTTGTCGTTGGGTCTATACGATTAAGTATAAACCAGATGGTACAATTGAAAGATATAAAGCCCGACTGGTAGCAAAGGGGTATACTCAGACACATGGGATTGACTATGCTGAAACATTCTCCCCGGTTGCAAAAATGAACACAATCAGGGTCCTTTTTTCGATAGCTGCAAATGAAGGGTGGCCACTTCAACAGTTTGATGTAAAAAATGCCTTCTTACACGGGGACCTAGACGAAGAGGTATTTATGGATGCTCCTCCAGGATTCACAAAAGATTTCAAAACTGGAGAAGTTTGCCGTCTGAAGAAATCCCTTTATGGTTTGAAGCAGTCTCCCCGGGCCTGGTTTGGCAGATTTACGGTAGCTATGAAAAAATTTGGATATAAACAAAGTAATGCCGATCATACTTTGTTTCTCAAAAAAAGAGGCAAATTCGTAACCTGTCTAATCATCTATGTAGATGATATGATCATTACAGGGAACGATAGAGAAGAAATGGTAAAACTCAAAGAAAACTTGTTTGCTGAATTTGAAATGAAAGATTTGGGCAGACTTAAGTATTTCCTCGGTATTGAAGTACTAAGGTCGAAACAAGGAATCTTCATTAGTCAAAAGAAGTATGTCTTAGACCTGTTGGCAGAAATTGGAATGATCGATTGCAAACCGGCAGATACTCCTATGAGTGTAAACCAAAAACTTTACATGGAAGAAGGAGCAAAATTAGCAAATAAAGAAAGATACCAACGGCTGGTGGGAAAACTAATATATCTCTCACACACTCGTCCAGACATCGCCTATGCTGTAGGGGTAGTAAGTCAGTTCATGCACCAACCTCAACAGTCACATATGGAAGCAGTTTGGAGAATTATTAGATATCTCAAAGGAACAGTGGGTCATGGAGTCCTGTTTGAATCACATGGACACCTAAATGTTCAAGTCTATACTGATGCAGACTGGGCAGGAGATAAGGGAAGTCGGAGGTCAACAGCAGGCTACTTCGCTCTAGTTGGTGGGAATCTTGTCACTTGGAGGAGTAAAAAAACAAAAAGTGGTTGCTCTTTCAAGTGCAGAAGCTGAATTTAGAGGTATAACTCGAGGCTTAACAGAAGCCATGTGGATGCGGAGACTCTTAGCTGAGATTGGTTTTCCACCAAAAGAAACAAGTAAGATTATGTGTGATAATAAAGCTGCAATTCAGATTTCAGAAAACCCAGTTCAACATGATCGAACAAAACACGTGGAAGTTGATAGGAACTTCATCAAAGAAAAGTTGGAAGATGGTACGATTGAATTACCATTCGTTCGATCAAAGGATCAGCTTGCTGACATTCTAACAAAAGCAGTTAACGGGAAAATTCTCAATGATTGTTTGGGCAAGTTGAATTTTGGAAATCCAACTATTCAACTTGAGGGGGAGTGTTAGAAAGGAAAGACTAACCTTGGAATAAACCGCAGCTAATCGACAGCCGGATATCCTGCGGCAGTTAATCCACAGCTGCATATCCAGCTAATCTTCAGCAATCAAACAGCAAAGATAAAGACAGCTAGCAATCAGCCGCTGTCTTCTATATTTAGATTGCGTTTTTTGTGTATAAATAGAATACCCGTCTTTGTAATGATAAGTACAAAATACACACATCAATTCAGTGTTCTTGAATCAACTTTCTATCACGGCGGACCATGCCTCACACCCCGACGAGCCGCGAGGTGAATGACGAGCACTATGGAGGAAACAGTCATGCGGGTTGGTGGTTGAGCGCCAATTGGTATACATTAGGGCGGACTAAACTCATGCGCCAGCAGGTCACGCGGAAGCCGAGCCCATATCTGACGACTTAAAGAAGACACGCCAATATCAAAGTTTAATATACATGTCTAATATATATGAAGTATTCCGAAGATAATATTTTGTAAAATCTTCTATGTACATGTTAAAATTCTTAGTAAAGTATAGAAATAGTTTGTAAAAACTTCTATGTACATCACAACTCCCGTCCCCTCATCTAAACGCATCAGTGAGAAAACATGCAGTTGTGCCCTGCGCGGAGCTTGTTTGTCGTGCGCGAGGTGTAGATCATGTCCGGGCGCGAGTCAGCGGAGCTTGTCGTCGTGCGCAAGGTGTAGAAACACCGAATCACCACCGGGATGATTGAAACCGCTTTCTCTGAGAGGATTGAAAATCACACCTTGTTCTTTCTCCGATATCCCGATCTACAAAAGAAAAGATAAAAATGGGACTGTAGAGATGGCTGGTAGGGGAGAATCCTCTATTTCCAACTACAAAAGTGTGGCGGCTCCATATCTTGTGCCCTAATAATGAGGTGAACACCTCTTTATATATGAGATATGGGTCTCCCCTAACCTTAATGGGACAGGCCCGGTTAAGGGTTATCTCTACAAGTCCCCAACCAAATGTAGTGTAAGCTACAACGCGTTGGGCCTCGCGGTTGGGTTAGTAAGCAACAATAATAAATAATTACTATAAAAACAATAAGTAACGGGAATGTCCGACCGCTCTGGTTGGGTCAATACCATACCCCATCATTCCTGAATTTCCAGAAAAATCTTTTATGTTTTTGTAGCTTATTTATCATCCACTTTTTGTTCATGATGCTCAAGGGAATATCGAGTAGTCGTTGTTAGAGTAGCTTTACATTTCTGTTACCTAATCGTTTACATTTTAGTTATCTTGTAGTTATTTCATTTTGGTATGTTATCGGAACATGTTACTATTACTTTACTATATCTCTCTCTATATATATATATTGCTCTTTTGGGTTATGTCATTAAGACACTGAATGCATAATTACCACCGTCTTGATCTTTATCCTCAATTTACTACTTTCTTTATAAGAATTTAAAGATAAGATACTAGCTTTTCTTAAGAATTTAAAGATAGGAGCATTCATACATGACCTTAAAAACACGTCATATTTAATTAACTTATATATTTCTTGTCTCAAACGTCTCGCTTGCGGTATATGCATATAATGTATATATGTATGGGTCATCGGGAGACAAAAGTAAAAGTGCACTAATTTTAACGTTATTTTACTAATTTATGAAATAACGTTAAAAAGCGAAGGGCGGTTAATCATGCATCTTGTGGTGGCGTTGATAGCCGAAAGACATGGGGTATATGCACTAATCAGCTTTTGTCCCTGAGTGTCATGTGCCTTATGTCCAAGGCTTGATGCAAAATTACTATCAAGCCGGGGGTTTCACTGGAAGCAACATCTCTATTCCTACGATGTAAAGGTAAGACTGTCTACATCGCACCCTCCTCAGACCTACCTTAACTTTGTTATTAGTGAGAGTATCATGAAGATTGATGATGATATATATATCTTGTCTCACAACTACTAAGAATATTTCGTATGAGATATAGGACCCTAATATACGAGTGAAAATAATAGATTTTAATAATCCAAACTATAAGCTGTTGGTCAGAAACGGTCCCAATTTAAAAAATTACAAGTGGTGGTCTCACCTTTCACATATTGTAAACTAATGGACTTTTACTAACATAACCTTAATTTATTTTTGTCCCCTTATCATTTTCAGTTTAGTAAAGGTCTATTGGTTTACAAGATATGAAAACGTGGGAACACCACTGATTATTTTTAAAGTTGGATTTTTTGCCGGCCAATGGCTAATAGTTACTATTATTAAAATCCATTAGAGTAAATTACAAAAATCGTCCTTTATGTTGACATCAGATTGCAAACTATATCCTTTATCTTCAAAAGGTACAAAAAAACGTACTCGATATTTGCAAACCATTGCACGTTACGTCCTTTGGCCCTAACTCAGTTGGTTTTCATAGTTAAATCTGAACAAGTGGACCCCATGTGAGGGAAAATTAGTCTTTTTACCACCTATATTCATATAAAACATTTTAATTATATATTTTAGCTATTTATTCAATTCTCTCACTTTCTTCCATCTCTCTCACACACTCACCACCACCACCTCCGCTGCTACCACCACCATCATCTGACCTAACCACCACCCACGATATCCACCGTCAACCTCTCCCAGCACAACCGTCACACAACCACCACTGCAGCCATACACCACCACCATCATATTTAACCATAAAAACCCACCATGAAAACCCCTTATTCAAATTAAAAACCCAGATCTGAAAACCCACCTTGAATTGTTTGCTTTGGTTCTGAGTTAATTACGCAACTCAGGTGCTTGTGGATGTTGGAAACTCTGGGGTATGTGTGGGAGCCTCTTTGCTACTGGTCGCCTATTCCACCTCCCAAGTTAAGAGGCGAATCTTTGAAAGATTTGAGCACTAAAGGAGGATTCATATCATTTGGTATTTAACCAAGCTTGATAATCACATTTTTAATGATTTAATACTCATTCTTTACATGACTATATATCACAAGAAAACTAGTGGAGCATCCAGAAATATCTACACAACATACAGAAGGCAAGAAACTAGACAAGACCGTATAGAACCTGCTCAACTTAAATGCATTTGTAAAGTATCATGTAAAGGTAACATTAGAGTTAATATTAATCAGCTAATATTACAGAATTTTCATATCAGATTTGGATTTTTAATTTGAAAAAGGGGTTTTCATGGCTAAATATGATGGTGGTGGTGTGATGGCTGCAGTGGGGGTTGTGTGACGGTTGCGGTGGGAGAGGCTAACGGTGGCAAGTGGATGTGGTGGTTGGTGGTGGTTGGGTTAGGTGATGGTGGGGGTGGCCGGTGGTGGTAGCAGTGGAGTTGTGGTGTGATGGTTAGTGTGTGAGAGAGAGATGGAAGAAAGAGAGAAAGTCGAATAAATAGCTAAAATATCTATTTAAAATGTTTTATATAAATCTAGGGGTAAAAAGACTAATTTGCCCTCAGATTGGGTCCACTTTTTTAGATTTAACTATGAAAACCAACTGAGTTAGGGTCAAATGACGTAACGTGCAAGGGTTTGATAAAATCGAGTAAGTTTTTTGTACTTTTTAAAGATAAAGGATATCGTTTGCGATCTGATGTCAACATAAATGACGATTTTGTAATTTACTCAATCCATTATTCCAAAACAAAAATGGACTGACTCTGATTACAGGGGTGCGTTGGACACTTTGCATAGTTCTCTTCCCGATCTTAATCTTGACGGTTTCTACATTAAAGACACCCCCCTTAAAGCCCAGAAAATCCTGATGAATGCTTTATATGGTGAAATCATCAAGACAGTTGAAGAGAAGTTTGCGTTGTCCCCGCGGCAGCGAGCCGTGTTTGAGTGTTTGCGAGTGTAACAACCCGACTTTTTCGGTTGTTCTGTTATTACCGTTTATTATGTTGTAACCGCTTGTAATCCGAGATTTGATATAAAAAGTGGTTTATGTTATTCTAAATACATTTTCATCACACAGCATTACCGCACACTTAAACGCTTAATACTCGCAACGCTAACACAAACACGAATCGTAGTTAATTATATAACTTTATGTGTCGAGTGTGTTTGTTTGTTCGGTACTCGCTCTCGCCCTCGCCCTCGCTTATCGCACTAAATCGCAAACGTAGTTATTTATGTTGGTTATGTAATGCCGTGTGTTTATATGATTTAATTGTTTATATGTTTTACGCTAGTTCGCTTACTCGCTTAAACTCGTTTTATCGCACTATTACGAACACAACGCTTACCGCACTAAATCACAACACAACGCTTAATGTATCGCTAAAACACTTAACGAAACAAAACTAACTAATACGAACGAAATTATCAGACGAAAATAGCGAACTAAGCTCACTCGTACGAGTGACTACTCGTGCGAGTGAAGCCTGGCTCGCACAAAGCTAACATGGCTCGCACCAGGGAACCTGGCTCGCACGAACAGCCACTCGTACGGGTCATTACTCGTACGAGCCACTTTCTGCCCTTCCCCTCCTCTCCTATAAATATCACACTTAACCATTCATGCTCTCACTTGCTGTCACTCGCACGAAACCTACTCTACACACTTTTCTCTGCTTCCAAGTAAGAAGACTACGTTTTCCACGCGAATCACAACGATTTCTACATCGATTTTGCACGAGATTATCTCCAATTTCATCTAAACTACTCTGTATACGAGATTCATCTTTTTCATAAAACCTTCTGATTTTACCACGGATTCACACTTAAACAGGTGTATTTAAGTTAGCCTTGGCTTCTCAAGATAGGAACCTTGATGTTTCCAGCTCACTAAGTGTTGAATCCTAACGAAACTGTTTTATATTCGATTTTTACACAAAAACGGACTAAACTGACGTATGTTTCGTTCACTAGATAGTGGGACGAAACGATGTTAAAACATGCGTGAAATGGATTCCAAATCACATCTGTTCTAAGCGAAAACTCAGTTTCGGTAGCACGAAGACGCAAAAACAGTCACCTGTACAAACTGTACTGGCTCGCACGAACCACTATGGGTTCGTACGACCTAGTCTGAGTTTCCACACGAGACCCACTCGCTCTAAAGACCTCCCCAGCTTTTGGTTTGATTAGTAGCTTAAGGTTGGAAGGATGGACACTCGATTTCCCGAAGAAACGACGTGAAAACACTCGATTTTGGACACGAAAACAGATCACTCGCACGAGCATCGCTCGTACGAAACATGACTCGCACGAGGGTGATGCCTCGCACGAGTCATGGTTCGTACGAAGCATGGCTCGCATGAGGGTGATGCCTCGTGCGACCCACTTGTTTGTCTGCACAACTCTCTTACTAACCGTTCAACACTATGGAAGACTGATGCACTTCTGTTTCTACCCAGGCTGGCCTGATGCACTTTTCCACTCCAGCTTACTCGTGTCTGCTGGTTAAGCACTCACTATGAGTATACTTGACCCCTTTTCGCTTTAACGCACTTTTGGGTGTTACATGCGTTCTCTATCAAACGATCACTACACACAACGCTAAAACGCTTTAAAATGCAAACCACTCTCGCATGACTATACGTGAAACGCTGGACTGCTATGTGTTGATCGTATGCCTTGAGATTTGCCGACCACCCTTAACATGATAGCAGCTATAGGTTGACCCGCCACCTGTTAGTTCGGGGGTTATTAAGGCTCGCTCTCGCTTTACTTTACTTGTCTCACTCGCGGTTGTGTTGGTTAGCTTGTTTCGATGTAGTTAACATATATGTTCACATGACTACGTTAGTGCATGCTGCTTTCGCTAAACGCTTTATTACTATTACTATGCTAAACCTGTGTACTCACCTTTACATTATTGTACTGACTTTTATTTTAACGTATGTGACAGGTTGATGGATTATCATATGCTGCAAATGGATAGGAACTCTAGAAACTCACTAAAAATCTAGTCGTCGGATTTTGTATTATTTAAGAAACTTGTAATTCGTTTTGACTATTGTTGAATATTTGTTTGATTGTATTGGAAATTGAACTTTATAAATATTGTCATCGATATAGTCGTTATGGATTGGCTTGAACAATCTGATTCGCTTAGTGCCACACTTTGATGATTCCGCCATCGATGGGGTGTGACAGATTAGTATCAGAGCCATAATTATAGGGAATTAGGTAGAACTGCATGATTCGGCCTTGTCTATAGTCTAAGCAACCCGACTCGTACAAATTAGAACGGTTTCTCGATTAAAAGGGATCGAATTTTACATATTCTACTTCTAATCTAGCCCTGTTAACTAAACTACATATGCTTTTCCTAAAGCTACCACAATATACGCTTGAAGACACTCGTATAGCACAAATGAGTGATTGTGTCGAGATTAGGTGTGGAAACCAATAACTCTCGATAAGATCACTCACCCCGCGTACTACTCTCTGCACGAGAATTCTTTTGTTGAGTTAGGAGTGATATCCATATCTTGACGGAAATCTTCATTTCTATCTTGTGGTTGTTCTTACCGCAGTTATGGTACGAAGCTATTAAGTTAGGGGTGAAACCCGCATCTTAATAACTAGTCCCACTCTTCGATTTTCAATCTCACCGTAGTCTTGATCATTTCATGACTCAGAACGCGTAGTAACTGGAAGGATAAATGCTAAGGCATTTGTCTATTAGGCCAAAGCGTGTGACCGGACTCCATGGAATGGTCGAATCACTTTGGGTAGTCGATGTCTCAAAACCCAGGACACTCTATTGACTTTTTAGCCTACAATCATCGCTTTTACGCATCCTCGAGTTTTATTATGTTTATGTGTTTTAAAGTTGTGAATTTTAAACTTTTACGCTTTATTGAATTCTCGATTTATCGGTTTTCGCTCTACAGACGTATGCACAACTCGCATAGCTCTCGCAATCCAAAAAAAACACTAACGAATCGCGAACCAGCTTAACGCTCAACTCTCTTACGCGCATGTCCTCATACGCAGTGTTACTCGCTATTTTACTCTCTTATATTACGCTTATACCACGCTTACCTCGTACGCGCTACGCATGTTCAAATAAGTTGGGGAATCTACCGATGAGTCTATGTGAATTATGTGAATTAGTGCAAAATATGTGCTTACATGACTTATGTGATTATGTGGCTATGTTCTTATGTGATTTTGTGCCTTATGCGAGTAATAATAATAAAGTGTATTGTATAAAACGCAAAACTTTTAAACAAAAACCGTTACAATCGAATCTCATCCAATCTCCTTGTGTAGATGGCTTCCATGGGATCTCACACTCGTAAGACCGTTCAGCGAAACAATGCCGACAAATGAATTGCCTCTCTCGTGGCCAAGGTGATTCCTCAGATCGTTAGTGAGATTCAAGCTGTCAGCAGCAACTCATCGGTTGATTCCAAGAACGATGCGCCGAAAGCTCCGTTCAGTTTTAAGCAATTCAAAGCCTGCAGTCCTATGACCTTCATAGGCAAATATGGTCCCAACAAAATGTTTCAGTGGTTTGATTCAATCAAAGTCACTTTCCACCAGAGTGGATGTTCAGAGAACCTCCGCACAGTTAACGCAACTGTTGTATTTCAGTAAAGGGCACTTGAATGGTGGATCGGAGAGCGTAACAGACGCGGAAACGACGCAGCCTACAGACTCTCATGGGAGGAATTGAGAGAGCTTATGATTAAGGACTTTTGTCCTCCCCACGAAGTTCAAAAGCTAGAGAACGAGTTCTGGAACATCAAACAGGTTGGAGGTGATAACGCAGGTCTTACCGCCCGATTCAAACAGCTCAGCATCGTCTGCCCAAGTCAAGTGGACATGACAGAGAAAGCTATCAAGAAGTACTCCGCGCTCTCCCAGTCTGTATCGCTGATTTTGTTCATGTGTTAAAGCCGACTACTATCAAAGAAGCTTATCAGCTTACGGCAGAAATCAATGATAAGCGAGTCTTGGCTGGAATTTTCAAGGTCCCGACCAAGAACCTCTGTTAAGTTACTGTTGAGCCAAGCGCCGATGCTACTCTGTCTCATGCCACCAAGTTAATTCGTCATAGTCGCAAGTGGAGAAACACCAGCAAGAATTGCGCAGCAGTTACGCAGCCGAACACCCAGTCTCACCAGCTACTACTCCCAACGCACCACCTGCTAAGCGTACGTATACTAGTCCTTATCCTCTGTGCCCTAAGTGCACTTATCACTATGCAGTTGGAGGTAATTGTCGTTATAGTGTCAACTGCAACCTCTATGGTCACTATAAAGTCAGTTGCCACTCAGGCCCTCATCGGCAAGCTCCTCAACCTATCACAGCACTGCCAGCTCCACCCCACGCTCCTCAGGTCAACCCAGCACCGCAAGCACCAGCCGCTCCTGCACGTGCTTGTTACACTTGTGGTGATCCCAGCCATTTCAGCAATGTTTGCCCTCACTATATCGTGAAACAAGAGCCACAACAGCAGCCACAGCCACCATAGTAGCCGCATAAACAACCAAAAGCTGTGCGTGAAAGAGCTTTCAACATCAACCACAAGCAGGCTCAGAGTGACAACAACATTGTCAATGGTACGTTCCTTGTTAATAGAATTTATGCTTCTTGCTTATTTGAAACTGGAGCCGATAACTGTTTTGTATCATTTGAATTCGGAAAGTTTTTAAAATGTGAACGAGCTAACCTCCCAAAGACCTTTGATGCCGAAGTCGCCACCGGAAGAACTGTTACCGTTAACTCCGTTCTAGGTGATTGTACTCTCGATCTCAACAATCATATCTTCTCGATCGATGGCATCCTATGCAATTAGCTAGTTTTGATGTCATAGTAGGCATGGATTTCTTCCACCAAATCATGCCAAAGTTGTTTTTTACGAAAAGATGATTCGCTTCCCGCTTCCAAACGGTGATCAACTACAAGTCTACGACGAAGTACCCTCGAAAGGATTGAAGCTTATGTCGTGTATTCAAGCGAACAAGTACTTACGCAAGGAGTACATCGCTTTCCGAGCCCACATTGTCAAACCGAAGAATGAGAAGAAAACCTTAAAAGACGTACCCGTTGTTTGTGATTTTCCTAAAGTCTTTCCCGATGATTTACCTGGTTTAACCCCTGCTTGTGATGTCGAGTTTCGTATCGATTTAGTCCCCGGTGCTACACCTGTCGCTAAAGATCCCTATCATCTTGCACCATCTGAAATGCGCGAGCTATCAGGCCAACTCCAAGAGTTGTTTGATAAAGGTTTTATACGCCCGAGCAAGTCACCATGGGGCGCACCCGTTCTTTTTGTGAAAAAGAAGGATGGATTGTTCCGAATGTGCATCGATTATATGGAACTTAACAAGCTTACGATTATGAACCGCTACCCTCTTCCTCGAATCGATGATTTATTTGACCAACTTCAAGGTGCTACTTGTTTTTTGAAGATAGACTTACGTTCCGGATATCATCAGCTACGTGTACATGAGCAAGACATTCCGAAAACCGCCTTTCTTACTCATTATGGCCATTATGAATTCGTGGTCATGTCTTTTGGTCTCGCGAACGCACCCACGGTCTTCATGGATTTGATGAACCGTGTGTGCAAAGCCTTCTTAGATCACTTCGTTATCGTGTTTATCGATGATATTCTTATCTACTCGAAGTCGAGAGCCGAACACGCGCGACATCTTTGTTTAGTTCTCGAACTTATCCAAGTAAATCGTCTTTATGAATTTTGGCTTAAGGAAGTTCAATTCCTCGGTCACATCGTCAACAACCAAGAAATTCACGTCGATCCCGCAAAGATAGAAGCTGTAAAAAGTTGGAATACTCCAAAGACTCCGTCAGAAATCCTTTCTTTTATCGAATTGGCGGGTTACTACCGTCGATTCATTGCCGACTTTTCAAAGATCGATGTACCCCTTAACCTTTTGTTCGGGGTTCCGAACAAGAGGGAGCCTTTCAAACTCTTAAGCGTATGCCTTGCGAAGCTCCCGTTCTCGCACTCCCCGACGGAAATGACGATTTCATTGTATATTGCGATGCCTCTAATCTAGGCCTTGGTTGTGTTCTTATGCAACAAGACAATGTTATCGCGTATGCCACTCGACAACTCAAAATCCATGAGAAGAACTACACTACCCACGATCTCGAACTCGGTGCAGTTGTTTTTGCGTTAAAGATATGGCGACACTACCTCTACACTACAAAGTGTACGGTCTTCACCGACCATAAAAGCTTACAACATATCTTTAACCAGAAGGAACTGAACATGCGCCAACGCAGAAGGGTTGAACTTCTCAACGACTATATTGTGAGATACGCTACCATCCCAGCAAAGCAAACGTCGTAGCCGATGCTCTCAGTCGACGAAGCTATGTGTATAGCGTTCGCGATTTTCAAGCCCAGAACAAACTCGAAACCCTGATTCGCGAAGCTCAGCATGCATGTTTCATTGAAAATACCTTGTATGAGGAAATGAAATGTGGTGCCGAAACCCAATTAGTGAATAATTCCAATGGTATTTATTATTATCTCGATCGTATTTGGATTCCCAATCGCAATAATCACCGAGAGTTATTAATGACCGAAGCTCATAAATCTCGATATTCCATTCACACCGGTGCCGACAAGATGTACCAGGACCTCCGTTCTAGGTATTGGTTGTCAGGCATGAGAAAGGATATCACCTCTGTATGTTTCGAAATGCTTAACTTGTGCAAAAGTTAAAGCCGAACATCAAAGACCCTCTGGTTTACTCGAATATCCCGCGATCCCGATGTGAAATGGGAAAGTATTGTGACAACCCGCGATTTTAGGTTAATACTTTAACCCAACCACAGTTAACTTAGACAGACATTCATGGCACTGCATTTAACTAGGGTTAGTTAAATGAGTCCACTTTGGTAATTCGGGGAATTACCGAAACACACACAAGTTAATTCTCTAAACGTTGGTGACTAACACGAATAATAATTATAAACGGATGGTTTATGTGAAACTTATACATTACATGACAAATAACTGAAGTATGTGTTTTAAATGTGAAGTATATGTTTTAAATGTGAATTGCATGATTTATGTGCCTTTGTGTGAAAGTTATATATTTAGGGGGTATTTAGAGTTATTAGTGAAACTCTAATAAAATATTGGAAACCCTAAACACTCCTCATAATCATCATATGACAGTTTTCTCTACATCTTTTCTTTGATCTTCTGGCTACACCAAGTTCTCACACAAATTATCAACCTCTGATCTTTCAATCTTCCTAGAACAATCTCTACATCAATATAAAGTAAGTGTTTATGCTATGTACTGTGATTATTATTCTTTTGATTCCATGCAAAACCCTAGACATCCAAACAATTTGTGTTTTGTTTCATGGCTGATGGAAATGTGTTTTTTGTTAGAATGACGAATGCATGATTTCTGCTAGACATTGGAGTTGCTATTGATATGATAAAGCTGCTAGTTCATTGTTAGGATTCGTAACATCTTTGATTATTAGTGATTAGGGTTTTGATCGTAAACTGCTATTTTAAAATTGTGTTTCTGTATTGGTTAACCCGGAGATAATTGTCAGACTTTGTGAAGTCCTAAAGTCTGAAGTTATCATATTCTGAGTTTAACTGGTTGTCTAAATCTAAATATGGTATCCGGATTTGTTAGGAGAGTAATGTTGATTCCGGATTTATTAGAGGGAAGGAGGATGTCCGAGTTTATTGAATGCATGTATGGTCCGAATTTATATATGCATATATAGGGGTCCGAGTTTAACCTTGGATGTTGAATCCGAATTTGTATGATCTCATGTGTTCTGAGTTTTGCTTGATCTCCTGTGTTCTGAGTTTGCTAGATTGTATATGTTCCGAGTTTGCTGGATTTTATATGGTCCGAGTTTATAAGGAACAAAGGGGTATGTCCTAGTTTAGTAGATATTGGTGTCCGAGTTTACGTATGTGATATACATGCTTGTCCGAGTTTAAATGTTGAATGGATCTCAGAGTTTAGCTCTCAGGGTTTAGCTCTCAGGGTTTAGCTCTCAAGGTTTAGCTTTCAGGCTTTAGCTCTCAGGGTTTAATGTGTTACATATGTTGGGTTCAAATTTAAACGCATGACTATGTTGGTTCCAAGTTTAATAAACCCAGCTAGAATATACATGTGTTTAATTGTTCCGAGTTATGTACATAAGTATGTGACGTCCATGCTTCCTAAAATCACATTAAATGTCACCAACCGATATCACCAATTAGAGAATTCACTATATATTACTGTATGGTAAACATGTTAACCTATCACATGAACACTAGGTTGTTTGGACACTTAGGGTATTGCAAACACTCTATTTGAATGCATACTTATACGTTATTGTATGATAGGTCGCGTGTAACAGACCAAACATTTTATTAACGTGTAGAAGCACGTTAACTGTAACCGAGCAAACTAAGGTGAGTTCACTACTCTTTTACAAGCATGCGTCCAGTGGGGACAAACAAACAAACTTATATCCCTGGAAGGGATACTTTGCAAACTTTATCCCTGGAGGGGATGCGTTATAACTGTTGTTTAATTTTGATGTTGGATAATACACTCAAATCTATCACTTTAAGTCCCATCTTACTACCGAACTAGTTGCTTGGAGGGCAACGGGGTATTAGTTGATAGCGCTATTAGGCTAGACAACCTCACATCGTACCTGGGAGGACGGGCGTGAATTAATGACCTTAACCACATGACCAATGTTGATAGGCATTGGGGAAGGAAAACAAACTGACGTCACTGTAGTATCGAGTTATTATCAACATGTCTTTAAACTAAACACCAACCGGTTTACGTTAAACAAAAACTGTGAACTCGTCGGCTTAATTGCAGATACACTTTTTCTGCATGCTTGAAGGTTGTTAGATGATTCATGCATGGGAAGTTGCAGTCGAGGGAGCATGAAGTGTCATGGGGCGTGTTACCTGATTACAAACAATAAAACTTTACGCTTTAAAACATTTTTATTTCAATTGTTTGAGATACTTACGTTTGCTTTCGCTGAACACACGGTTTGATTGAAATGTTTAATTTTAGATTCACTATTCATGTTGGACATGATAACTTGTTTTACATTATCTTACTATTACTTCGACATGATTAATGGCTAGATCCTGGTACGCCACACGCCTTGCGGTAAAACTCCACAAGTAATAATTTGGGGTTGTGACAAGTATAGCCATGGATTTTGTTACAAAACTTCCCTGCACAATTTCTAGTCACGATAACATTTGGGTTATCATTAATCGTCTTACGAAATCTGCTCATTTTATTCTAATACGAGAAGACTTTAAGGTTGAATGATTAGCACAAATCTACACCGACTAAGTCATTTGTCGACACAGGACGCATCGTGACATCATCTCTGATCGTGACGATCGTTTTACCTAACATATCTGGGAGACATTTTAATCCGCACTCGGTATTACTCTTAATCTCAGTAGCGCATTTCATCCTCAGATCGAGTGTGTTATAGATTTTTGTGATAATTGGGATTCGCATTTACCTCTAATAGAATTTTCGTACAATGGCAGTTATCACACTAGTATACAAATGGCACCATTAGAGGCCATATACGGTAGAAAATGTCGATCGCCTATAGTATGGCACGAGATCGGAGACGCACAGATCACCGGTCCCGAGTTAATACAAGAAACGACAGACACGATTCTCTAGATCAGAGACAATCTCCCGAAAGCTTGTAGTCGTCAAAAGAGCTACGCCGATAAACAACGCAAGCCCCTACAATTCGAAGTTGGAGATCACGTTCTCTTAAAGGTTTCACCTTGGAAAGGAGTGATCCGATTCGACAAGAAAGGGAAACTAGCGCCACGATACGTGGGTCCCTTTAAGATTCTGGAAAGAATTGGCACGGTGGCCTACCGACTCGAATTACCGGAAGAACTCAACAACGTACACCCGACTTTTCATGTCTCAAACCTCAAAAAGTGTTTAGCGAAGAAAATCTTCACGTATCTCTTGAAGATTTGCAAATAAACGAAATGCACTTCGTGGAAAAGCCAGTAGAAATCATGGACCGGGAGACCAAGAAACTACGATGCAATCGCATTCCCATTGTGAAAGTCAGGTGTGAAGGCAAACGCGGCGCCGAGTTCACTTGGGAACTCGAAAGTGATATGAAAACTAAATATCCACATCTCTTCGTTACTTCTACTACATAAATTTCGGGATGAAATTTCCTAAAGTAGGGGTGACTGTAACAACCCGACGTTTTCGGTTGTTATGTTATTACCATTTATTCTGTTGTAACCGCTTGTAATCCGAGATTAGATATAGAAAGTGGTTTATGTTATTCTAAATACATTTTCATCACACAGCATCACCGCACACTTAAACGCTTAATACTCGCAACGCTAACGCAAACACGAATCACAGTTAATTATGTTACTTTATGTGTCAAGTGTGTTTGTTTGTTCGGTACTCGCTCTCGCCCTCGCTTATCGCACTAAATCACAAACGTAGTTATTTATGTTGGTTATGTAATGTCGTGTGTTTATATGATTTATTTGTTTATATGTTTTACGCTCGCTCACTCGCTTAAACTCGCTTTATCAAAACAAAACTAACTAATACGAACGAAATTATCAAACGAAAACAGCCAACTCGCGAACTAAGCTCACTCGTACGAGTGATTACTCGTGCGAGTGAAGCCTGGCTCGCACAAGGCTAACATGGCTCGCACCAGGGAACCTGGCTCGCATGAACAGCCACTCGTACGGGTCATTACTCGTACGAGCCACTTTCTGCCCTTCCCCCTCCTCTCCTATAAATATGACACTTAACCATTCGTGCTCTCACTTGTTATCACTCACACGAAATCTACTCTACACACTTTTCTCTGCTTCCAAGTAAGAAGACTACGTTTTCCATGCGAATCATAACGATTTCTACAACGATTTTGCACGAGATTATCTCCGATTTCATCTAAACTTCTCTATTTACGAAAACCTTCATCTTTTTCATAAACCTTCTGATTTTACCACGGATTCACACTTAAACGGGCGTACTTGAGTTAGCCTTGGATTCTCAAGATAGGAACCTTGATGTTTCCAGCTCACTAAGTGTTGAATCCTAACCAAATTGTTTTATATTCGATTTTTACACAAAAACGGACTAAACTGATGTATGTTTCGTTCATTAGATAGTGGGACAAAATGATGTTAAAACATGCTTGAAATGGATTCGAAATCACATCTGTTCCAAGCGAAAACTCAGTTCTGGTAGCACGAAGACGCAAAAACAGTCACCTGTGCAAACTGGACTGGCTCACACGAACCACTATGGGTTCGTACGACCCAGTCTGAGTTTCCATAAAAGACTCACTCGCTCTAAAGACCTCCCCAACTTTTGGTTTGGTTAGTAGCTTAAGGTTGGAAGGATGGACACTCGATTTCTCGAAGAAACGATACGAAAACAGATCACTCGCACGAGCATCGCTCGTACGAAACATGACTCGCACGAGGAAGATAAGCTCCATTGAATCAAACCAATTGATCATGGCGGTAGCACCGTCCATGCCAGTGAATTCCACTGGTTTACAAGCCATGAAATGCTTGAATTGGTAAGATGGTTTGGGGGTATCGGCTTTGGAATCAGCGGATGATTTAGGTGTGGCTTCGGCGTGTATGGTGTGGATTTGGCTAACAATGTCGGGTATGATCTTAGCCAATTGCCCGGCCATTTGCTCCGAAACGAGCCCAATCAGTTCTTGCTTCGATATCGAGTCCTCGTTGTTGGATTCCTTCTGGGAATCCGTCTTCTTGGACTTCTTGAGGCGGTTCAACGAGTTACGGAAAGGAGGCATCTAGAGGTTGTAAACAAGACAAAAGCATGAGACTTGATTGTAATAAAGAAAATAAGTTTTTCATGCATGAGTATTAATAAAATTCACATAAGTTTCACATAAGAAGCATGTGTTCATCAAGTATGGTTCACATAGTTTGCATGAGTTCAACAAGTATAACATGTATACTCACGTATGAATACAAATAAAGAGTATAAATTTAGTTTGTTCACGAGGATTAGTATTGTTTTTTATTGCGATAAACGTGCGAGTGTTTAACGGTTTGAAATGAACGAGGTAACAAGTATCAAAACACATAAAATTTGAGTCACATAAAAAGAATAGGCTCGTAAACATGGGAATGATTCGGGTAGAGAATCGTCGACAATTCCAAAGTGAATCGAAGATCTTTTCGAATTAGAGAAACATGCTTTGGCCTATAGGTAAAATGCTCTCATCGAGAAGCGACTAACGACATTTTACCCTTCCAGTTACTACACGTCTCTAACCGATCGGAAAATCGAGACTTTGGCGAGAGTGAAAATCAAGGAATGGGACTTAATCGATAAGGTGCGGGTTTCACCCCTAACTTGACGATTTCGTACCCTAAGTGTGGTTGGTACTTACCAAACGAAGAGCAAATTCCGATTCGTTGGTAAGGGTCCACTAGAGTTTTGAGTTGGAAATTTTCCATCAAGGTTTGGATTTCACTCCTAACTCGATGGCATAATTGCGTGCAAAAAGAATAAGTATAGCGGATTGAGAGTCGTTCACCAAATTGCGGTTTTCACACCTATTTTAGTGAAGTCGTCTCGTTTATATTACGAGTGTCTTCAAGCGTCCAAACTTGTATTGCGTAAAAGTGTCTTAGGAAGACACCATGTATATGTATTAAGACCAAAATGAAAAAGAGAAGCAAAGTATGAAGCATAAAGTTTTAAGCATAATCAAGAATGGTCACAACGGGTACTTAGAACTATAGACTAGGTCGAACATGGCAATTCTACCTAATTCCCTATAGTTATGGCTCTGATACCAATCTGTAACACCCCAACCGATGGCGGAAACATCGGGATGAGACGAAAACGAGATTGCTCATTGCTCACAACATTATTAAGTGACAATAATTAATTAAACCATATTTCATTTCATAAGAATTGTCAAATACATCAATGTAACAAAACAAAGAACAACATAACATTTGCAAAGTCATAACAAAATTGATACATCGACATTAAACCTAACGTCTAATTTGTGTGTATCTAGTCCTTGCTATATTGTTTTCATAGCATCAGCTCTTTCAACCTGTAACATGTTTTAAAATAATGTCAATGCGAAAGCAAAGGCGAGTACACAAGTTTAGGCATAGCATACGTATACGAATAAACAATCCACATGGCAACCAAATCTATACAAGAGCAATATCAAGGCATGCAATACTAATAATCAAACCCTTAACGCAATCACGATGTTTTAACATGACCTCACGAATAACACGATGGAGGTGGATGCGTGAATTCCTATAGCGCTAAGCATGTCAAACGAAGGCTAGAAATAGTTAATGACTAAAGCATAGCAATACGAATATCCAAGACAAGCATCAAGTATAAGATTCAAGCTTTCATGTATATGGGATCGTTTGTGTGTTTTATAAAGTTTAAGTGTTCGTGATTTTGTATATGGAAACATGTTACACCCGAAAAGTGTTATAAACAAAGTGGGTCGAGTGTACTCACGGTTTTGCTAAGTCTTTTCTACACATGACAATCCGTGAAGATGTTGGTTCGAGGATGACGCCGAATTATCCTACAAGAGGAAGCGATGCGTATGAGTAGAGTTTCAACGGGAGATTAGGAGTATTCGAGTATGATTAAAAATAAGTTTGATAAAGTATTATCATACGAAAGTATTCACTAAGATGTAACACTCGTTCTTGACACTATAGTAACTCTTGAGTTGGGTGTGATTTCATAGGTTCGGGGCCTATTAGAATCGTGACAAGGAATTACATACTTTAGTGTTAAACTTAATAACTTGATAGGTGATTATAAGTTCATTATCAAGGTTTCGGTTTTAGAATTATAATATATTTATATATATCATTATAATCATGTAGGAGGTGGGAGGATGAACCATCCACTTTGCAACCTCTAGTGTCATGTATGTCAAGTATGAGATGGGAGGTTAAACCATCCACTTTGAACCTCGGATTATGTTCACCACTACACAAGTTACCAATGGTAACAAGGAGGGTACAAGAACTATATACTATACAAGAATGATAAGGTGTCATCTAGATACCAAGTAGCCAAGTATTCAACAACCCGACGAGCACACGAGGACAATCGTCAACGACTTTGTGGGGTTGTGACACTTTAAGTCTAGCAAACTATTTTGGGATCATGATGAAAATCATCAAGTGATGTGTGGTCTTAAGTTAGGATAGCCCAAGCTGTAACATTCGTCGAAACGGGTTTTCAAAACCCGCTTCGTTTATTAATCAATAATCAGTTATAAGTTTCGTTGCGTATTTATTATTCAGATTAATTTTAAACAATACATAATTAATAAATACTTTAGAATTTAAAAACCATAATTTATAAATAATAATAAATAGTGAATAAAAAATAAAATGGAGACGCCGGGTTTCGAACCCGGGTCACCCGCAAGCACAAACACACAACACACCGCTCCGCCACACACTTTGTTTGTGTTAATACTAAAACAAATAACATTTATAATTAAACCGAAAGTCAAAATCTGTGAATCAACGCGCCAGAACTCTCAATCACCGGAGAAAACATAAACTCCGCGATTTTGGCTGTTTCTCCTTTGACCGAAACGCGATAACCGACTTCGACATCAGTTATAACCGATGTCTAACCATCAATTTCAGTCAAGACCGTTACCCTTGAAGATCGAAAATCTTGACCGCGAAATCATGGTTTCTAAATTGAATCAATTGGCCTGTTTCCACTACAAATACCCACCCAAACACCTTGTAAACTTTTCGCTCAGAATCCCGCTCACTCATGAAGCTTTAGTCCACCCAGAACACGTCGCCGGAAATTCTCGCACTCGCCGGAAAATCACCGGAGAACCGAAACCTTATTCCTAATCGGTACAATCATCTAAATCTCCCTGCTATCTCTTGATTTATAATTTAATTGTTCAAACCAATAATCGAAACTGTTAAACAGTTCACTCAGCCCGAATCCGCAAATCAGAGCCGACGAAATCTTGCCGGAAAATCTGAAGAAAACACTCGGTGTTGGTACATCTTATTCCTTAATCTTCCTTCTCTATTCCAATTCAATCAATTATAAGTGTTGTCGATCGATTACACAGAACAGTCGAATTTCACTGTTCTGTGTTCTTGTAAATGAAGAAGATGAAGTCGAATATATGTATTAATATAATTAAAACCGGATATTCAAACGGGTTAGACACACACTCCAGCGGTGGACTGTGTGCAAATACAATATACACGTCCCGAGTTTGAATCGCACAAGTTACCGACTTTCAGAAATAAAACCAATATTTTTAGAACTTAATCAGATCAAGTCACAGAATGTTTATAAGAGGAATCTAATTCAGTAGTTAAGCAGATTAGACACACAACCCAACTGGTTGGGCTGTGCGCACTCGAACCAAAGGACCCGAGTTCGACTCCGGGTCTCTGCAACCGGTTCGGTCATATAAATCATTTTTAATAAAAACCAAATAAGTTTAAGGTTAATTAGTATATATATAATTAAAACAGACAATATTTCGGGTTAGACATGTAGCTCAGTTGGTAGAGTTGCGTGCACGTATACGAGAGGTCCCGAGTTCGAACCTCACTCAGCGCATAGAAAACACAGTCTGACCGGTCAAGACCCGGTCAACGGTCAAAGGTCAAAAAGTCAACTTTTTTATTTCTTTTTATTTATTTATTTAATTGAAAAATCAATTAAAAATACTTAAAAATAGGATTTTTAAAATTAGAAAATTTCCTTAAACTCACAAGAATAAATCTAAAAATCCCACTAAGAGCACTAATTAAAAATATTAATCTCAAACAAAATTTATTTATTTATCAAATCAGTTTGATATTATCTAGGTTAGTTTTTCCCTTGTCGATTGAATCATAAATTTGTGCGCCTTCATCGTCATCAAAGAACGCACCCATTGTGAATGAATCTCTACCAATTCCCCGTTTTAATCATGTTTTGGGGTGTATCATGTGTCGTATAATCCTTTTATTTTATTTAAACACTTGTTCATACATCATATCCGTGATCAAATGTGTATCAAATGTGTATCAATTGTTGTGTGAATTATATGTAGATTGAACTTATCATTTTCAGTGCACGCATTTCATTAGGCCCATCAGTTCCCCGTGGTAGACGGGTTGAGCATCAGGAGCCTCATTAGATCGGCTCCGTTTGATTGAGCCTTGATCTCACATACATCATCATTCATGTCATATACTCATCCAAAGTGGTTTGTGATTGTTTATCTATATATGTTTGCTCACATGTGATTATTGCACAAATTTTCCTTATTAAATAAATCAAGAAATTAGTAACAATGTTTTATCAAGGTTCACTCGCCAACTTTTGTTGACCCAAAATATCCCCCGTTTTACACATGATACAGGTGATCCAGCTGAGACAAGAAACACATAGGAAGGCCTAGAAGAATAAACAAGTTTAAGCTTTGGAATAATTATATAGTTTCATTTTCTTGTAATTGTATGAATTTTGTTTTGGATATTTAAGTTGTAATTTGAATTTAATAAATATGAAACATCTTAGTAAACATCATGAGCTTTGGTGATAACCCAATTATGCCCCGACTTTTATTCCGCTGCGGGTCGGGGTATGACAGATTGGTATCAGAGCTTATGACTATAGGGATATAGGATAGGTTATTAGACCCTTATAGCATATACTATAGTTGATTAAAATTTTAAATTGTTTATGCATTACATACAAAATTCATGATATTTATATGCTTTATGTTTATTTTTACACTCAATGTTATGCAAGCATGCTCACAAATACATGTTATTATACAATGCTCATCATGAATCATATCCTCATAACATATCATATCCATGAGAGCACACACCTCACGATTCCCATGATTTTTGCAATGATTTTTGTATTTTTCAAATCACATCAAAGTGAGTTCTCATGACGGGCATGTAGTAACTGGAAGGGTACGAGTACCGGTAGTCGGAACGTCCTGTCTAGGCTTGGCATTCATATAAATCCAAAATAAAGGACCATTTTGCCTACCTGGGGACTAACAATGAGAGTACGAAGGACCTATTAGGCCAAAGCATGCTATACCAAACGTCGTGTAAGCTAACCCCACTTTGAGTTGTCATTGTGTTTACACCTGGACACCCTCCTACCATACATCTCGCAATCATATTTTACGATTTTCATTCGGGTGGTGCGAGTGTTAATCCGCCAACACCAATGTGAATCCTACCAAGCCCAATAGTCATGGGGGCCCACATGACTACACAGGCGATGGTATGGGGGACATTGGAGGCCAAAACATGAGCAAACCCAAGACATCCTATGGATGTAGTTGAATTATTGTCAGTTATGTTATTTTTCATTCTTTTTACGACACATGACACCTAGAAACTTCTTAAACTCACAATCTTCGTATGTATGTTCCTGTAGATGTCGGCTAGGCAACTACGTGGAGGTAGAAAGTCAGGAAGATCAAATGAACGCTTGGCCACACAAATTGCTAAACAAATGGCCGCAGTGCTTCCTGACATCGTGATACAAGTTCAACAAGCTCTCACCGCAAATCCTATCAACCCTCCCAATCAAGAAGACCAGAGCGTCGCCAACCCTCCTTCCAAAAAGTGCTCCTACAAACACTTCAAATCTTGCGATCCCCCAAAATATGAAGGGACCGAAGGTGTTACCGCCCTCCTTCACTGGTTTGAAGAAATGGAAAACACTTTCCTCAATTGCGATTGTCCCGAGGATCGCAAGGTACGTTATGCAACCGGAAGACTGTTTGGGGTAGCCCTTACCTGGTGGAACACAGAAAAAGGTAAGCGAGGAGTTGAAGATGCCATGGCCTTAACATGGGAAGAGTTAAGGGAGCTCATGACAAGACGCTTCTGCCCAAGAAGCGAAATCAAAAAGCTGGAAGACGAATTCCACTCACTAAAACAAAAGGAAGGAGATCACACTTCCTATAATAAGAGATTTCTCGAGCTAAACCAGATGATCCCTAATTTGTTCACCCCCGTGTACCGTTTGGTTGAACATTACATTCGAGGTCTTCCCTCGAAAATTCAAGACTCGGTTTTAAGCACTTCGCCTGCAACACTTGAAGCCGCGATGGAGTTAGCTACAGAACTCACTGAAAATCGCATTCGAAACGACAAATTCAAAGATGAAAAGAAGAAAGCACCCATAGAGACCTCAACTACAAACCACTCAGTCTCCTCCTCAAAGTTTGCTTGTAAGAGGAAACGAAACAGCAAGAATTTTGCTGTCACTCAAACCAACCCTCCTATCACTGCTGCACCAATCACCCAAATCGCTCCCTCAGCTGCACCATTTAAAAAGCCATACACCGGCCCACACCCAAAATGCAACCGTTGTCAATACCATCACCCTCCCGAAACTCTTTACCAACATTGCACCAGCTGTGGCCGTGCAGGTCACACCATCCAAACCTGCCGTATTCTTCAACGAATGAACCGCAATCAACCCCCAACCCAAACCCACCATCAGATAGTGGGTCAAGCCCAACAACCCTTACTTCTACCACCTGCACCACACGCAGCCCAAACTTACTACCAACCCAACTACCCCATGATGCAACCCATGCGAGCTTGTTACAACTGTGGGGACCCAAACCACTTCAGGAACACTTGTCCACGCTTGGTGAACATCATCCATGCCCAAGCTCAAGCAAACCCGGTAAACCAAGCTAACCAAGCTCCTCCACCTGCCAGAGGAAGAGCTTTCAACATCAATGCCAACCAAGCTAGGGCTGACAACAACGTGGTCAACAGTACGTTTCTCATCAATGGTAGTTATGCATCCATATTATTCGATACTGGTGCGGATAAGAGCTTTGTGTCCTTAGAATTTGAACCTATCCTGGAATCTCTAACGTGGAAGTTGCTGACGGAAAACCCGTTTCATTAAATTCTATTATACGCAATTGTACCCTCACTCTAAACGATCACGATTTTCCAGTTGACCTCATTCCTATGAAGTTGGGAAGTTTCGATGTTATAATCGGTATGGACTGGCTCAGCCAGCATCACGCTGAAGTAGTGTGCCGCGAAAAGTTCATTCGCATCCCTCTTGCAGACGGTCAGACCCTACGTATTTTTGGGGAAACCCTTTCGAAAGGACTCAAATTAATGTCCTGCCTCCAAGCCCGAAGATATCTCCGCAAGAACTATGTCGCATTCCTAACTCACGTCGTCAAAAAAGGAAACAAGGAGAAGAAACTCGAAGATATCCCAGTTGTGAAAGAATTTCCACAAGTCTTTCCCGACGATATTTCAGGACTTCCTCCTGTGAGAGAAGTCGAATTCCGCATCGATCTTGTACCTGGCGCTACACCAGTCGCAAAGTCTCCTTATAGGTTAGCCCCATCCGAAATGCAAGAGCTGGCCAGTCAACTGCAAGAGCTGACTGACAAAGGATTCATACGTCCTAGCTCCTCGCCTTGGGGTGCACCTGTTCTCTTTGTGAAGAAGAAAGATGGAACGTTTCGCATGTGCATTGATTATAGAGAACTCAACAAGTTAACGGTTAAAAATCGCTATCCACTACCTCGCATCGATGACCTCCTAGACCAACTTCAAGGCGCCACCTGCTTTTCAAAAATCGATCTTCGTTCTGGTTATCATCAGCTCAGAGTGCACGATGAAGATATCCCAAAAACCGCTTTCCGGACTCGTTATGGTCATTACGAGTTCATGGTCATGCCATTCGGTTTAACCAACGCCCCCGCTGTCTTCATGCATCTAATGAATAGGGTATGCAAACCCTACCTCGACCGTTTTGTCATAGTCTTCATCGACGACATCCTTATCTACTCCAAGTCTAAATCCGATCATGAACGACACCTTCGACTCATTCTTACACTCTTAAGGACTGAAAAGCTCTACGCTAAGTTCTCAAAATGTGAATTCTGGTTAGGAGAAGTACAATTCCTTGGACATGTCGTCAACGACAAGGGAATTCATGTTGATCCTTCAAAAATCAAGGCAGTGCAGGAATGGCAAGCGCCACGTACCCCTACCGAGGTAAGGTCATTTCTTGGTTTGGCTGGTTACTATCGACGCTTCATTGCCAATTTTTCTCGTATTGCTGTCCCACTAACGGCCTTGACTCATAAAGGAAAACCCTTCATATGGGGGCCTAAGCAAGAAGAGGCCTTCCAAACTCTAAAGCAAAAACTTTGTGACGCACCTATCCTCACACTCCCTGAAGGTTGCGATGACTTTGTAGTATATTGCGACGCATCAGGGCAAGGACTAGGCTGTGTATTGATGCAAAGAGGAAAAGTGATAGCCTATGCTTCTAGGCAACTCAAGGTTCATGAGAAAAATTACACCACCCACGACCTGGAACTTGGAGCCGTTGTGTTCGCTCTCAAGATATGGAGACATTACCTCTACGGTACCAAGTGTGAAATATACACTGACCACAAAAGTCTCCAACATATCTTCAACCAAAAGGAGTTGAATATGAGGCAACGAAGATGGGTCGAACTTCTGAATGACTACGACTGTGAAATTCGGTATCATCCTGGCAAGGCAAACGTGGTGGCTGATGCGCTCAGTCGAAAAGGTTATGCGAACTCCATTCGTCTTCTATGTTCGCAAATCATAACCGACATCAAAGATCGAATCCGAGCAGCTCAACATGTTTCTGTAACAGAAAATAACGTACGCGATGAGCTGCCATGTGGAGCTGAACTCAAAATCGAAACCAAATCCGACGATATTCTATACTATTTAAATCGCATATGGATTCCTGATCGCGATAACCTTCGTGATTTCCTCATGAATGAGGCGCACAAAACACGATACTCTGTACACCCAGGAGCCGACAAGATGTATCAAGACCTACGATACACCTACTGGTGGCCTGGCATGAAAAAGGATATCGCTGTTTTTGTTTCCAAGTGCCTTACCTGTTCCAAAGTAAAAACTGAACATCAAAGACCTTCAGGACTCCTAGTCCAACCCGAAATACCTGTATGGAAGTGGGAAAACATAACCATGGATTTCATTACCGGGTTACCTTGCACCTCCAGTGGGTTTGACACCATATGGGTAATAATCGATCGTCTTACAAAGTCATCTCACTTCATCCCGATTCGCGAGGACTTCAAGAACGAGAAGTTAGCTCGTATCTACATCAGCGAGATCGTAAGCCGTCATGGTGTACCATTAAGCATCATTTCAGACCGTGATGGTCGTTTCACTTCACGAACATGGCAAGCCGTACAAACCGCTTTGGGTACACGATTAGACCTCAGTACCGCTTTTCATCCTCAAACTGATGGCCAATCTGAACGCACCATCCAAACCCTTGAAGACATGCTGCGAGCATGTGTCATAGACTTCAAAGGGAACTGGGACTCTCACCTACCATTAGTGGAATTTTCGTACAACAATAGCTATCATTCAAGTATCGGCATGGCTCCTTTCGAAGCTTTATATGGTCGTAAGTGCCGATCTCCAGTATGTTGGCACGAGATTGGGGAAGCACAAATCACCGGTCCAGAATTAATTCAAGAAACAACCGACAAGATCCTTCAAATTCGAAACAATCTTCTAGCGGCTCAAAGTCGTCAAAAGAGTTACGCAGACAAACGACGAAAGCCCTTGGAGTTTGGCATTGGTGATCAAGTACTTTTAAAAGTATCACCGTGGAAGGGAGTGGTTCGTTTTGGCCAAAAGGGAAAGCTAGCACCACGCTACGTAGGACCTTTCAAGATACTCGAAAGAGTAGGTCCTGTAGCATACAAGCTTGACCTACCAGAAGAGCTCAACAGAATTCATCCCACATCCCACGTATCAAACTTGAAGAAGTGCCTCGCCGATGAAAACCTCCATATTCCTCTAGAAGACATTCAAATCGATGAATCTATGCACTTCGTTGAAAGACCGGTAGAAATCATGGACTTCGGAGAGAAGCGTTTAAGACGAAGTCGTATTCCAATTGTCAGGGTACGTTGGGAGTCAAAACGAGGACCCGAGTTTACTTGGGAACGTGAAGACTCAATGCGCGAAAAATACCCGCATCTTTTTCCAGTTACCACTACTACTTAAATTTCGGGACGAAATTCCTAAAAAGTAGGGGATACTGTAACATTCGTCGAAAAAACGGGTTTTCAAAACCCGCTTCGTTTATTAATCAATAATCAGTTATAAGTTTCGTTGCGTATTTATTATTCAGATTAATTTTAAACAATACATAATTAATAAATACTTTAGAATTTAAAAACCATAATTTATAAATAATAATAAATAGTGAATAAAAAATAAAATGGAGACGCCGGGTTTCGAACCCGGGTCACCCGCAAGCACAAACACACAACACACCGCTCCGCCACACACTTCGTTTGTGTTAATACTAAAACAAATAACATTTATAATAAAACCAAAAGTCAAAATCTGTGAATCAACGCGCCAGAACTCGCAATCACCGGAGAAAACATAAACTCCGCGATTTTGGCTGTTTCTCCTTTGACCGAAACGCGATAACCAACTTCGACATCAGTTATAACCGATGTCTAACCATCAATTTCAGTCAAGACCGTTACCCTTGAAGATCGAAAATCTTGACCGCGAAATCATGGTTTCTAAATTGAATCAATTGGCCTGTTTCCACTACAAATACCCACCCAAACACCTTGTAAACTTTTCGCTCAGAATCCCGCTCACTCATGAAGCTTTAGTCCACTCAGAACACGTCGCCGGAAATTCTCGCACTCGTCGGAAAATCACCGGAGAACCGAAACCTTACTCCTAATCGGTACAATCATCTAAATCTCCCTGCTATCTCTTGATTTATACTTTAATTGTTCAAACCAATATTCGAAACTGTTAAACAGTTCACTCAGCCGGAATCCGCAAATCAGAGCCGACGAAATCTTGTCGGAAATCTGAAGAAAACACTTGGTGTTGGTACATCTTATTCCTTAATCTTCCTTCTCTATTCCAATTCAGTCAATTATAAGTGTTGTTGATCGATTAAACAGAACAGTCGAATTTCACTGTTCTGTGTTCTTGCAAACGAAGAAGATGAAGTCGAATATATGTATTAATATAATTAAAACCGGATATTCAAACGGGTTAGCCACACAGTCCAGCGGTGGACTGTGTGCAAATACAATATACACGTCCCGAGTTCGAATCGCACAAGTTACCGACTTTCAGAAATAAAACCAACATTTTTAGAACTTAATCAGATCAAGTCACAGAATGTTTATAAGAGGAATCTAATTCAGTAGTTAAGCAGATTAGACACACAGCCCAACTGGTTGGGCTGTGCGCACTCGAACCAAAGGACCCGAGTTCGACTCCGGGTCTCTGCAACCGGTTCGGTCATATAAATCATTTTTAATAAAAACCAAATAAGTTTAAGGTTAATTAGTATATATATATAATTAAAACAGAGAATATTTCGGGTTAGACACGTAGCTCAGTTGGTAGAGCTGCGTGCACGTATACGAGAGGTCCCGAGTTCGAACCTCACTCAGCGCATAGAAAACACAGACTGACCGGTCAAGACCCGGTCAACGGTCAATGGTCAACGGTCAAAAAGTCAACTTTTTTTATTTCTTTTTATTTATTTATTTAATTGAAAAATCAATTAAAAATACTTAAAAATAGGATTTTTAAAGTTAGAAAATTTCCTTAAACTCACAAGAATAAATCTAAAAATCCCAATAAAAGCACTAATTAAAAATATTAATCTCAAATAAAATTTATTTATTTATCAAATCATTTTGTTATTATCTAGGTTAGTTTTTCCCTCGTCGATTGAATCATAAATTCGTGCGCCTTCATCATCATCAAAGAACGCACCCATTGTGAGTGAATCTCTACCAATTCCCCGTTTTAATCATGTTTTGGGGTGTATCATGTGTCGTATAATCCTTTTATTTTATTTAAACACTTGTGCATACATCATATCTGTGATCAAATGTGTATCAAATGTGTATCAATTGTTGTGTGAATTATATGTAGATTGAACTTATCATTTTCAGTGCACGCATTTCATTAGGCCCATCAGTTCCCCGTGGGAGACGGGTTGAGCATCAGGAGCCTCATTAGATCGGCTCCGTTTGATTGAGCCTTGATCTCACATACATCATCATCCATGTTATATACTCATCCAAAGTGGTTTGTGATTGTTTATCTATATATGTTTGCTCACATGTGATTATTGCACAAATTTTCCTTATTAAATAAATCAAGAAATTAGTAACAATGTTTTATCAAGGTTCACTCGCCAACTTTTGTTGACCCAAAATATCCCCCGTTTTACACATGATACAGGTGATCCAGCTGAGACAAGAAACACATAGGAAGGCCTAGAAGAATAAACAAGTTTAAGCTTTGGAATAATTATATAGTTTCATTTTCTTGTAATTGTATGAATTTTGTTTTGGATATTTAAGTTGTAATTTGAATTTAATAAATATGAAACATCTTAGTAAACATCATGAGCTTTGGTGATAACCCAATTATGCCCCGACTTTTATTCCGCTGCGGGTCGGGGTGTGACACAAGCTTCCTTGGTGGACACACATGAACAAGTTTAAGAACTTGCATCACTTGTGAGCTCAATGCTCTTCAAAAACAGAAAGTTTGGAGTGATTAAATACTCCTATTTACAAGTTTAACAACCTAGGTTAGTCCCCATACTCATACATGTGATTAGGAGTTCAAGAACACTAGGATGAATGAGAAAAGTAAGAGATTAAACAAGTTTATGAGAACATAAAGTAAAACAGTCCACTTTGGAACCTTTTTCTGGTCATTCCAGAGCTTGGTTTTCCATGGAAAACCAATGGAAACGATCTTTAGGTTAATCCAAGCAAGTGGGAAAAAGAATGAAAGGATTTTGTTAAGAAATGAGTGAGTTATACTCACTTTTGTGAAGATGGGTAATTCTGCTTGAAAATCTGATGTTGCAAGGATTTTGAGGTGATTTGAGAGGGATTTGAGAGAGATTAAAGTGTAAAAATGCTTGGATTAGAGGTGGTTTTTATAGGGATGAGTTAGGTTAGTTGGTAGGTGAGTTTAGGTGGGTTATTAAGTGTTAAAAGTTGATAAAAAAACTCAAAAAACCAACCCAATCCCGCCCAAAACCCGCTGCTGCCGCCCTCCTTTGCGTCTGGATCCGACCCGGAAACAAAGCTTAAATGCTTTGTGTTTCCGGGTTTCTTCATATGTGGTGTGAGTGGTGGAGTGGTTGAGGCTTTGTTTAGTGAACCGGAGGTCCCGGGTTCGAGTCTCGCGGATCCGGTTTTGTTGAATTATTATTATTTTTATTTAAAAACTCATTAAATCAGTTTATATGTATGACAAGAATGGCCCCTGTAGTTTGAGAATCTAAGAATTACACTTTAAACCTTGGACTTTATTAAAGAAAGATATATATTAACATTTAAATTCAAAATGTTATATATATATATATATATATATAAATTAGCATTTTATTTTTTTGTAAAAAGAAATTAATTAATTTTATTAACTAATTTAATGAATTAATTTAATTAATTAATTAATTAATTTAATTAATTAACTTAATAAATGAATAGGTAATTATATTTTCGTAACGAATTTAGTTTAACGATTACAAGTTTCACGTTTAAGTCTCGATTACGCATACATACCATGTTTGCAAGTTATGACACGTTTACGATTGAGAGTACCACGAATATGTTTACATGTTTAAAGTATGAACAAGTATAAGTGTAACAGGACTATGATTAACATAATATGGATAAAATACGAGTTTCTCATTACAATCCAAGTCTCGGTTTACAACATTTACAACGAAAGACGAATACAAGATACAACGCTTACTAAAAATAGAAGTACGATACAAGGTTTCCAAATATAGAAAGTATAGAAACGCGGAGCGTTACATGAAGGGTGCGGCAATGGCAGAGGTGATGGTGCGACAATGGTGGTGGTGATGGTGACTTTGGTTGACGGTAAAATCTTAAAATCCCCTCACCGACAAGATCTGAAACGTCCACCACCATTGGTGTTGCCGGTGCTAGTGGCTTTGGTTGTGGTCGGTGGTGGTACAGAGATAAATAAATGGTGGAATCAGATGCCAGGTTCCAGGTTTTAAGCTTCAATGTGTCTAGAAGCTTCAATGGGTCTAGAAGAAGAAGATAAGGTTGTGAAAGTTGTTTTAAAAGTGAACTAGATGACAGGTCTTTTAATGAGAGGGGATGGGAAAAAGACTGAAATGCCCCTCATGTGAGGGGCACATGACTAGGAATTAAAGGTAGAAATGGATGGTGTTTGAGGCGCGGAGCAAAATGGTGATAAGTTAGAAAGATCAAGGAGTAAAATGATTATTTTTAAAGGTTTGAGACAAAACCATTAAAACGAACAAAGCACAGGGAGGAAAACGGTAGTTTACTCAAAACAAAAAACAAAAATGGGGGTGGTTTTGGTAAAATGAGTTGAAACCTTGACCCGGATCCTCTAGTATTGGCGATACACATACACAGTCGCTGACGTTCTCTTGTTTTCTGGAAGGCGAGAACTCTAGTTGCAAACGACCTTCAAAACCCTAACCCCTGAATCCATCGGTACAGCAGGATGTCTGCCCTAGAAATCGAAGCTCGAGAGTAAGTTCAACTCTATTCTTCAGTCATTCTATGTTGCACTCTCACTGATTGATTGATATATATTCACCTCTGTTGACGAGATTACCGAACAAAAATACATTGACTTTGGAGTATGATTTGAATAATTGTTTAGTGTCTGCCTATAACTTATTTCGATTTTGATTTCTACAACATATTAAATCCCAGCTCGAGAGTGAGTTCTTTCCTCAATTTTAGGTCATTGTTTGAGGACAAAATATACATTGATTTGAGAGTAGCATTGCTCGTGAATGATTGTTAAGTACTGGTTTTGATTTTGCTGATAGTTCATGCTCCAGTAATCATATTAGAATTACTGTAAAAAAAGGTTATGGTCAAAGCTAATACTATGAAGACACCATTGATGTGTATGATGGGGCAAAAATGGTCGCATGAGGGCCACATCATACGGCTTGCATCATGTGTTTGACTGATGTGACCTGAGTTTTAAAAAGCGCGCTTAGGCGTGAGGCGCATCAAGGCGATAGCCTGAGGCGCGCTTTTTACAAAAAGCCCCAAAAACCCCGCAAAGTTGGGCGGTTTTTAAGACCTGAGGCACGCGCCTCATGTACATAGGCTGTTTCTATGCTGTTTTTAAGCATATAGGCTGTTTGTATGTTGTTTTTAAGCATCAAACTGTTGTACAATTTGTACTTGTAGGTAAAATCATATATGAACCTTTTTTATAGCTATATTTTGGATAAGGGATGCTAAAAACCTATAGGATATATATAAAAAATTATATAACCACTTTGCACCTTGGGTATGAAAAGCCCGCCGCTTTTGCGCTTCGCACCTCGGTTTTAGACCTCGTCGCTTTTGTGCGCCTCTCGCTTTTTTAAAACCAAGGATGTGACCACCCACAAAGTTATATGGTCCGTATGACCATTTTTCACCCTAACATACTGGCAACCCAAGCATAGTTGTCAATAGCGGCTATAGCGACCGCTATAGCGCGCTATGTAGTGAGGCGACCAAGGGTCGCTATCTGGGTCATAGCGACCAATAGCGAGAATAGCGACAGTGATGTTTTTTTTTATTTTTTGATGTAAATAACAGTTAGATATAGCCATAAAATAGTTGGATTTATATGTTTTTGTTAAATATACATGTAAAATAACATATATACTAGGGTATTTTGATATAATATGCATATAAAAATTTTCAAATTCTTTTTCTAGTGTATCGCTATTTATAAAATAGCGGTCGCTATTTGTCGCTATTCGCTATGTAGAATGTAGGTCCCTTGCTGTTGTTTGTCGCTATTCGCTATTAGCAACTGTGCACCCAAGGTTCTTGTTGAGATAAATGTAAGATTACTTGACTAATCTGACATTAGTCAACTTATTATCTGATTTTTATTCTGATTCTCTTAAGCTGCAGTAATCATTTTGAAAGTGCGCGTATTCGTTATTATCTTTTCAATTAATGGATTCTTATATGTATGGATATTTCTTTTAACTGGTATCATGTTATATGGTTTTGTGTAATTTTGTTATACTTTTTTTGTTGCAGTGTGATTAAAATAGTTCTTCAGTTCTGTAAAGAAAACTCACTGCATCAAACTTTCCAAACGTTACAAAGTGAATGCCAAGTATCTCTGAACAAGTAGACAGCCTTGAAACGTTTATAGCAGATATTAACAGCGGTAGATGGGATGCAATATTGCCTCAAGTGGCACAACTTAAGCTTCCAAGAAAGACACTTGAAGATTTATATGAGCAGGTACATATTTTACCTTTATATTCATGTAAATGATATACCAATTTTGTCATTTTGATACTTTGAGGTATGTGCTAATGTATATATTCTGTTTATAATCTGTTGTATAGATTGTTCTAGAAATGATTGAACTGAGGGAGTTGGATACAGCTCGTGCTATATTAAGGCAAACTCAAGCAATGAGTGTCATGAAACAAGAAGAGCCAGAAAGATACTTAAGACTTGAGCATCTCTTAGTTCGAACTTATTTTGATCCTCATGAGGTTGAAATTTTGGAAATTTCATTTTCTTTATCTTTTAAATTGTAACGAGTGTGCTGTTTGTAATATCATATATATCTTCACCCTTTCTTGTTTTCATTTAGATTATAACAGAATACAATTTGATATCTATGTATTTTTTTGCTCTTCTCAGCTATTGCTGCAGAAGTCTCTGTGGTTCCTCCATCACGTTTAATGGCTCTAATTGGCCAAGCTTTGAAATGGCAACAACACCAACGTTACACTTTAATTTATTGTTTTTTAGATGTTAACTCTTTTGCTACGATAAAGTCATATTGGTTATAAATTTATCATAATGTGATCTCAGGGTTACTTCCACCTGGAACACAGTTTGATCTCTTTCGAGGAACAGCTGCTATGAAACAAGATGTAGATGATAAGGACCCAACAACTCTTGGTCATACTATAAAGGTGATTTACATGTGAATATATCACTTCTGTCTTTTATTCTCTTTAATGATTTCGTATTGCTGTATATTCATTTCGTCGCCTTAATCCTATTATGATTTTGTGCTTTATTCTTACCCACGAATCACTCACATTAATATCAATATTGGTAATCAAATAAGCATGTCAGTGTATGGAATTTAACAAAGTTTATCCAAATGTGTTACATATATCTTAAAATGTTAGAAATCACTTAACTTTTAGAGTTTAGATCATTATGGATGATTGGATGATTGGATGGTACTGATTGTGGAGTGGACAATTTTTTTTTAATATATGAAGCTAGACGAAAGAACTATTATATTTTTAACAAACAAATCGTTATTTTTCTAATGTTATTTAATAATTGTGTTGCAGTTTGGAAAGAAAAGTCACCCTGAAAATGCTCGGCTCTCACCGGATGGACAGTTTCTTGTTTCTTGCTCTGTTGATGGGTTTATTGAGGTTTATCTGGTTAAATGACCATTCTGTGTTAGTTTAAGTTATTGATGATATTTAATTAATTGCTGCATTACTGTTAATATCAGGTTTGGGATCATATAAGTGGGAAGCTTAAAAAAGATCTTCAGTACCAAGCAGAAGTGAGTTCTTGTTAGTTTTAATTTTGATAATTTCTTTTCTAATGCCTGAGTCATCATTCTGTACTTTCTCATCTGATTGTTGATGTTTCATAAGTTTATTATCATGTATTGCAAAGTATGCATCTAGTTTCCTGAATAAAGTGTGCAGAATATCTTCATAACGCAATCTCCAAGTGTTGAGATATTAAATTCTTTTTACTTGTGCAGGAATCTTTTATGATGCATGATGATGCTGTTTTGTGCATCGACTTTAGTAGAGATTCAGAGATGCTTGCTTCTGGATCCCAAGATGGAAAGATTAAAGTAAGCATCTTTTGTGGTTTATTCATTTACACACAACTTATTTACAAGAGCAAGACGACTTCATATATATCATTCCAAATTTCATATCATTATTTTTACCCTTTCAGAATACTAGAAGTATCATCATATTTAACCATTCCATAATAAATAAAATAACATCAGTTAATTATAATAGTTTGTTTCACTAAACATTATGCTGAGACGATTCACAGGAAAGGGTTGTTTTCTTACTTGTTTGTTCAGTTGAAACAATTTGTTTCAAGTTATGATTTTATTTGTAACCGATGGAATTGGTAAAATGGTATTATTGGTGTTTTGTAGGGATATATAGGATCTTATGGAATTGACAATGATACGTATGAATTTTTAAATGCAACTTTATATAGAGACAACTTTGTATATTTTCTTCAGTAAGTTTGAAATTTCATATCTTCATCCTTCTAAATTACATATACTCTTTTAAAAGATTGAAATGATGGTATCAACCCTTTCCATAATAAATATTATGAAAACATTTACTTTTAAGTATCAAAAGAGAACTCACAATACTACTCTTTTTCTATATGTTTATGATAGGGGCAACTTGGTGTGTGTGTCTATACACACCGATGTTATGTCCAAAACACTAAAAATGCTGCATTTTCCAATACCATAGTAAATAAAATAAAAGCAGTTTGTTTACTTGTAATAGTCTGTTAAACTAAACAAACAAAGAGAATATTATGTGGTAAGATGATTCATAATAGTAATGTTGTTTCCATAATTGTCTAATGTCAATTCAGTGATAAAAACTATTTTCGTTACTGCTTTTATTATATTTAGCGTTAAATTGGTATATATAGTATTTTTTAAACAGTTTATATGGTATTATGAAATCTATAATGTTATTTGAATACTGTAAATGAATACTGCTCTTATTCATGATTAAGGTTTGGCGTATAAGAAATGGCCAATGCTTGCGGCGTCTTGAAAATGCTCATTCTCGGGGTGTCACCAGTGTTGCATTTACCCGGGATGGAACTCAGATATTAAGCACATCATTTGACGGAACTGCCAGGTTTACCTCTCTTATTTTAAATAGAATTTATTTGAGAAGAGTTCACTCAGAAAACAAATTCTGTCAATTTTTAACAATAAATTTCTTTTGGGTCATTGTATATTTTAATTGCTTACATTAACAACAAACAAACATTTGAACTGTTGCTGCATTTATATCAGAATTCATGGGATAAAAGGTGGAAAAATGTTGAAGGAATTTCGTGGTCACTCTTCGTATGTAAATGATGCCATTTTTACAAGCGATGGACTTCGTATAATCACAGCATCAAGTGATTGTACAGTAAAGGTGAGTTTTCGACCCTACCTGCAAGTGAAACAAACGTACCCAGTCTGCAAGTGAATGTTCTTTTGTTTAACTTTTATTCAGGTTTGGGATTTAAAGACTGCAGATTGTCTACAAACATTCAAGCCACCACCTCCTTTGAGGGTATTGCTGTCATTTTACCTCACGATATCAGGTTTCTTCTTAAGTTCATTTTTTTCCTTTTTATGTTTGAATTTCTCACCGTCTTCCGGTTTTGACTCGCAGGGAGGTGACGCGTCTTTAAATTCCGTCCACCTGTCACCCAAAAATCCTGACCATGTTATAGTTTGTAACAAGACATCATCTATTTATCTTATGACCCTTCAAGGACAGGTAGAATTTTTTTGTTTGTTTAGATTATAACGTAATTTTACTGTGCTGTAATGTAATAAAAATGAATAAAAAATTGTTGTGGGCTGGCTCAATACTGACCAAATGACCTGCCTAGTTTGTTAACTTGTTTTCTGTCATTCAGAATAATGATGGATTGTTGGCTTAATGCAGGTTGTTAGGAGTTTCTCATCTGGTAAAAAGGAGGGTGGAGATTTTGTTGCAGCTTGTATATCACCTAAAGGAGAATGGATATATTGTATTGGTGAAGATAGGTATTTGCTCAAACCCTAAGTTACAGTTGACCCTTTACCTTTTTTTTTATTTTTTTATTTTTTAACAACTTTTTTGACCCTACCAACAGCTTTGTGATTTGTGGGATTCACCGAGTATGGTTATTATTCTGCACTGCATTTGTTAACTGCATGACACGACATACATGTCTTAAGTGTTCATATTATGGTCCTGATTATTGTTTTTCTTTAATCTTACACTTGGAAACAATCTGCAGGAACCTGTATTGCTTCAGCCATCAATCTGGGAAACTTGAGCACTTGATGAAGGTACATTTACATTCTCCATCTTTCTTACAATGATCATTGGTAACTAGAGCTGGCAAAAAGGCCGTCAAAGTTGACCTAGTACAGACCAAAATGGTTTGAGTTGACGGTTGACCATAGTGCTGCCAAAATAAACAGATTGGGTAATGGGTCAAAGTTGATTCAAGTACAGGTCAAAATACTTTTTGTTCATTATTTGAATGAATTTTATAAATAGTTAATGTACAAAATTATATTATAAAAAATATCAATAAACTTTTTTGGCAGGTTGTAAGCATTTTACTAGTAAAAGAGGCGTTAGGTTAGGTTATGTTTTATTTCAAACGGGTCAAATGGTACAACAAAAAATATAGTTATAAAGTATTTTTGAGAAACTCGTAATTATTTATATTGAAATTTCAGATTATAACTGACAAAATATAATATTTGTAATCACATTGACACACCATCTGAATGTAAACAATTTAAAAGTTTTGGACAAGAAGTGTTCTAGTCAATGTGCCCGAAACCATTCCAGAATTACCTGTTTTGATTTATTACGCAACCCACCTGCGAGTCTGTTTTGCCTGTCTTAACTACAATCTGTTAGTGTGAACAGGACCATTTGTGTTTTCTATTTGTCACTATATCCACCTGAATTCCATATATACTCACAGGTTCACGAGAAGGACGCAATCGGTATTTGTCACCATCCTCATAGGAATCTTATAGCCACATATGGTGAAGACTGCACCATGAAACTATGGAAGCCTTAAAAGCCTCTTCTTTTCAAGTACTCTTTTACGGTTTTGCCCTTTTTTTATATTAGCCATTGATGTAACATTAATCGAAATGCATTTTGATTCGGTATGCTGCATAATTCTCACTTTAAGTTCTATTTAAACGACAATGGACCGTTATTGTTATATAGGATGCATAATATAATACATACCCCGTAATTTGTCCTACAATAATCATAAGGTTAAAAAACAATGTGGCTTCAACCATATATTGGTATTTTGTCCGGACTTGCGACTCCGACATCGGACTTGCCTTCATCAGGCTTTGCGACCCTCAACTCCTACTCCTTGAATCAAATTACCGGTGTGTGGAGGAGGGCTTGAAAGAAGTGTTTCATTTTACAAAAGAGAAATGCCGAGATGGTCTATGAGTTCAGGCCATATTTACCACTTTAGTCAAAATGGTTAAAGATGCTATAGAAAGAATGTTTCTTAAAAGTTGGGACTGTAAAATTTTAAGCTGCCACATCGACTATCCATGTAAATTACCATACAAATAACTAAATGTTAATTAACTTTAACCACCAATACTTGTGCAAATTGCAATCATCACAATCTTTGAACATTCAAATCAGTCCCCAAACCGTATGACCCCATAAAATCTCAAACCCATATGACCCATCAAAAGTGGCCCACAAAATCTTGATCTCAAAACCCATATGACCCAGTCCACAACTCCACATACACAAATCAACAAAACGCATAACAAAAAAAGGGTTCTAACAAAAAAGGAACACCACCTATATTACTAATGAACCCTTCATTGATTTGACCTTATACGACTGTTTGAGAATGCTAGTATATCATATAACAAATAGATTGATGTGTGGATTAACGTATAAAATAAAAAAACCAGCAAAATCCACATGACCGATTAGATGAAATCAAGTTTGTAAGTTATCCCTTTGGAAGTCAGCTTGATGCCACATCACATCCCTACGTGTCCAACTCTCTGCAATCCTTCACCCCAGGTGTCCATGCAATTCTTCACCTCCATTTTAAAATCATCTTCTTCAACCCCAACCTTGTCATTCATTTCAGCTACCACTTAGTGATCGGATCTTGATTGATCAAATACTATACAAGTTTCTTTGCAGATTGACTATAAACCGAAAGCATGCCGCCGCGATTCGCCATTGGGCGGGCTGATGAAGCCACCCACCCCGATTCCGCACGCGCCACCTTGTCTGAGTTTCTCTCCACCTTCATGTTCGTCTTTGCCGGCGAAGGCGCCCTCCTTGCTCTAAGTATGAACTAAATTTTAATTTGAATTTGTGTTTGTTATTATTATATAATATAATACTTTTGAGTACGATTTCTCACTCGAAACAACCTCTGTATTGTTCCGCTTATCTTCTAGGATAGAGGTATACACACCCTACCCTGTGTTATAGTGGTTTTAACCACCTGAGTCTAAAATCAAAAAGTTTAACGTTCTGAGTTCTTAACCGCCAACGTTTTGAGTCCCTGTGTTTCAGTGGTTTTAATCACTCGAGTCCAAAATCAAAAGTACAACTACTAAAAATTGGACTCAAAACGTTATAGAATAAGCTGTTAGTGACTCGAGGTGTTAAACTTTTGGATTTGAGTGGTTAAAACCAAAAGGTAGTTTACTCAGATTTGATTTCCTCTCCCACCATACTCAACTCTACGAGGGGGATATGTTAGTTGATGATGTTAAATTTGACCATGCAGATAAGATGTATGGCCCTGACCACGGGCTGGGAGCACCGGGGCTGGTGCTGGTAGCGCTAGCTCACGCGCTAGCGTTGTTTGCCGCTGTCGCATCTAGTTTAAACGTGTCCGGTGGACACATAAACCCGGCAGTCACGTTCGGTACTCTTGTAGCCGGGAGAGTCTCATTGGTTCGAGCCTTGTATTACTGGGTAGCTCAGCTTCTAGGTGCTGTTGTCGCCTCGTTGCTACTCCGGCTAGCCACCGACGGCATGGTATTCATTTCAAATGTTTCTTTAAGATTTTGTAACTTATTTTTTTGATGATCTTGTTTTTGAATTTGCAGAGACCTGTTGGGTTTTCAGTGGCCGCGGGTGTCGGGAACTTAAACGCTTTATTGATGGAGATTGTGCTAACATTCGGGTTAGTTTACACGGTTTTCGCAACGGCAATCGATCATAAACGAGGGACGTTAGGGACGATAGCTCCATTGGCGATAGCGTTTATAGTGGGTGCTAATATTCTAGTGGGAGGGCCGTTTGATGGGGCGTCGATGAATCCAGCAAGGGCATTTGGGCCGGCGTTGGTGGGGTGGCGGTGGAACAACCATTGGGTGTATTGGCTTGGGCCATTCATCGGGGCGGCTATAGCCGGGTTGATCTATGAGTTTGGGATCATACAGCCGGAGGTGACGACTCATACGCACCACCAGCCACTGGCTCCTGAGGATTACTAGTCTAGTTAATAGTCATGTTTGGTTTTATGTAATAAGTTGGGTTGGATTCTGAGTTGTTTTTGTATAATAAAGTTGTGTGTTTTTTGTGGTGTCATCTCAATGAAAACAAAACACTGAAAACAGACATTATTATGCGTTAGCGCATAATACATGATATACCGGAAACTGTTTTTATTTGTAATATTAGATTTAATAATCGCTTTTATTGGTCGTTAACTTTAAAAATAACCACTATAACCACTAACAGTTTCATCTATTGAATATTGGCCATCTATTGAAATATTGGCCTTCAATGGACTCTAAGAACTCTAACGCCGTTAGTCTCCGGTCACTGAAAAAACGTTATTGGACGGAAAACCCTTTTTTGCCGGAAACTCCACCTTTTCGTCCCGAACCTCTTTGTAACCTTATTACGGACCTTTAGGAACAATTTTTTAGTAAAAGCCTCAATTATTTAGGTCGCTGGAAAACTCATTTTTCATCTGAAAACTTCTTTTTGCCTGGTAAACTCAACTTTTTGGCCGGAAAACTCAACATTTTTGTCCCAAATCTCTTTATAACCTTAGATCTGATCTTTAGTAAACTTTTTTTGGCAAAAACGTTTTCCCGGACCGGAGACTAACGTCGTTAGGGTTCTGTTAGTCAGCGTCTATTAGAGGCCAATATGTTAATCGTTGGGACTGCCAGTGGTTATTTTTGAAGTAGGGATTGTTGGCGGCCAACGACGAATAATTGAGATTACTAAAATCCAATATTCCTTAGTTATCTGAAACCATTAGATTTCAGGCATCTGTGTGGCTCAAGAGAACTAAACATCAAATGATCAAATACATTTTAAATATATAAAATTGATATATCATATTATTATTCCATTGATAAATAACATAATTTTTAAATTAAAAAAAAAACAGAAAATAGAATTTACCCAAAGTGAGCTGACTTTACAAAGAATTTACCCAAAGTGAGCTGACTTTACAATGTTACCATTTGCCCCCTTAACATAGTAGAGGCTTTCTTCTTTTTCCCACAACTCCATTCTTTAAAGCTGCATTTTTTCCTGATTAGTAAGTAGGATGTTGGTGTAGGAAGTTGCAACTCAATTGGTCTTCTTGTTGTTGTGGGGCTCCTCTGGCATGAACTGAGGCAAATTTAACATTGTGTTGGCTCGAGTGACGCCTTCGAGGGCAGACCAGTGTATTGCATCCCCGTCAGGGTCCTCGTCTAGGACGTGATCGTCCTCTACATCGGTTCCTATTCCTTCTTCTTCACTCATGTGGATTGTACCACTCGGTGGTTCCGCCATTGAGGTTGTGTTTGGAGGCGGGGTAAGAAATAGGCAAACCACTGCACAATCGTCAACTTTAGAAGTCGGGTATTTATGATTCCACGCACGCACCGCTGACTCCACCACGGCTCTAGCTGCACAAGAGCGCGATTTAGCAGACACCACGATGTCAATCACATCTTTGTTTGTCAGTACGTCCCAAATCTGCATTTTCATAAAAGTAACAAATCAAATACATATTACTACTTTTGGATGTTGATAGTATATTCATACCCGTCACTTGCCAAGACGACAAACTGGTCGTTTTTTGTTAAACGTCGATAAAAGATATCTGGAATAGAAATGAGACCAAAATCTTTAAGGCAAAAGTCCCCAAAAGCACGAGCCATGGCTAGACCGGGAGAGTCGTTATTAGGTAGCCAAACTCGAGTTACACTGGGTTCCTCTTGAAGAGCAAAAACGCGACCTTTGCTTTTACGGATCCGTTCCGCTTCCGCTAAAAAGTGTATAAAACAAGTAAGATCATAGGTGGTGTACATAGTTGTTATTTGCGAATAGCGACAAATAGCGATAAGGTACCTATATGCTACATAGCGAACAACGATACACTGGCATTTTATTTTTTTTAAATTTATATGTATTTTATATCAAAATACCCTGGTATATATACCATTTTACATGTATATTTAACAAAAACCTAAAATCCAGCTATTTTATAGCTATATTTAATTACTATTTATATTTAAAAAAAACAAAAAGGAAAAAGAAAAAGAAAGTGTCGCTATTCTTGCTACCCATAGCTACAACCTAATAGCGACACTAGACCTATATGCTACGTAGCGCGCTATAACGATCACTACGATCGCCATTGACAACCATGGTGGTGTATGACTTGCACACAGAAAAATAAACCAAACCAGCTGACTTGCTTTGGTTTGGGCACCAACTAAATCCTAACACAATCTACCTCAACATATAAAGTGAAAAGATTTCGAAAGGTAAAATTGGGAGAAAGAGGAACCTGGAAGGCTTGGTTTTAGATCCACGGTCAACTGAAGCGCAACGAGAGAATTGCGTTCATCTCTTGTACATAAAACAGCTCTAGAATCCCCAACATTACCAATTATAAGATCCTCACCCTGCAACAAACAACAAACCCATTCACATCAAGTATCAAAATCCAAAAAATTTCAAAAGTCTTCCACCTGTTTAATCAACGTGACAGCTGTCGACCCGCTACAAAAACAGTCAATATTAGTATGCATCCTTAGTTCCCTATCCATGACTTTAAAAGCCTTGAGAAACAAGTCTTTCAAAGCCTGCAATTTCTCAGAAGCTTCATTAACCGGTAAGACATCACTTGTATCGACTTCCCTTAACTTCAACGGGAGTGAGTCTCGTACTCTCTTAGCAACCATGTGTCCAAATGGTCCATGACCATCAAATACACCACAGAAGACTGTGTCTCTTCTTGACCCAAAATCCTGAAAATGTAATTAACATCAAATGAAAATAGCATAGTGTTTTATGTATGAGTATGACATTTTAAACAACATATACAAGGATTTTTACGTTTTTCGCAGGGCTCTACTTAAAATTGGTTTTGTATCAAAATTTTCCATTTTATTTTAGTTACTGAAAAATGCTGCATACTCATCATTCTATAAATAAGGACAGTTATACCCCTAAAATGTTATACCTAGATAATTGTAAGTATCATCAGTTTAAGGATAGTATGGATACTTTTCATAGATTTATTTAGGGAGAGAGCATCTTGACATCAAACACAATTCCATTCTTTAAAACACATGAAAGCAAACAACTGCAAAAGAGTATAGTTCATACATTAGGAGTGTTGGATTCGTGTTTTAAAATCAGTTATCCGATTCTTGTGACTTGTACAGTTTGTATAACGGCCATCTTACTAGTATGCATCCTTAGTTCCCTATCCATGACTTTAAAATCCTTGAAGGCCTTTGCCTTAATTGCTGAGTGTTATGTCCCTTATGTCCAAGACTTGATGCAAAACTACTATCGAGCTGGGGGTCTCACTGGAAGCAACCTCTCTATTTCTACGGGGTAGACTACATCTTACCCTCCTGAGACCCTACCTTAGCTTTGCTATTGGTGGGATTTACTGAGTATGATGATGATGATGATGATGATGATGATGATGATGATGCATCTTACTAGCTTAGTTTTAAAAAAGGGTGAGGCGCAAAAAGGCACCGCTTCATGCATGTGAATTGCAAGGTATTTATATAATTGTTTTTATATTGCTCATACAATTCTACCATCACGTACCCAAAACTTATATATATATATATATAATATGAGTTAATGTGTAAATAACCTATATGTACAACCTAGAACGGTATATGTACAACATCCTGATGCACAAAATCTTCCCTTGTACAAAAGGCGTGTCCCAAGCCTTTTTTTCCCGTGCCTTAGGTAACCTTTGTTGAAAACCGATCGCTTTCAATATGCACATCCAAACACCCCTTTAGACTCAGAAGTTCACATCATAAAGATTTAGCTATAGTTTCAAACATGTTCGTTCACATTAATATGATGAATCATAACATTAGAACATATGGGTAATAACATGAAGGGATGCCATTATTCCTATTTGTATGTCATTAAATACGATATACGATTTCATTTAAAAAAGCAAAGGTGTGACTGACTGACTGACCTCCCAAACAATCATGGCGTCTTGATTGGTACCCTTTTTGCCTTGCTGAGTATACAAAGAGGCAAATTCACTGGAGCCATTCAGAAACATCCTCCCGGGGATCCTATGCAGATGCAGGTGCTCTTCCTTAAACGATGATGAGGTTGTCATTGATTTCTTCCTCCTTTTGAGGGGTGATTGGCGAGGGCTCCTGCTTTCTCCACCCAAGCAGGACCCCATCCGCAGGGCCCGAACAATGCTCAACAGGCACTCCACAACACCTGAACATCCATACCCCACCCTGCTGCTGCTGCTGCTGTTTTCTCTTGATGAATCCGTCCTTAATTCCCCCCCCCAACTCTCACCACATTTTCATTATTTCCGTTCAAATTATCACAATTCACGATCCTCAATCGCTATTTCATGCATCCAATCCAATCTACCGCCACTGATGATGGATGATTTTCCTTCAAATTTTGTCTTTGCAATTCATGAGAATTCAAGCAGCGTGTGATGATCATTCAATCGACGATTCATGTGAGTGAAATTTTAGGAAGAAAGATTCAAATATTGTGGCGCAAAACACGCAATGGCGTAAAAACAAATAGGTCCAATAACTTAAGACCGTGTCTCATGCTCCACCCAAATATTTTTAACTTTGGATATGGATATCACCTTATTTATCTTTTATTTTTGTTTTTTAGCGAGAACTTGGTTGTTTATAGCTAGCGGCACGTTATGTGCGTTAATTATATGAGAACGCGTGTTTCGATATATCCGATTTAAAACATTACTGTTATAAAAGAAACAGAATCGAACCTGGGTTGATTCGTTTAGTGAGGGTTCCACCAAACCACTACCCCGCCCTTACCTTTGCATCAAGACTTAACTGCATCAAAACGTACGATAACTCGAATCTATACTGTCGAATGAAAACGTATTATATTTGACCTGACTCGTTTCCAAACAATGTTTACGTCAAAACGTAGAACAACTGAAAACGTACGCAAAAATAAGCATGAAAACATATTTTATTTGATCGGACCCGTTTCCGAAGAAAAGTTATGTGGAAACGTGAATATTTATCATTTACGTTGAAACATGAATTTATACCGACATGTACATTAAAATATCAAAACATAGACCAACTGAAAACATACATAAAAATAAGCATTAAAACACATTTTACTTGACCCACTCGTTTCTAAAAAAAATTACTTCCTAGCGTGAATTTATCCCGACACATACATAAAAATAGCCACGTGAGTAAATAGTTTTTTTCCTTCTTTTAAGCTGAAGAATGAAAATATGGAGGGCAAATTTCAAAAGTTAGAACTCAAAGGAGTAAAAATGACACTTTATAAAGTTTCTAGAAAGAGTTTAGTTCTGTTTTTGACGAATCGTTCAAGTAAAAATGTTAACTTGAGTTCGTTTTCTTGATTTCTTTGCTTTGTGGATCCATAACGGAAATCGAAGAGAACTCACTTCATGTTTTAGTTTCTTGATTTCGTCTTCATATTCCTTTTTTCCGAAAGGATAATTGTTTTAAAGAAGCCCTTTGTTTCCGTGATTATTTTTCGAAATCTTTAATGAATTCTTCATTTGCAAGGAAGCTCCTTGTGTTGGTGTTAAGTGATTATGATTATTTTTAAATGGGTACTTGTTTAAATTTAAAAAAAATAAAATTTGAGACATACTTTACTTAAATTAAAGAAATTTATTATTTTTAACTATAAGATTTTGAATTTTATAGACAATTAAGCAGTTTAACATATTACACAAAACGTACATAAACAACCGATTTAAGCAAAAATGTGAAAAACTAAATAAATACTTGCACATTTTATTTCTTATAGGGGTACAAACGGGTGGAGTAGAGCGCGAGCTCAACAAGACTTGAGTTCGAGCTTGGATCGGTTCGAACTTTGTTTTTTAAACTCTAGCTTAACTCGTGGATAGTTTTGACCATGTTACACATGTTACAAAAAGTTGTAATGTAACACAATACAAATGTGATATACATATGTGTAACACATGTAACATTCGTGATAGATGTAAGATTTAACCAAGTTACACACATTATATAGAAGATGTTACATGTGTACATATCAGTACTTACATTACATAAAGAAGGAACTCAAATTTTGACCATGTTACACATGTTAAAAACACAAGTTGTAACATGTGTAACACGTTATAAATGTGTTAGACATATGTGTAACACATATAACATTTGTGATAATCATATAAAACGTGTTACATGACTCACGTAACTTGTGTAACCTAGTCATACATGTCATGCTTTGTATCTTTTTTAACACAATATGTTACATTTGTCACACCTCTCATAACACATAAAAACTTATGTTATACACATTTCACCATGTTACTGTTTTTTAACTTTTTCCCATACGTATAAATACCCCCCCTCCTCCGCATGTCAACAGATGATCAAGAACACACTCCGTGGTACCATTTTTACGAGTATAGGTAGTTACATGAGTTACACTAGAGGCTAACACAGTATAGCCAGGTTACACATACGACCTATATGTTGTAACATGTGTTACACGTAACATATGTTGCATACAGGGTTTTACATGTGTTACACCCAATGGGTTAGAGATGTATACTTATGTTACACATGTTACATCTTATGTTGCCTGCGTTTAAAACCTCTTGTCCAACAAATGAGTATATACTTGTTAATTCGGTTTTCAAATCCATGCATGTCTACTTTCGAAAGATGATCGACAACACTTGCCTCGCTACTATGTTTATGAGAAGACGTAAGACACCAAAAACTGGACACGTATTATCCTATGATTGGTAAATCATACGAGATGCTCTTGCCATGTATAAGACTTATGGTGACCAAGCTGGGGTTCAATGCAAGAAATATACGTTAATGTAGTTAGTTTTACCTATATACGCTTTGAGTTTGATGAACTTGTTGTTGTTGTAGATTAAGATATATTTGTGTCAAAGATGAAGATGCTTATCAAGAAATGAAGCATAATTAGATTTTTGTTAGCTTATAATAGTTTTGGATCATTTGTTTATATATTTTAGTTGTCTAAAACACTTTGTTACGTCTAATTTTGATTTTAATGTTTTTTATATAAATTTATACAATTTATTTGTTCATTTATTTTGTTACAATAGTCTCATATATTACTAGTTTATCAACTGGTGTGATCTTTTGAATGATGCAATACAATGTTATATAAGTAACATGCATGTTTCAAACTTAAAAATTATTGATAGTTTTTTTTAAAAAAAAAAAGTCTTATAAAAAACTTAATAAATACTTGCACATTATATTTCTTATAGGCGTACAAACGAGTGGAGTAGAGCCTGAGCTCAACAAGACTTGAGTTATGTAACATCCATAAAAACAGATCCTAGAACCCGACCTTTTTTGTAACCCGGTCCGTTTTCATGTTCCACGTAATTTTGTTTGATGTTTAAGCAATAAAATGTCTTGGATTCTATGTTTTGATCATACATGTTATCATATATGGCGATTTATAGTCTTATACATGTTTTAGACAAGTTTGTAAATTCATTTCTGTGTATTTTGAAGCAACCATCCATCTCTCAAGGTCTAAGACTAAGGTTTTCCTTAAGTTAATCAAAAACTTTGGAGACTTCATGAACATACCTAACACATCCTAACCTTCTTATCATCCAAACTTCATTATATATGTGCCTTAAGATATGATATTGTGTTTTGGAGGGTTTAGATGTAAATGATAGCAAGTAAGAAGCTCTACATGTTGTATTCTTAGTTTTAAAATAAGATGACTTTCGGGTGACTTTCTTGCCAACTTTTCTCCATCCTTGAGCTATCATTCTAGTCCATTCAAAGCCCCAAGCTATACTTGGTATACTAAGGATCAAGTAGGTTCAAATGGTGCATAAAACAGGGCTCAAACATAACGGGAATCACAAACACAAGTTTCAGAACATAACCCTCGACCCGCATCAAGATCCAAGGTTTAAGCCCAATTCTCAACACCATGGATGTTGGATTACTCTCTTCCATATGATAGTACTCTGAAAATAATGAACGTAGGCGAAAACCGTGCGCGAAACAGAGTTATAACGAAGCGGGAATCGTGGAAACAAGTTTGGGGCTTGTTGTTGATTTGCTAGACGCGAAAACCATGTTTTAAATCCGTCCCACATCACCCCAAATACCATTTTGTGCTCCCTTTCACACCTATAAATACCCTTGCTTTGTTCCTTATAGCTTGCAACACCTAGTTTGAGTATAAACAAGTGGAATAACCAAATTTGGTGGTTCCACAAGCGCAATACCCCTTTGGGTATGTGTGTAGTAGTTTTTTTCCACTCTCGATGAGGAGGTGCTGCCCTTCAAGCTCTTCTCACTTTGTAAAGTTTTCTTCGAGGTAATCTTTATTTCTTTTTTGTTATTCATTTATTTATTGCTTTCTTAGTTTAATTAGTTTAGTTTAGGTAGCCTAGTTTAGGCTCGCCTTTAGGCTTGGCGTAGCCTTGTAGAGGCTTGTTAGGCCCAACGAGTCTAACATATCATGTTAGTTCGTTTAACTATGTCTAGCATAACTTTACCCTTTCCTTGTTGTATTCATTTGTCTAGGTTAAATCACTTTTGTCTTTTAAATTTTCTCCTTTTCCTCGTGCCTTATTTTCACAAGGAATCGCAAACGCAACCACTGTGAGTGAATCTTACAACTCCCCTTTTTATTTTTTTTATATACACGTTTTTGGGGTGTATCATATGTCGCATATTTTTTTCGCATTTTACATGTTTAAATACATGCAATTACCATTATGTGAAGTATCTATGTTATGTGTTGTTTGGTTGTTTATCATTTGGTGCATTTTCATACATTTTGGACATCACATCATCATAGGCTTGTTTGTTCCCCATTACCTATGAGCGGAACTTGACGTTGCCAACCATACGAGGACAACTCCGTTTGATTGAGCTTAGACCTTGAAGCACACCATAATACCATGCAACATACATTCATTCATTGGCACACCACAATACCGTGCAACATACATTCATTCATTGGCATACCATAATCCCGTGCAACATGCATACATTTATTGAATCATTTCAGTTGGCTTGTTTATTGTTTGAGGTTGTGTTATGAGTTTGACATATAACATACAACATGATTACTTACATCAGTTAACGCACGTTTTCTAAATAAATCAAATTTAAACCCTTATTTTAATTTTTCAAATAACAATAAGGTTCACTCGCCAACTTTTGTTGACCCAGAAACCATTTTTACACATGATACAGGTGAACATGTATGAAGAGGAGATTGGACATATGATGGGCCTTAGTTAACAAAAATGGATAATGTAGCTAGTGGTTATGATCAATGTCTGATTCGTAATCATTTATGGGAATTATTTGTTATGTGAAACATATAGTTTGGATTAATGATTAATTAAAACTCGTAATAGCAAGTCATAAGCTCTTTGGATCAACCCAATCATGCCCCGATCACTTATTCCCCTGTGGGTTTGTAACAACCCTCAAAAATATTCCCAGCAATAACCCCTAATTAAAACCCCTGGTATGCGTGATGAAAGTTGGATACTCGATCAGAAAACTTAGCGGTTAAGAAACTTGGTGATTGACGAATCAACCGGCACAAAAGAACCCATATTAGATTCACAATTAAAAACTGAACCAAGTGGGACCAAGACCCAAGCATACACGATAAGAACCGGCAAGGAAATCGAGAAAAACACGTGATTGGACTGAAAAGGCGGCCAGGGACACGTGTCACGACATCGCACCATGTGTCAGACCTACATGGACACGTGACAGACCTATGCCAGGCCGACCGCCCCCGCGCGTCACGCTAGAATCCAGGGTATCCCGCGCGACGCGCGAGAGATGCCCAGATGGGCTATATAACCAGCAGCGTGGGACTGAAGTTTCTGCACAAAATCGATCGAGAAACTCGTCCGTATACTCCCTCTAGACCTGTTCTCTTGCAAACACCCCCAAACCCCTAAAGCTGATAAACTCTGCCGTGTTGTAAGTGTTTTAACCCTAATCACTGATTCGATACTCTGTCTGATTGATCTAAAACCCAGCAACGGATGCCAAAGTGCTGCCTATATAAACTACGTTCGGGTTTTGTCTCGTAATGTATCGTTAAAGTTTAAGTTGGGTTGTTTCACTAACACGTGTTGCATTATAATGTCATTAGGAACTCAGAAATAACACCGGAAGCTCTAAGATAACAACCTTAAAACTACAAAGTGAGTCATTATCCTTTTCTCAAATTCTTTGCAAACCCTAAATGTTTTCCAATTATATTACAATGATTAAGTCTTTGTATTCTTACTGGGAAACTACTGTCAGTATGTGGGGTTTTGTATACAATATCTGATAATCTTCACTATTGGACAATGGGTTAGCCAATGAGTGATATGACCACACTCACAGGAACTGCCACCGAGTGACAAATACTATTTAAAATAAGTTTCTTTGCTGTTGGACAATGAGCTAGCCAATAGTAGTTTGGTAAGATAAACAAATGTAAAAACTCTTAATGCTGTGAATATAAGAATGTGTCATTTTGTACAAATTGAATGAACTCACCAGTATTTCCTGCTGACAAAAATATTTTTAAAACATGTTTCAGGTGATTTCAGTAGATCGGATTAAGAGTTGGGATACAGCACCAAAAGGCTTAAAGGAGTGGCTTATTTTATCAATTAAATAAAGAAAATTTGTTTCATGAATTCGGGTGTATCCCTTATTAAAAGCTACCTTTATAAAACATGGGCTTTATTCCCATATGTTTAATAAACAAAATCTGGTATTTCTAAACTCTGATATTTTTTCCTAACTACGGTCCTCATGAAATTTCCGCTGCAATGTTTTCAAAATAATCACCGGTACCACCTGACTGGTTCACGGCTCCCGTTCCCAGGGTGGGGTCAGGGGCCGTGACAGGGTTGGGGTGTGACAAGTTCGAGCTTTATTTTTTAAACTCAAGCTTGACTCGTGGATAGTTTTGACCATGTTAAACATGTTACAAAAAGTTGTAATGTAACACGGTACAAATGTGATATACATATATGTAACACATGTAACATTCGTGATAGATGTAACTGTAACATTTGTAAAAATCGGGTTTTCAAAACCCGCTCCGTTTTGTAACCGAATATCAAGTTATAAAAGTTACGTCGAATATTTATGATTATTTTGATTTAAAACGATACATAATTAATAAATAAACTAAACTATAAAAATTATATTTGATAAAAAGTTAAAATAAAATAAATAAAAAAATTATGATGCTGCCGGGACTCGAACCCGGGTCAGCCAAGACACTTCAGCGACTTAACACACACTCACAAGACCACTCCGCCACATTGTGTTTTCTGCTAACTCTAGGAACACAAATGAAATTTATACACAAACTCAGTTAAAACCGGTTGCGCCATCTGAGAAACGGTAATCGGCAAACCAATCGTCAATTCATTGTTTATTCACACATTCAGTTTATAACCGATGCACCGACGGTTTCTAATCAAATCGGAATTGATTAAACTTAAAACCTCATCATTAGCGGTTTTTTAAAACCGAAAAATCACCAAGTCCAGAATTCTTCAACTTCAGACCACTCTCGCGACTCAGAGATATCATACCAATACTCCATTTCATTTTCGTCGCATTTTCAGACCATCAGAACGCCTGAATCAGCTCGCCGGAATTTTCTGCAAAAGTCGCCGGAAAACCGTATTCAACTCAAACCGGTAAAATACCTCTACTTTACTGTTTCAATCAATTGTTAGAACCTTACTAACATTAACCCATCGCTCATAATCAACCACAGACGACGTTGCTGGACTTTCTGTTTTCGCCGGAAAACTTCTGGAATTGTCAGAAACTCGTTGATTACCGGTATGCTCATTCCAACGTGCTGATAATCAATACTCATTAGTTTAATTTCACATCTAATCCCTTAAACCTGTTAATTGATTCTCACAGCCGAAGGTTCCAAAAACAGAGCCGACGAGCTTCGCCGGATTCTCTGAAGAAGACGATCTGTTCGGTATCTTCTTTCCCCCAAACTTTTCGGTTCAATACATTCAAATTGGTCATCATGTTCATTAACTAAATTAATCGCGTATCAGTTGTTTCGATTGATGTCTGTGTTTGTAATGAAGAAGACGAGTTCAGAGATGACATAAGATTAATTAAAATCGGAATTATAAACGGGTTAGACACACAGTCCAGCGGTGGACTGTGTGCAAAATACACACGCACGTCCTGAGTTCGATTCCTGCTATACGCACTCCTTATATAATAACACGCCTTTTTGTTTAAAAAATAAACCGGATAACTCAGTTAGTTATTAAGTATAATAAAAACCGAGATAATAACCGGGTTAGACACACAGTCCAGTGGTGGACTGTGTTCAACACTAAGTCCTACGTCGCGCGTTCGAAACCCGTCACTAGCACCGGTCCGTGGAATTAAAATGTTTTTGGCAATTAAAAAAAATTCGGTTAAATTGAATAAGTTATAAATATAATTAAAAACAAGATTATTTCGGGTTAGACACGTAGCTCGGTTGGTAGAGCTGCGTGCACGCGTACGGGAGGTCTCGGGTTCGAGCCTCACCCGGCGCAAATTAATTCGCTGACCGAACCGGTCAACGGTCAATAAACAATTTTTTTTATATTTTTATTTATTTAATTTAATTTAAAAATCAATTAAAAATACTTAAAAATAACATTTTTAAAGATAGAAAATAGCCTTGAACTCACAAAAATATATCTAAAAATTTCATTAAAATCCTTAATAAAATCCACTCGTTTAATATATTTTTCCGTTATTATTTAGGTTAGTATTTCTTGTTGTTCAGCTCATCTAATTCGTGCGCATCTCACCATTTCCAATCCAACGCACCCAAGGTGAGTGAATCTTTACAAATTCCCCGTTTTAATCACGTTTTGGGGTGTATCATGTGTCTTGATATATATATATTATACTTAAACCATTGTGCATACATCATATCATGAACTAGTGTATTCAGTTTGTTTCCTGTTGTGTTGTTATTGTTGGATGCAAGTTTATTATTTTCAGTACATGCAAATTCATAGGCCGCCGCTCCCCATTACATTATGAGCGTTGAGCATGTTCCCCATTTCATTATGCGGTTGAACCTGGCGTGCCCACATATGATCGGCTCCGTTTGATTGAGCCTTGATCGCACAGACATTTTCATTTTCAGTACATGCAATACGATCGGCTCCGTTTGATTGAGCCTTGATCGCACAGTTTCATTTATGTTATTTACAGTATGATGTTTGTATGTTCATGTATGCTGTCATGTGTTATTGTATGTTATAGTTGTGACTGCTATTTGCCATTGCTTGATTATTTACATTTGCTCATCTATGATTGTGCACAATTTTTCACTAATAAACTAACAATTAATTCATTAATAAATGTTTATCTAATAAGGTTCACTCGCCAACTTATGTTGACCCAAAACCCCCCCATTTTACACATGATACAGGTGAAGCAGCAGCAGCTAGGAACACATAGGACTTGGACTAGAAGAATAAAACGATTTAGTGTTGGGATTGTTATGCTTGGCTTATTTTCCTTGTATTGAATGAACATGTTTGGATTTTTGGAAATGTAACTTTGACTTTATTAAATATGAAACATATTAGTAAATGTCATGAGCTTTGGTGATAACCCAATTATGCCCCGACTCTTATTCCGCTGCGGGTCGGGGTGTGACAGATTGGTATCAGAGCCATGACTATAGGGATATAGGATAGGTTGTTAGACCCTTAGAGCCTATACTATAGTCGATTAGAAACTTATAAGATTTTTGTGTGTTACATGCCAAATTTCATGATGTTATATGTTTTATGTTAAATGTTACATTTAATATTGTGCAAGCATGTTCATAAGTATGTATTATCATATAATGCCTATCATGAATCGTATACTCATAACATATCACATCCATGAAAGCACACACCACTTCATGATTGCTTTTACAATGATTTTCGTGTTTTCAAATCTCATCAAAGTGAGTTCTCATGACGGGCATGTAGTAACTGGAAGGGTACAAGTACCGGTAGTCGGAACGTCCTGTCTAGGCTGTCATTCGTATAAATCCAAAATAAAGGACCAGTTTGCCTACCTGGGGACTAACGATGAGAGTACGAAGTACCTATTAGGCGAAAGCATGCTATACCAAACGTCGTGTGAGCTAACCCCACTTTGAGTTGTCATTGTGTCTACACCTGGACACGTTCCGACCAAACATCTCATGAACATATTTTGTGGTTTGCATTCGGGGGATGCGAGTCTTAAATTGCCAATACTAATGTGAATCCTACCAAGCCAATAGCCATGGGGGCCCACATGACTATGTAGGTGAAGGTATGGGGGACATTTGAGGCCCAACATGAGCGAACCCAAGACATCCTATGGATGTAGTTGCATTATTGATATTTATGTTATTTTCATTTTCTTAAAGACACATGACACCTAAAAAGACACCATAAACTCACAATCTTCTCATTTTATGATCCTGTAGATGTCGTCTAGACAGCAATGAAGGGGTAAAAGATCGGGAAGGTCTCAGGAACGTTTGGCCACTCAGATCGCGAAACAAATGGCCACGATACTGCCTGACATTGTGGTCCAAGTACAACAAGCCCTTGCTACAAATCCTACTAACCCACCCCAACAACAGGACCAGAACATCGACAACCCTCCTACCAGCAAGTGCTCTTACAAACATTTTAAGTCTTGTGATCCCCCTAAATTTGAAGGGACCGAGGGTGTCACTGCTCTCCTACATTGGTTCGAGGAGATGGAAAACACCTTTCTAAATTGCGATTGTCCTGAGGATCGCAAGGTTCGATACGCCACCGGGAGACTATTTGGGGTAGCACTCACTTGGTGGAATACTGAGAAAGGGAAGAGGGGAACTGAAGATGCAATGGCCTTAACTTGGGAGGAGTTAAGGGAGATCATGACTAGGTGTTTCTGTCCTAGGAGTGAAATTAAAAAGTTGGAGGATGAATTTCATGCTCTAAAGTAGAAGGAAGGTGATCACACCACCTATAACAAGAGATTTTTGGAGTTGAACCAAATGGTTCCAAATCTGTTCACACCAACTTATCGTCTGATTGAACATTATATTCGAGGACTTCCCTCGAAAATCCAAGATTCAGTTCTCAGCGTTTCACCTGTAACACTTGAAGCTGCTATGGAGTTAGCAACTGAACTGACCGAAAACCGAATTCGCAACGGGAAGTTCAAAGAAGAGAAGAAGAAAGCCCCTGTTGAGGGACAAACTTCAAACCACCCCATTCCTTCCTCTAAGTTTGCTAACAAGAGGAAGCGTAACACCAGAAATTTTGCAGTTACCCAAACCAACACCCCTATTCCTCTGCTGCACCCATTACTCAAGTCACTCCTTCACCCGCACCATACAGAAGACCCTACACTGGCCCGTTACCAAAATGTAACCGTTGCCAATATCACCATTCCCCTGATCATCCTTGCCAATACTGCACCGGCTGCGGTCGCGCAGGACATACTGTTCAAACCTGCCGCATGCCTCAACGAACAAACCGCCACCAACCTTTAACCCAAATCCACCAACAAATAATGGGCCAAGGCCAACAACCCCTACTACCACCCACTCAACATTTAGCCCAAACATATTACCAGCCCAATTATCCTATGGGTCAACCAATGCGGGCTTGCTACAATTGTGGCGACCCAAGCCATTTCCGAAACACTTGTCCAAGGTTGGTTAATATTATTCATGCTCAGGCCCAAGCCAACCCGGTGAACCAAGCAAACCAAGCTCCCCCACCTGCAAGAGGGAGAGCTTTCAATATCAACGCTAACCAGGCCAGAGCTGACGGCAATGTGGTCAACGGTACGTTCCTTATAAATGGTAGATATGCCTCTATGTTATTTGATACTGGTGCGGATAGAAGTTTTGTGTCTTTAGATTTTGAACCTATCTTAAGCAAAAACCGGGATAAGCTCACGGAATCCATAACGGTAGAAGTTGCGGACGGGAAACCAGTTTAATTAGACTCTATTTTACGCAACTGTACACTCACCTTAAACGACCATGATTTCTCAGTCGACCTTATTCCTATGAAGCTGAGAAGTTTTGACATCATAATCGGTATGGATTGGCTCAGTCAACATCAGGCGGAAGTTGTATGTCGTGAAAAATTTATTCGTATTCCTCTTTCAAACGGTCAGACTCTTCGAATCATTGGAGAAACCTCGTCGAAAGGGCTCAGCTTAATGTCTTGTCTTCAAGCTCAAAAATATCTTCGCAAGAATTATGTCGCGTTTTTAGCTCATATCATCAAAAAGGGAACCATGGAGAAGAAACTTGAAGACATTCCTGTAGTAAAAGACTTCCCACAAGTTTTTCCTGACGACATTTCAGGACTTCCTCCAGTTAGAGACGTCGAATTCCGTATTGATCTTATACCTGGTGCTACACCAGTTGCAAAGTCTCCATATAGGTTAGCCCCCTCTGAAATGCAAGAGCTAGCCAGTCAATTGCAAGAGTTGACTGACAAGGGATTCATACGTCCTAGCTCGTCGCCTTGGGGTGCACCTGTCCTTTTTGTAAAGAAGAAAGATGGATCTTTTCGTATGTGCATTGACTACAGAGAGCTCAACAAGTTAACCATCAAGAATCGCTATCCTTTACCTCGCATTGATGATCTTCTTGACCAACTACAAGGTGCCAGCTGCTTTTCAAAAATCGATCTTCGATCTGGCTATCATCAACCTAGAGTGCATGAAGAAGACGTCCCTAAGACTGCTTTTCGAACTCGTTATGGTCACTATGAATTCATGGTTATGCCATTTGGATTAACCAATGCACCAGCTGTCTTCATGGACCTAATGAACAGAGTCTGCAAACCTTATCTTGATCGATTCGTTATAGTCTTCATTGACGATATTCTTATTTATTCAAAATCTAAAGCTGATCATGAGCGTCATCTTCGACTCGTTCTTGCACTTCTAGAAAAAGAAAAGCTTTATGCCAAGTTCTCCAAATGTGAATTTTGGTTAAAAGAGGTGCAATTCCTCGGGCATGTAGTCAATGACAAGGGAATACATGTTGACCCTTCAAAGATCAAAGCAGTTCAAGAATGGCAAGCTCCACGTACACCAACTGAAGTAAGATCTTTTCTTGGACTAGCTGGCTATTATCGTCGGTTCATTTCAAACTTCTCTCGCATTGCTGTACCACTCACGACTTTAACTCATAAGGGAAAACCTTTCGTATGGGGACCCAGCAAGAAGAAGCTTTTCAAACTCTTAAACAAAAACTTTGTGATGCACCAATCCTCACTCTTCCTGAAGGTTGTGATGATTTTGTAGTCTATTGCGACGCGTCAGGGCAAGGATTAGGCTGCGTTCTCATGCAAAGAGGAAAAGTCATAGCTTATGCCTCGAGACAAAGCAAGACGCATGAAAAGAACTACACCACTCATGACCTAGAACTTGGAGCCGTTGTATTCGCTCTTAAGATATGGAGACATTATCTCTATGGTACTAAGTGTGAAATATACACTGACCACAAGAGTCTTCAACATATCTTCAATCAAAAAGAGTTAAACATGAGGCAACGAAGATGGGTCGAACTTCTGAATGATTACGACTGTGAAATTAGATACCACCCTGGTAAAGCAAATGTGGTGGCTGATGCACTTAGTCGAAAGGGTTATGCGAACTCCATACATCTTCTATGTTCGCAAATTATAACTGACATTAAAGATCAAATTCGAGAAGGCCAACACGTTTCAATAACAGAAGAAGATGTACGAAAGGAAATGTCCTGTGGAGCCGAGCTAAAACTTGAAACTAAATCAGACGGTATTCTGTATTACCTAGATCGTATCTGGATTCCTAACCACAACAATCTTCGTGAAACTCTTATGAATGAAGCTCACAAAACGCGATATTCTATACACCCAGGAGCCGATAAGATGTATCAAGACCTACGATACACCTATTGGTGGCCTGGAATGAAGAAGGATATTGCCGTTTTTGTTTCCAAGTGCCTCACATGTTCCAAGGTGAAGGCTGAACACCAAAGACCCTCAGGACTTCTAGTCCAACCGGAAATACCTGTATGGAAGTGGGAAAATATAACCATGGATTTCATTACCGGGTTAGCTCGCACTTCTGGTGGGTATGACACAATATGGGTAATTATAGACCGACTTACAAAATCAGCTCACTTTATTCCTATCCGTGAAGATTTCAAGAACGAAAAGCTTGCACGTATTTATATTAACGAAATAGTAAGCCGACATGGGGTACCGTTGAGTATTATTTCTGATCGTGATGGTCGTTTCACCTCACGAACATGGCAAGCAATTCAATCCGCTATGGGCACACGATTAGATCTCAGTACCCCCTATCATCCTCAAACTGATGGACAGTCTGAGCGCACCATTCAAACTCTTGAAGATATGCTTAGAGCATGTGTCATAGACTTCAAGGGAAATTGGGACGCCCACCTACCACTAGTAGAATTTTCGTACAACAACAGCTAGCATTCGAGCATCGGCATGGCACCTTTTGAAGCCTTATATGGTCGTAAGTGCCGATCTCCTGTATGTTGGCACGAAATTGGGGAATCACAAATTACTGGTCCAGAATTGATCCAAGAAACCACCGACAAGATTCATCAAATTCGAAACAATCTTCTAGCGGTTCAAAGTCGTCAAAAGAGTTATGCAGATAAACGACGGAAGCCCTTAGAGTTTAACATTGGTGATCATGTGCTTTTAAAAGTATCACCGTGGAAGGGAGTAGTTCGTTTTGGTCAAAAGGGGAAGCTAGCACCTCGTTACGTAGGACCATTCAAGATACTCGAAAGAGTAGTCCTGTAGCATACAAGCTTGACCTACCAGAAGAACTCAACATGATTCATCCCACATTCCACGTGTCGAACTTGAAGAAGTGCCTCGCTGATGAGAATCTCCATATTCCGCTGGAAGATATTCAGATTGATGAATCTATGCATTTTATTGAAAGACCAGTGGAGATCAAGGACTACGGGGAGAAACGTCTTCGACGAAGTCGCATTCCAATTGTTAGGGTACGCTGGGAGTCGAAACGGGGACCTGAGTTTACTTGGGAACGTGAAGACTCAATGCGTGAAAAATACCCGTATCTTTTTCCTACTACTTCAACTACTTAAATTTCGGGACGAAATTCCTAAAAGTAGGGGATACTGTAACATTTGTAAAAATCGGGTTTTCAAAACCCGCTCCGTTTTGTAACCGAATATCAAGTTATAAAAGTTACGTCGAATATTTATGATTATTTTGATTTAAAACGATACAAAATTAATAAATAAACTAAACTATAAAATTATATTTGATAAAAAGTTAAAATAAAATAAATAAAAAAATTATGATGCTGCCGGGATTCGAACCCGGGTCAGCCAAGACACTTCAGCGACTTAACACACACTCACAAGACCACTCCGCCACATTGTGTTTTCTGCTAACTCTAGGAACACAAATGAAATTTATACACAAACTCAGTTAAAACCGGTTGCGCCATCTGAGAAACGGTAATCGGCAAACCAATCGTCAATTCATTGTTTATTCACACATTCAGTTTATAACCGATGCACCGACGGTTTCTAATCAAATCGGAATTGATTAAACTTAAAACCTCATCATTATCGGTTTTTAAAACCGAAAAATCACCAAGTCCAGAATTCTTCAACTTCAGACCACTCTCGCGACTCAGAGATATCATACCAATACTCCATTTCATTTTCATCGCATTTTCAGACCATCAGAACGCCTGAATCAGCTCGCCGGAATTTTCTGCAAAAGTCGCCGGAAAACCGTATTCAACTCAAACCGGTAAAATACCTCTACTTTACTGTTTCAATCAATTGTTAGAACCTTACTAACATTAACCCATCGCTCATAATCAACCACAGACGACGTTGCTGGACTTTCTGTTTTCGCCGGAAAACTTCTGAAATTGTCGGAAACTCGTTGATTACCGGTATGCTCATTCCAACGTGCTGATAATCAATACTCATTAGTTCAGTTTCACATCTAATCCCTTAAACCTGTTAATTGATTCTCACAGCCGAAGGTTCCAAAAACAGAGCCGACGAGCTTCGCCGGATTCTCTGAAGAAGACGATCTGTTCGGTATCTTCTTTCCCCCAAACTTTTCGGTTCAATACATTCAAATTGATCATCATGTTCATTAACTAAATTAATCGCGTATCAGTTGTTTCGATTGATGTCTGTGTTTGTAATGAAGAAGACGAGTTCAGAGATGACATAAGATTAATTAAAATCGGAATTATAAACGGGTTAGACACACAGTCCAGCGGTGGACTGTGTGCAAAATACACACGCACGTCCTGAGTTTGATTCTTGCTATACGCACTCCTTATATAATAACACGCCTTTTTGTTTAAAAACTAAACTGGGATAACTCAGTTAGTTATTAAGTATAATAAAAACCGAGATAATAACCGGGTTAGACACACAGTCCAGTGGTGGACTGTGTGCAACACTAAGTCCTACGTCGCGCGTTCGAAACCCGTCACTAGCACCGGTCCGTGGAATTAAAATGTTTTTGGCAATTAAAAGAAATTCGGTTAAATTGAATAAGTATATAAATATAATTAAAAACAAGATTATTTCGGGTTAGACACGTAGCTCAGTTGGTAGAGCTGCGTGCACGCGTACGGGAGGTTTCCGGTTCGAGCCTCACCCGGTGCAAATTAATTCGCTGACCGAACCGGTCAACGGTCAACGGTCAATAAACAATTTTTTTTTATATTTTTATTTATTTAATTTAATTTAAAAATCAATTAAAAATACTTAAAAATAACATTTTTAAAGATAGAAAATAGCCTTGAACTCACAAAAATATATCTAAAAATTTCATTAAAATCCTTAATAAAATCCACTCGTTTAATATATTTTTCCGTTATTATTTAGGTTAGTATTTCTCGTTGTTCCGCTCATCTAATTCGTGCGCATCTCACCATTTCCAATCCAACGCACCCAAGGTGAGTGAATCTTTACAAATTCCCCGTTTTAATCACGTTTTGGGGTGTATCATGTGTCTTGATATATATATATTATACTTAAACCATTGTGCATACATCATATCATGAACTAGTGTATTCAGTTTGTTTCCTGTTGTGTTGTTATTGTTGGATGCAAGTTTATTATTTTCAGTACATGCAAATTCATAGGCCGCCGCTCCCCATTACATTATGAGCGTTGAGCATGTTCCCATTTCATTATGCGGTTGAACCTGGCGTGCCCACATACGATCGGCTCCGTTTGATTGAGCCTTGATCGCACAGACATTTTCATTTTCAGTACATGCAATACGATCGGCTCCGTTTGATTGAGCCTTGATCGCACAGTTTCATTTATGTTATTTACAGTATGATGTTGGTATGTTCATGTATGCTGTCATGTGTTATTGTATGTTATAGTTATGACTGCTATTTGCCATTGCTTGATTATTTACATTTGCTCATCTATGATTATGCACAATTTTTCATTGATAAACTAACAATTAATTCATTAATAAATGTTTATCTAATAAGGTTTACTCGCCAACTTATGTTGACCCAAAACCCCCCCATTTTACACATGATACAGGTGAAGCAGCAGCAGCTAGGAACACATAGGACTTGGACTAGAAGAATAAAACGATTTAGTGTTGGGATTGTTATGCTTGGCTTATTTTCCTTGTATTGAATGAACATGTTTGGATTTTTGGAAATGTAACTTTGACTTTATTAAATATGAAACATATTAGTAAATGTCATGAGCTTTGGTGATAACCCAATTATGCCCCGACTCTTATTCCGCTGTGGGTCGGGGTGTGACAGTAACTGTTAACCAAGTTACAGACATTATATAGAAGATGTTACATGTGTACACATAAGTACTTACATGACATAAAGCAGGAACTCAAATTTTGACCTTGTTACACATGTTAAAAACACAAGTTGTAATATGTGTAACACGGTATAAATGTGTTACATGACTCACGTAACTTGTGTAACCTAGTCACACATGTCATGCTCTGTATCTTTTTTAACATAGTGTGTTACGTTTGTCACACCGCTCATAACACAGGTAAAGTTATGTTATACACATTTCACCATGTTACTGTTTTTTAACTTTTTTCCACAAGTATACATACCCCCCACCGTGCATGTCAACAAATGATCAAGAACATAGTCCCTAGTACTATTTTTACGAGTATAGGTAGTTACATGAGTTACACCAGAGGCTAACACATGCGACCTATATGTTGTAACATGTGTTACACTGCAGGTAACATATGTTGCATACAGGGTTTTACATGTGTTACACCAAATGGGTTAGAGATGTATACATATGTTACATCTTGATGTTACCTGCGTTTAAAACCTCTTGTCTAACACATGAGTATATACTTGTTAATTTGGTTTTTAAATCCCTACATGTTTACTTTCTAAAGATAATCAACAACACTTGCCTCGCTACTATGTTTATAAGAAGACGCAAGACACTAAATACTGGACACATATTATCCTATTTTTGGTAAACCACACGGGATGTTCTTGCCATGTATAAGACTTATGGCGACCAAGCTAGGGTTCAATGCAAGAAATATACGTTAATGTAGTTTGTTTTACCTACATACGCTTTGAGTTTGATGAACTTGTTGTTTTTGTAGATGAAGATATATTTGCGTCAAAGACGAAGATGCTTATCAAGAAATGAAGCATCATTAGATTTTTGTTAGCTTATAATAGTTTTAGATCATTTTATATATTTTAGTTGTATAAAACACTTTGCTATGACTAATTTTGATTGTAATGTTTTTTTATAAAAATTTATACAATCTATTTGTCCATTTATTTTTTTACAGTAGTCTCATATACTACTAGTTTATCAACTAGTTTGATGTTTTGAATGATGCAATACAATGTTATATAACTTAAAAATTATTGATAGATTTTTTTTGTTTAAAAAGTCTTATAAAAAATTGAAGAGAAAGGGTTGAAAAGGTGGAGAGAGTGGTGGAAACGGTAGAGAGAGAGGGGGAAAAGATGGAAAGAGAAAGTTAATGAGAGAAAAAGATGGAAAGAGAATGTAGGTGAGAGAAAAAGATGGAGAGATAATGTGAGTGAGATAAAGACGAAGAGAGAAATAATATATTCTCCCCAAAACACACCTCAACCCACTTATCAACAAAAACAAGGTATTAAAATTTAAATCATAATCCATATAATAATATTAATTATTAGATCAACTTGATCAACGGTTAGTATAAAGTTTATCAAGTTTTCTCAATAACTTAAGGTTTTCTATTTAAACCTCCAATATATATATATATATATATATATATATATATATATATATATGTGTGTGTGTGTGTGTGTGTGTGTGTGTGTGCGTGTGTGTGTATGTATAATTAGAATCATTTGAGAACTGTCACACCCATATTCGCAGCGGAAGTAAAATATGGGATGCAAGAGACACCTCTAGTACAAGCACATTGTTTATAAAGATACTATATCTATTATTCAACTATATTTTCAATTACACTATTGATTACATACTACATGTATGTTACAATGACATGTTCTCGCGAACCACGTTAATCTTTTTACCGCATGCTTCTGTGAATCACACCTTGAACGGCAAACACTAGTATCACACAAGTCTCAAGTTACATGAAAAGCATGTTAAAGTTTTGAAAGTTAACTATAAATAGTTTGTGAGTTTCACAAATTTTGTTGTATCACACCATGTAAATGGAAATCAAGTTTTGCACATCTAATGTGATTATACTGAGCCCACAAGTGAAACCTTAACTATTCACAAGTGTCGTGTCCCACATCCGACACCTCAGCACTTTTCCACCCCAACTAGCTATGTCGAATACCACATAACGTGCTCACATAGAGTGCATGTACCTGTGCAATTGTAGTAGAACCCATGGCATTCGTGCCAGCTCAATTGGGTTTGTCAGACCAATAGTACTATTCACACATCCATCGACCTATCATTGACCACTCGTGTTTATGGGGACTTTTCGTGTGTTAGTATAACTCAGATAATTCACATCAAAATACGTTTGTATGTGCAAGTATGTACGTATGTAACATGCAATTCACCCCATGTAAAACATGAAAACAATTTGAAAATAGGGTAAGGAAACTCACTTGATAGCATAATCCAAGTAGCTATGTCTAATACCACATAGCGTGTTCACAATATGTAATAGCAACGCAATCAAGTAATCGTTGCGCTAGTCCGATCCTAGTATCAGTATTGAATAGTAAATTCCCAAAAGCAGTTCTCTAGTCGATAATTAGTATATCTCATGCTTGGATGTGAATATTCATTTGAGGATGGACTCGTAGCATAAGAGTTGGGCGATGGGTATTGCGTTAGTGTTAGAATTGTGTTTGGCTTCCGTGTACCATTTTGTGTACCGGTCACGTTTAGCTGTTCTAAATGTTCGGGCAAGTACATGATCATACAGAATGTCCCATATTGTTCAGATTATAAAATGATTTAATTCATATGTTACTTTTATTTCAAAATATTTTTGTTATTTAGTTACGTAAATATTATTATTTACATATTTGCAACAATTTCCATCAATGAATTTCACATAATCTATGGATAAGTATAGCATAATTTTTTTTATTTAGAATTTTGTAACCTAAAGCATTTTATCTACGTAAAAACTGTCACACCCTCAATTTCCACTTGCGGAGTTCTACCGCGAGACGTGTGAACAAACCAGAATCTAAGACACTAGTACGTCGAACGACTCTATATGATTTGATGATACGTTTTCCAAAATCATTTGTTGTAAATTTTAGATTACCAATATTTAGCATGAGTATCGGTTTTTAAAGTTTGAGCGGAAGCATAAATAAGCAGTGATGCGGCGCCAACACAAACGCCAAAACAAAAGTAAAATCCCAAAAACAGTATTAATAAATGAGACTCTATAATGATGTCTTGTTCAATGCGTGTGCGTGCACCTAGAGCTCCTAGCGTCCTGAGAAACATGTAAAGAAACAAGTGTCAACATTAAAGATAAGTGAGTTCACAGGTTTTCATAAATTCGTTGTTCGGTTTTAGTTTGTTACTCCGTTATCCCCAACCCGGGATAACATACCAGTTCCATTATTCCAAACCCGGAATAATAAGTTGTTGCTTCCAATATTCCCAAACCGGAATATTAAGTTGTGTTTCCATTATCCCAACCCGGGATAATATGCTGATGTTCCAATATTCCAAACCCGGAATATCAAGTTGTTCCGTAATTAAGTTCAATATTAATGTATATAGGTAGCTAGCCTAAAGTCATGTCACTAAGTGTTCGCGATCGAAGCTGACATTTGTGCCTCCGTTTTGCCAGGTCTATCACATGACCATGGCGATGTTAGGCCAATCATACACCCGTTGACCAAACCCGGTCAGCTAGCGCGACTAGCTCGGATGGGGCTCGTCAGACCCAGTAGTACTACTTATAATTCCCCCGCTACTTAACCCAAATATTAACGATCCGAGGAGATTGTCGAGGACTTAAGTGATAAAGCTGCATAGTGACCATAACATTACATTAACATTAACTTAGTTACCGCATAGTTATGTGACGTTACATTCGTATAACGTAAAGAGTTTGAGTTTAAGAATGTATACATGTTTCTCCCCCTGTTGTTTAAAAACCGTATAAAGTTAGGGGCCGTGAACTCACCTTTATTAGCTCGGTTAGTGTGGCAAAGATATTATAAGAGATGGGACCGCTAGTTGCGTCCTAACAAACCAATTAATTCCATGTCAGTGTGTAATCACACCAATACAAATTCCACACGTAATTTACTCACAAAGTGATACACACAAACAACATAACTAACACTTCAAACATGCATGCAAGTATTCTCATATGATCATAGTAATCAAACAACTTATCATGAACACATTCCAAATCCATGCAACACTTTAATGCATAAAATCACAAGTTAACAACTTTCTGCTTAATACTCAATTATTCAGCTGTTTTCTAGGATTTTTATAAAATAGTTCCAGCATTCTAAAAATTCCCATATTTTTACAGTAGGTGACCTTTATACCATAGAAATTTATATAATTTTCTCAAGTCCTAAATCTTCACCAATTAACCATAAATATTAATTCACTAAGCTGCAGTCAGATTTACCGCTTTCTGACTGCAGTCCACGGAAGAATTTATTTAAAAATCACTGATCGTCCGATTAACAAAATTCCAGTTGGAGTTGCCCGGAAATTTCTATACCTAGTTGCTGTACAAAAATCATGACTCAACTCTCTACTGATTTTAAAATCTAGCTTGATAGACAACCAACAAAATTCCAGAATTTTAACAGCTTTACCTACCGAACTTGTTTAACCCTTTAAAAATATCAAACGATTTCAGAAAATTATGAATCCAGCGCCATTGGATTCCTTATTCAAATCTCTAGGTTTTAGACCTCAGAAAATCCGTTTTTCGACAACTAACGACCAAGTTACAGCCTGATAAAGTCGGCTGAAACTTTCACTCAGCATGCTGTTTTCTGCATCTCCTTATACTAAGTTCGTATAACTCGTTCATGTGACTAGCCAAGGCGATCAAGATTCGATTTTTAATCCTAGATTAATACTAATAATCTATCCATGCAACCCTACTTAATAACTTCTAGTTATTATAACAAAACACAGCCTATACATTCAACCTAGTGTAACCAATCCGAACAATGAGATCATTCAGTGTAAACATCATCGACAAATCGGCTAATCTAACATCTCGTTCAATCATGCTTGGCCAGCTTTTATCTTCCAAAAACAACCCTACTTGTAACTATGATACATCAGCCGATTAACACATGCATACTCCGAAAACACACGATCGTTTCAATCAATAAATCAATCCGAAACAACAACAAAATCCACACACATAACTCAGAACTTTCAAGTCTCTATATACTTGCGGACAACCTACATATGCATATAATCCGAAACAACTTAAACATTCAAGCATGCATATTTATCGGAGACAATACAATCAAACACATATTTACTCGACTATGATCTAGCAACATATGGTAAATTCTAGATGATAAGGTAATCGAACCGTGGGTATGCTAAGGAAGATGACGAGGGCTGCTGCGTTCGGAAGATGATGTGGGCTGTTTGTGATCGCTGCAGGGAACAAGTGGGCTGATCTCGCGACCTAATGAAGGTGAACAAAGGCTGTCTACGATCGAATGGAATGAACAAAGGCTGATCAGGTTGAGATGCAAGCTGCTCGCGATCACAAGGTGAAGACTTGGCTGCCGACGGCTGATTTCCTGAACTAGGGTTTTGTGTTTTTGTGAATGAGTGCATGTGAGTTGTATATATAGGTGAAGCAAGATGATAGGGGTTACGGTTTTAGATAAGTGTTCGCGGTCGAGGGACTTAAGTGAGTTAGTTTGGTTTGGATAGGGTGGGTTCGGTTTGGGTTTTATCTTGCGGCCAAGAGACTAGGGTGAGTTAATTTGATTTGAGTTTTGATCTTGGCCGAATCTTGTTTGGACTTGTTCTCGGTTTTGGGTTTGGGCTTGATCTCGCGGCCAATGGTTAAAGTGAGTTGGTTTGGTTTGGGTTTTTGGCCGAGTGGTTCTAGTTTGGCATGCAACGGTTTTTCCGTTTAGGTTGTTCTTGGCCGAGTAGTTGGAACTCTAGGTCTAGGTTTAAACTTTGTGAACTCCTAGAGTCACCATGAATCTCTTTGGTTCGTGTCGCGGTTCGGTTCGTGTACGTATTTATTATACATACATATATAACTAAAAATCCACACAACACACAACACGTATTTAATTCATGCATACTTAGCCTATATATATTCGACAAATATCACGTGTAAGTTATCCGGAAAACCCGGGATATCACATTATCCCCATGTTGAAAGAATTTTCGTCCCGAAAATTGAGTAAACGTGGTTTAGCATGTAACGTACATGTTTAGAGTGCCACGCACAAAGAGTTAGTTCGTTTATAATGGTACGCAACGTCACAAGAAATTCCCAAGTGTCATACACAAAGATTTCCAAGTGTCATGCACAAGAATTTAGTCAATAATAGTACACGAAAGTATGAGAAATTTCCAGGTTGTCACATCATCCCCTTGTTGCTGTCATCGTTAGTTTGCTGCTCAGTTGCGAAGAGGTGTGGGTATTTGCTTTTCATTTGATCCTCTCTTTCCCACGTGAACTCCGGTCCAAGCTTAGAGTCCCAACGAACTTTAACGATCGGAATCTTGCTGTGCCTCCGAGTCTTGATCTCACGATCCATGATCTCGATAGGCTTTTCCACGAAGTGTAGTTGTTCATCCACTTGGATCTCATCCAATGGAATAACTAAAGTTTCATCTGATAGACACTTCTTTAAATTTGAGACGTGAAATACATTGTGAACTCCACTGAGTTCGGCAGGAAGGTCTAATTGATATGCTACGGGCCCGATACGTTTCAAAATTACAAACGGGCCTACGTACCGTGGATTAAGTTTGCCCCGTTTTCCAAAGCGGATTACACCCTTCCAGGGTGACACCTTTAGTAGGACGCTGTCGCCTACTTGAAATTCGAGCGGTTTGCGTCGTTGGTCAGCGTAGCTTTTCTGTCGATCTCGTGCCGCCGCCATGCGGTTTCTGATTTGTACAATCTTTTCAGTAGCCTCAAGTATTAACTCAGGGCCTGTGAGTTGACTGTCTCCGACTTCTGCCCAGCAGACCGGTGATCTACATTTGCGGCCGTATAACGCTTCAAACGGTGCTGCCGAAATACTCGTGTGATAGCTGTTGTTATATGAGAATTCCACTAGAGGCAGGTGAATTTCCCAATTATTTCCGAAGTCCACTACGCATGCCCTAAGCATGTCTTCCAAGGTTTGTATGGTCCTTTCGCTTTGACCATCAGTCTGAGGGTGATAAGCTGTGCTCATATCCAAGCGTGTTCCCAACGCTTTCTGGAGTGACTGCCAGAAGTTTGACGTGAAGCGAGCATCTCTATCTGATATGATAGACGTTGGCACTCCGTGCCGAGAAACTACTTCCTTAATGTAGATGCGAGTCAACTTCTCCATCTTATCCGTTTCTTTGATAGCTAGGAAGTGTGCGGACTTAGTTAAACGATCCACAATCACCCAGATGGTGTCGCAACCACCCAAGGTTCGCGGGAGTTTAGTGATAAAATCCATTGAGATCTGATCCCACTTCCACACTGGGATCTCAGGTTGTTGGAGTAGCCCCGATGGCTTTTGATACTCCACCTTGACTTTTGCACAAGTCAAACATTTACTCACGTAGGTGGCTATATCGGCTTTCATGTTAGGCCACCAATACGCAACTTTAAGGTCCTGATACATCTTATCCGAACCCGGATGAACAGAGTATCGAGATTTGTGAGCTTCATCCATAACTAGCTCTCTGAGGTTCCCGTAGAGAGGTACCCATATGCGATTCATGAAATACCGGGTTCCATTGGGCTTTAACTCCCAATCGCGTTCCATTTTTTCCACTGATTCGGCTTTGATGTTTTCCTCCTTAACTGCTTCTAACTGGGCGTCGCGTATTTGATCGGGTAGTCCTGAATGAATAGTGAGTTGTAGTGCTCGTACACGACGAGGTTTCAAGTGTTCCTTCCTGCTGAGGGCATCAGCTACCACGTTAGCTTTACCCGGGTGATACCGAATGGCACACTCATAATCGTTCAAGAGTTCGACCCAGCGACGCTGTCGCATGTTCAACTCCTTCTGATCAAAGATGTGCTGGAGGCTTTTGTGGTCAGTGAAGATTGTGCACTTCGTTCCATAAAGGTAGTGTCTCCAAATCTTAAGTGCAAACACTACTGCTCCCAATTCTAGGTCATGCATCGTGTAGTTTTTCTCGTGAACCTTCGGCTGTCGCGACGCATACGCGATGACCTTATCGCGTTGCATGAGTACGCATCCCAATCCCTGAATGGAAGCATCACAATACACTACAAAGTCATCTGTCCCTTCCGGCAAGGACAGAATGGGCGCACTGCAAAGTTTCTGCTTCAGCAGTTGAAATGCTGCTTCTTGCTTGTCACCCCAATTATACTTGATACCTTTCTGGGTGAGGGTAGTAAGCGGTTGTGCAATCTTTGAAAACCCCTCGATGAAGCGTCTATAGTAACCAGCCAATCCCAAAAATTGGCGGATTTCCGTCGGTGTCTTAGGTGCTTCCCAGTTTTTGATGGCTTCAATCTTGGCAGGGTCTACGTGGATTCCCTTTTCATTCACTACGTGCCCGAGAAACTGAACTTCTCGGATCCAGAAATCACACTTCGAAAGCTTGGCGTATAGATTTTCCTGTTGAAGTAATTCTAGCAGCAATCGTAGATGCTCAGCATGCTCTTCTTTATCCTTGGAGTAGATGAGTATGTCATCGATGAACACGATGACAAATTTGTCAAGGTATGGTTTACACACGCGATTCATGAGGTCCATGAATACCGCAGGTGCGTTAGTGAGACCGAATGGCATGACCAAGAACTCGTAATGGCCATACCGAGTGCGAAATGCTGTCTTAGCGATATCCTCCTCCCTGACGCGTAGCTGATGATAACCGGACCGTAAATCAATCTTAGAGTAGTAACTTGACCCTTGCAGTTGGTCGAATAGATCGTCGATGCGAGGTAACGGGTTTCGGTTCTTGACTGTAACCTTGTTGAGTTCCCTATAGTCGATGCACATGCGGAAAGTCCCGTCCTTCTTCTTGACAAAAGGACTGGAGCTCCCCATGGCGAAACACTTGGTCGGATAAATCCTTTCTCTAAAAGTTCCTGAAGTTGGGTAGACAGCTTCTGCAGCTCGGCTGGAGCTAAGCGGTATGGAGCCTTGGCGATGGGAGTTGCATTGCTTGCCAATTCGATTTCAAACTCCAATTGTCGATGTGGTGGAAGACCAGGTAGTTCTTCTGGGAATACATCGGAAAAATCACGGACGACAGGGATGTCTTCTATACGTTTCTCGTCCTTAGGATGTTCGGTAATTAGTGCAAGTAAAGCGAAGGAATTCTTTTTCCGAAGATACTTCTGCGCTTGCATGTATGAGATGATGTTGGTGACGGCGCTTGCCTTGTCGCCTTGTACCGTCAGGATTTCGTCGTTCGTGAGTGGAATACGGATAGACTTTTCGAAGCAGAGAACTTCAGCCCGGACGTCGGATAGCCAGTCCATTCCGACTACCACGTCAAAACTTCCCAGAGTAGTTGTCATCAGATCAATGGTAAAAGTGTGGCCCGCGAGTTTGAGTTGACAGCCGGATACGATTTGGGTCACATTTACAGATTTACCATTGGCTAATTCTATCACATAAGGGGTCTCTAATGGTTTGAGCGTGAGATTTAGGTTCTTCCTAAAAGACTCAGATATAAAGCTCCTATCCGCACCCGTATAAAAAAGCACAGAAGCAAAATGTTCATTAAGGGGAAACTTACCGGTGACCACGTTGGTGTCGTTTCTGGCCTCCCCGCGACCCAATGTAAATGTGCGACCCTTGGCACCTCCTGTGCCACCGTTCCCATTATTGTTGTTGTTATTATTGTTGTGGTTGTTGTGGTTGTTTCCACCGTTATTGTTGTTGTTGCGCAACTGTGGGCAGTCTTTTCTGAAATGAGCGGTGCTACCACACTGATAGCATCCCCGGTTTATACCCTGCTGCTGACCCTGAGACCGATTCTGATTTTGTCGGGACACGATTTCCCCACGACAATCCTTCGCCGCATGTCCCATCTTGCCACATCTTTGGCAGCGATTTCCGGCACAAGGGCCGTCATGGTGAAGATTGCAGCGGTTGCACTGCGGCTTTCGACCTACATAGCCGCTTGCATTCTGGTTGTTGTTGTTGAAATTGTTGTTGTAGTTGCTGTTGTTGTTGGAACGATTTTGATGACCCCGGTGGCTGTGGTAGTGATTGAACCTTTTCGGGTTCCCTTGCTGTGGATGTGATGACGAAGACTGTCGAATGGTGGAGTCTTCAAACTTTCTTTTGTTATCTGAGGCAACTTCAGTGGTACCCCGTGCTGGTAGTTTCTTCTGTTCCACCGCTTTATCAGTGAGTTTGTGAGCCAATCGGATAGCTTGATGTTCTGTTACAGGGTTACTAGACATCACCATTCCCTGAATTTCCGGAACCAGACCCCCGAGATAGAACTCGAGTCTTTTCTCCACCGTGTTTGCCAAATCAGGACACAGAAATACCAAGTCATGGTGTTTCGCAGTGTAAGCCTCAATTTCCAATCCCACCATCTTGTGGTTCCATAGAGCTTGCTCTAACTGTTGCACTCTGTCTCGTGGACAGTACTCCTCTTTAATCAGGGCCTTGAACTCAGTCCATGCCATTGCATTTGCAGCTAACAGTCCACGTGTTTGGACTTGGGCATTCCACCATGTCAGTGCCCCCTCTTCCAGTGTTGAGGCAGCGTATTTGACCTTGTTGGCCTCTAAGCAGTTGCACATTTCAAAAACAGATTCCGACTTTTCGATCCAGCGGACCAATCCAATGGGTCCTTCCGCCCCCGAGAACTTGCTTGGCTTTGCGTCAAGGAACATCTTATAGGGATTAAAGCCCCCTCCTGCTGACAGAGAACAGGAAGTCAGCAAGGAATTGTACTAGCCTCACTATTAGATTTTCACGCGAAAACTTAATAATGGTTACCTGCCGGCTGATTCTGCACACCCGCTAATGCTGCGTTCACATGCTCCTGAATCATGGCAGCTAGCTCTTCGGGTGTCAAATTAAGGTTTCCACGTCTTCCAGTCGCCATTTAGATCTTCGAAACACAACACAAACATACCCTGATAAGTCTATATATCCAATATAGTTATCCTACTTCGTACTTTAATAATTATTAAGTTACGTCAACTCAATATGTTAAATAGTCAAAGAAATACTTGATTAACTGAAATCTCAACGTCTTACAAAAGTGCAAATCAAACATACGAATTTACTATAAAGTCTCAAGTTTAAATACAAGTGGAAAATAATAAACTGAAGGAAAACAAATAATATAAACGAGACGTGTCAGTCGTCTACGCCTCCATCCCCTAAGTCACTGTCGTTGCCGTCATCCTGTGCGGCATTTCCAGCTTCCTCAGCTGGGTCCTCCTCCTGATCCTCTTCAGGATCCTCCTCTGGATCCTCTTCAGGATCCTCCTCTTCCGGCACTGGAGGGGCAGGTTCTGGTTCAAGTGCTTGATTTTGCAGTTCCTGAATGTTCCAACTGTTTTCCAGGACCCTGTCCTCCAGCCAGTCGGCTCTTATCTGCTCAGCACGCAGATCCCTGGCTATAGTGTTACGGGCTATCTTGCTCGTACGATGCTCTTCCTCGAGCGAGTCGATCTTTCCTGTAAGGTGTCGGATCTTCCATCCTTGTGCTAATATGGTTTCCTGCATTCTTTCTATCTGTTTTTGTTGTGTATGAACCAGGATTCTAAGCATGTCGAGTCCTATTTCTACAGGATTAACCGGTTCAACCGGTACAGCAATAGCTGGGCGTAACGACGATTCCCTCCCCCAGAGCGAGCCTTTTCCTCGCTGCTGAGCGTGTCTCCACGCCATAAGGTGGTATGGGTTCCACCATTGGTGCCTTTCCTGGTGCCCTTGGTGGCGTAAGTCTGTCGGACGATGATGACGATGAGGATGATGACATTGCCTGATAGGTCGTGTAGTTAGTTACGTGTTGTTTTCATTTTCTTATTATGAAGGTATAACCTACCAAACACGTTTGTAGCATATTGCATAACAAGATATAATAATTCAGTGCCAAACTAAGTCTAGTGTCGTGATATCAGCTATAGTTTAGGTCTACTTCTAATGCAAACCTGGTTCTCTATAGCTAGTGGCTCTGATACCAATCTGTCACACCCTCAATTTCCACTTGCGGAGTTCTACCGCGAGACGTGTGAACAAACCAGAATCTAAGACACTAGTACGTTGAACGACTCTATATGATTTGATGATACGTTTTCCAAAATCATTTGTTGTAAATTTTAGATTACCAATATTTAGCATGAGTATCGGTTTTTAAAGTTTGAGCGGAAGCATAAATAAGTAGTGATGCGGCGCCAACACAAACGCCAAAACAAAAGTAAAATCCCAAAAACAGTATTAATAAATGAGACTCTATAATGATGTCTTGTTCAATGCGTGTGCGTGCACCTAGAGCTCCTAGCGTCCTGAGAAACATGTAAAGAAACAAGTGTCAACATTAAAGATGAGTGAGTTCACAGGTTTTCATAAATTCGTTGTTCGGTTTTTGTTTGTTACTCTGTTATCCCCAACCCGGGATAACATACCAGTTCCATTATTCCAAACCCGGAATAATAAGTTGTTGCTTCCAATATTCCCAAACCGGAATATTAAGTTGTGTTTCCATTATCCCCAACCCGGGATAATACGTTGATGTTCCAATATTCCAAACCCGGAATATCAAGTTGTTCCGTAATTAAGTTCAATATTAATGTATATAGGTAGCTAGCCTAAAGTCATGTCACTAAGTATTCGCGATCGAAGCTGACATTTGTGCCTCCGTTTTGCCAGGTCTATCACATGACCATGGCGATGTTAGGCCAATCATACACCCGTTGACCAAACCCGGTCAGCTAGCGCGACTAGCTCGGATGGGGCTCGTCAGACCCAGTAGTACTACTTATAATTCCCCCGCTACTTAACCCAAATATTAACGATCCGAGGAGATTGTCGAGGACTTAAGTGATAAAGCTGCATAGTGACCATAACATTACATTAACATTAACTTAGTTACCGCATAGTTATGTGACGTTACATTCGTATAACGTAAAGAGTTTGAGTTTAAGAATGTATACATGTTTCTCCCCCTGTTGTTTAAAAACCGTATAAAGTTAGGGGCCGTGAACTCACCTTTATTAGCTCGGTTAGTGTGGCAAAGATATTATAAGAGATGGGACCGCTAGTTGCGTCCTAACAAACCAATTAATTCCATGTCAGTGTGTAATCACACCAATACAAATTCCACACGTAATTTACTCACAAAGTGATACACACAAACAACATAACTAACACTTCAAACATGCATGCAAGTATTCTCATATGATCATAGTAATCAAACAACTTATCATGAACACATTCCAAATCCATGCAACACTTTAATGCATAAAATCACAAGTTAACAACTTTCTGCTTAATACTCAATTATTCAGCTGTTTTCTAGGATTTTTATAAAATAGTTCCAGCATTCTAAAAATTCCCATATTTTTACAGTAGGTGACCTTTATACCATAGAAATTTATATAATTTTCTCAAGTCCTAAATCTTCACCAATTAACCATAAATATTAATTCACTAAGCTGCAGTCAGATTTACCGCTTTCTGACTGCAGTCCACGGAAGAATTTATTTAAAAATCACTGATCGTCCGATTAACAAAATTCCAGTTGGAGTTGCCCGGAAATTTCTATACCTAGTTGCTGTACAAAAATCATGACTCAACTCTCTACTGATTTTAAAATCTAGCTTGATAGACAACCAACAAAATTCCAGAATTTTAACAGCTTTACCTACCGAACTTGTTTAACCCTTTAAAAATATCAAACGATTTCAGAAAATTATGAATCCAGCGCCATTGGATTCCTTATTCAAATCTCTAGGTTTTAGACCTCAGAAAATCCGTTTTTCGACAACTAACGACCAAGTTACAGCCTGATAAAGTCGGCTGAAACTTTCACTCAGCATGCTGTTTTCTGCATCTCCTTATACTAAGTTCGTATAACTCGTTCATGTGACTAGCCAAGGCGATCAAGATTCGATTTTTAATCCTAGATTAATACTAATAATCTATCCATGCAACCCTACTTAATAACTTCTAGTTATTATAACAAAACACAGCCTATACATTCAACCTAGTGTAACCAATCCGAACAATGAGATCATTCAGTGTAAACATCATCGACAAATCGGCTAATCTAACATCTCGTTCAATCATGCTTGGCCAGCTTTTATCTTCCAAAAACAACCCTACTTGTAACTATGATACATCAGCCGATTAACACATGCATACTCCGAAAACACACGATCGTTTCAATCAATAAATCAATCCGAAACAACAACAAAATCCACACACATAACTCAGAACTTTCAAGTCTCTATGTACTTGCGGACAACCTACATATGCATATAATCCGAAACAACTTAAACATTCAAGCATGCATATTTATCGGAGACAATACAATCAAACACATATTTACTCGACTATGATCTAGCAACATATGGTAAATTCTAGATGATAAGGTAATCGAACCGTGGGTATGCTAAGGAAGATGACGAGGGCTGCTGCGTTCGGAAGATGATGTGGGCTGTTTGTGATCGCTGCAGGGAACAAGTGGGCTGATCTCGCGACCTAATGAAGGTGAACAAAGGCTGTCTACGATCGAATGGAATGAACAAAGGCTGATCAGGTTGAGATGCAAGCTGCTCGCGATCACAAGGTGAAGACTTGGCTGCCGACGGCTGATTTCCTGAACTAGGGTTTTGTGTTTTTGTGAATGAGTGCATGTGAGTTGTATATATAGGTGAAGCAAGATGATAGGGGTTACGGTTTTAGATAAGTGTTCGCGGTCGAGGGACTTAAGTGAGTTAGTTTGGTTTGGATAGGGTGGGTTCGGTTTGGGTTTTATCTTGCGGCCAAGAGACTAGGGTGAGTTAATTTGATTTGAGTTTTGATCTTGGCCGAATCTTGTTTGGACTTGTTCTCGGTTTTGGGTTTGGGCTTGATCTCGCGGCCAATGGTTAAAGTGAGTTGGTTTGGTTTGGGTTTTTGGCCGAGTGGTTCTAGTTTGGCATGCAACGGTTTTTCCGTTTAGGTTGTTCTTGGCCGAGTAGTTGGAACTCTAGGTCTAGATTTAAACTTTGTGAACTCCTAGAGTCACCATGAATCTCTTTGGTTCGTGTCGCGGTTCGGTTCGTGTACGTATTTATTATACATACATATATAACTAAAAATCCACACAACACACAACACGTATTTAATTCATGCATACTTAGCCTATATATATTCGACAAATATCACGTGTAAGTTATCCGGAAAACCCGGGATATCACAAAAACTTCCAATTTCAATAAGATTATATATTTATGAGCTTGTCATGGATCAAAACGATTATTTATCATAATCATTAATAATCTTTCAAAACTTTAGATATAGAAAAAAACCACCTCTATATATATATATATATATATATATATAGGGTAACGTTCATGCGAGAACCACCCTTATTGTGAGAACCGCGAGAACCACCTTTATTGCAAAATAAAATCTAAAAAAAATCAAAAAAGCACTCAATTTTTTTAATATTTTTAATAAAAATCGCTATATTTCGTTAGCAAAAAAAAAGAAGCTTTTTTTTTCCGAGTAACAATTATCCATGCACATGTGCATATGTATCATAACTTCGTCAAATTCAGTAATACGTTATCACTAGTAGACAATTGCACTTTAATTTACAATACCATCCATAATACACTCAGTTTTACATTAAATGCACATGTGCATCATTATGTATAACTATTATATACGGTGTTTTGGTACAAAAAGTTTTTGATTTTGAATGATGAAGTAGGCTCATATATATGTTTTTGGTTAGTTATATCTAGTGGTTGATGGGTTAATTATAGTTGTCACTTTAGAATGTAATATGTTGATTGGATGGTATAAACGGTGTTGATATATGTCACACCCTCAATTTTCACTTGCGGAGTTCTACCGCGAGGCGTGTGAACAAACCAGAATCTGAGACACTAGTAACTTCGAACGACTCTATATGATTCGTTTATACGTTTTCCAAAATCATTTGTTTAACCATTCATAGTTATTTTCAAATTGTCTTAGTTTGGTTTCATAGTTTAGCGGAAGCATTAGTTTTAAAGTTGAGCGGAAGCATTAAAGTAAAGTAAAGGAACGGGTGCCAACACAAACGCCGAAACTAAAGAAAAACCCAAACAATATTCGTAAATGAGACTCGATAAAAGATGTCTTGATCAATGCAAGTGAGTGCACCTAGAGCTCCTAGCGTCCTGAGAAACATGTAAAGAAACAAGTGTCAACATTAAAGAAGAGTGAGTTCACAGGTTTTTATAAGTTCATTAGTTCGGTTAAAAGTTTGTTTTTCCCCGTTATCCCAAACCCGGGATAACGATTTAGTTCCATTATTCCCAACCCGGAATAATACTGATGGTTCCATTATTCCTTACCCGGAATAATAATGATGTTCCATTATTCCTAACCCGGAATAATAATGTTGTTGGTTCCATTATCCCTAACCCGGAATAAAATTGTTGATTCGTAATTAAGTTCAATGTTAACATGTAGGTAGCGAGCCTAAAGTTATGTCACATAAGTGTTCGCGATCGAAGCTGACTGTTGTGCCTCCGTGTTGCCAGGCCTATCACTGACCATGGCGAAAGTTAGGCAAAATTATTCACCCGTTGACCATACCCGGTCGGCTAGCGCGACTAGCTCGGGTGGGCTTGTCGGGCCCAGTAGTACTACTTATAATTTCCCCGCTATCTAACCCAATACTAACGATCCGAGAGTTTTTCGAGGACTTCCGTGATATAGTTGCTTAGTGACCATAACGTACATTAACATTAACTTAGTTACCGAATAGTTTAACGACGTTAATTTCGTATAACGTAAAGAGATAGAGTTGTAGAGTGTATACATGTTTCTCCCCCTGTTGTTTAAAACCGGATAAAATAGGGGCCGTGAACTCACCTTTAATTGCTCGGTTAGTGTAATACAGAAGTAGCAAATGATGGGACCGCTAATTGCGTCCTAACAAGTCAATTGATTTAAAGTTAGTGTGTGAACACACCGATACAAACCCTACACATAACTAACACACAATGCGGCACACACAATAACAAATTCTAAAACACAATCATGCATGCAAAGTATTATCATACCAAAATAGTGATCAAACCAACCTATCATGAACACAAATCAACTCATACAACACTTTGGTACACACATTCGCAAGTTATCAAGTTTCAGCTTGTATACTCATAATTAGGCTGTTTTCGAGGATTTTTATAAAATAGTTTCAACGTTCCAAAAATTCCAATTTTTTTACAGAAGATGTCAACTAAACTGTAGAATTTTATGTAAAATTTTACAGTCCTAACACTTTACTAATTATTCATAAATATTTATATACGAGGCTGCAGTCAGATTCGTCGCTTTCTGACTGCAGTCCACGGGAGAATTTATTTAAAAATCATCGTTCATCTAATTAACAAAATTCCAGTGGGAGTTTCCCGGAAATTTCCATCTCCAGTTGCTGTACAAATTTCGTGACCCAACCCTCTATAGATTATGAGATCCGACTCGATAAACAACTAACAAATTTTCAGAATTTACACAGCTTCAGTTACTGCACTTAAACGACCACTTAAAAATATCAAACGACCTTAGAAAAATATGAATCCAGCGCCATTAGAAGCGTTTTTCAAAATGTACGTTTTAGGCTTCAGAAAATCCGTTTTTCGATAAATAATAACCAAGTTACAGCCAATTGAAGTTGGCTGTAAACACCATTCAGCATCCTGTTTTCGACTTTTATCGCGATAGAACATGCTTAAACAATCGAGACGTTAAATATAAATGATCAAGAACAGATTTATTAGTCACATATCATCATGTATATCATACTCATGCAAACCCTAATCATACAATATGATTTTTATCACAAAACGCAGCCTATGATTCTTGTATCCAATTAAACATCATAATCGCAAAACTTGCACAATTAACCGAACTAAACATCATACACTTTCATAACCATGATTCTACCATTACATACAAGTATGATCAAGAGTTTATAAACCCTAATGTGATTTGCGAAATAATGAAAACCCTAACCTTTAACAATGAAGATTAACGAACCGGGAACGAGATTGGAATCACTTCGGGTTTTGGAGGAGGTTGCGATCGAGAGAAAGAGTGAGAGGGCTGTCGTCGGCTCTTTGGAGCTAGGGTTTGTGTGTGTGTTTTTTTTTTCTTTTGAAAACATAACCCATGCATGCCTATTTATACAAACAAGGGAAAAAAAGAAAAGGAGAAAGGGTGAGGTGGGCTTGCGGCCGCACAAGGGATTTGGGTGGGTAACTTGAGCCTCAAGTTTAGGCTAGTTACTTGGGCCACAAGGAAGTGAGGTCGACACGTTTCGCAGCTCGGTTCGGTTCGACTATTTATTTAATATATATTTTTTTATAAACTAATAATCACGAAATCAAAACATGATATAATAACTCACAAAACTTATAAACGTCTAATAACACATAGCACGTAATTCACTCGATAAGTTCACAAAGTTAGCGTAATTATTTCGAGCGTGTAATTTAATTCTCCGAATCAAATTAGCGTAGGAATGAATAACCGTGAAGTAGTGCGTTTAAGATACCTGAAAAACCGGGATGTCACATTATCCCCATGTTGAAAGAATTTTCGTCCCAAAAATTGAGTAAACGCGGTTTAGAATGCAACGCACAGGTTTAGAATGCAACGCACAAAGATTTAGTTCGTTAACAATGGTACAAGAAATTACAAGAAATTCCCAGGTTGTCACATCATCCCCATGTTGAAAGAATTTTCGTCCCGAAAATTTAGTTGGTGGTATCGTTAGCTTGCTGCTCAGCTGCAAAGAGGTGTGGGTATTTGCTTTTCATTTGGTCCTCTCTTTCCCACGTGAACTCCGGTCCACGCTTAGAATCCCAACGAACCTTGATGATCGGTATCTTGCTGTGCTTTCGAGTCTTGATCTCACGATCCATGATCTCGATAGGTTGTTCCACAAAGTGCAGTTGTTCATCCACTTGAATCTCATCCAATGGAATGACTAGGGTTTCATCTGATAGACACTTCTTCAGATTTGACACGTGAAAAACGTTGTGAACTCCACTGAGTTCGGTAGGAAGGTCTAATTGATAAGCTATGGGTCCGATACGTTTCAAGATCACAAACGGGCATACGTTCCGTGGGTTTAGTTTTCCTCGTTTCCCAAAACGGATTACACCCTTCCAAGGTGACACCTTCAGTAGGACGCGGTCGCCTACTTGAAATTCGAGCGGTTTGCGTCGTTGATCAGCGTAGCTTTTCTGTCGATCTCGTGCTGCTGCCATGCGGTTTCTGATTTGTACAATCTTTTCAGTAGCCTCAAGTATCAACTCAGGGCCTGTGAGTTGACTGTCACCGACTTCTGCCCAACAGACCGGTGATCTACATTTACGACCGTATAATGCTTCAAACGGTGCTGCCGATATACTCGTATGGTAACTGTTGTTATACGAGAATTCCACTAAAGGCAGATGGATTTCCCAACTATTCCCGAAGTCTACCACGCATGCCCTAAGCATGTCTTCCAAGGTCTGAATGGTCCTTTCGCTTTGACCATCCGTCTGAGGGTGATAAGCTGTGCTCATATCTAAGCGTGTACCCAACGCTTTCTGAAGTGACTGCCAAAAGTTGGACGTGAAACGAGCATCTCTGTCTGAGATGATGGACATTGGCACTCCGTGCCGAGAAACTACTTCCTTAATGTAGATGCGAGTCAACTTATCCATCTTATCTTCTTTAATCGCTAGGAAGTGTGCGGACTTAGTTAAACGATCCACGATCACCCAGATGGTATCGCAACCACCCAATGTTCGCGGGAGTTTAGTGATGAAGTCCATCGAGATCTGATCCCATTTCCACACTAGGATCTCAGGTTGTTGAAGTAGCCCCGATGGCTTCTGATACTCTACTTTGACTTTCGCACAAGTCAAACACTTGCTCACGTAGGTGGCTATATCCGCTTTCATGTTGGGCCACCAGTACGCGGCTTTAAGGTCTTGATACATCTTATCCGAACAAGGATGGACAGAGTATCGGGATTTGTGAGCTTCGTCCATGACTAGCTTTCTGAGGTCTCCGTAGAGAGGTACCCATATACGATTCATGAAATACCGGGCTCCATTGGGTTTTACTTCCCAATCGCGTTCCATTTTGCCCACCAATTTGGCCTTGATGTTTTCTTCCTTAACTGCTTCTAACTGTGCGTCGCGTATCTGTTCGGGTAACCCCGAATGAATGGTGAACTGTAGTGCTCGTACCCGATGAGGTTTCAAGTGCTCCTTCCTACTGAGGGCATCAGCTACCACGTTAGCTTTACCCGTGTGATACCGAATGGCACATTCATAATCGTTCAGGAGTTCGACCCAGCGACGCTGTCGCATGTTCAATCCTTCTGGTCAAAGATGTGTTGGAGGCTCTTGTGATCTGTATAGATTGTGCACTTTGTTCCATATAGGTAGTGTCTCCAAATCTTAAGCGCAAACACCACTGCTCCCAATTCCAGGTCATGTGTTGTGTAGTTTTTCTCGTGAACCTTCAATTGTCGGGACGCATACACGATGACCTTATCACGTTGCATGAGTACGCATCCCAATCCCTGAATGGAAGCATCACAATATACCACAAAATCATCAGTCCCATCCGGCAATGACAGAATGGGTGCACTGCAAAGTTTCTGCTTCAGCAATTGAAATGCCGCTTCCTGCTTGTCACCCCAAGCATACTTGGTGCCTTTCTGGGTGAGGGTGGTAAGCGGTTGCGCGATCTTTGAAAATCCCTCTATGAAACGTCTGTAGTAACCCGCCAAACCCAAAAAATTGGCGGATCTCTGTCGGTGTCCTGGGTGCTTCCCAGTTCTTGATAGCATCGATCTTGGCGGGATCGACGTGGATACCCTTTTTATTCACAATATGCCCGAGGAACTGAACTTCCCGAATCCAGAAATCACACTTTGAAAGCTTGGCATATAGTTTCTCCTGTTGAAGTAATTCCAGCAGTAGTCGTAGATGTTCAGCATGTTCTTCTTCACCCTTAGAGTAGATGAGTATGTCATCGATGAACACAATGACAAACTTGTCGAGATACGGTTTACACACGCAGTTCATGAGGTCCATGAACACCGCGGGTGCGTTGGTGAGACCGAAGGGCATGACCAAGAACTCAAAATGGCCATACCGAGTACGAAATGCCGTCTTAGCGATATCCTCCTCCCTGACGCGTAACTGGTGATAGCCGGACCGTAGATCAATCTTGGAGTAGTAGCTTGACCCTTGAAGTTGGTCGAAGAGATCTTCGATGCGAGGTAATGGGTATTGGTTCTTGACAGTAACCTTATTGAGTTCCCTGTAGTCGATGCACATGCGAAAGGTCCCGTCCTTCTTCTTGACAAAAAGGACCGGAGCTCCCCATGGCGAAGTACTGGGTCGGATAAATCCTTTTTCTAACAATTCCTGAAGTTGGGTAGACAGCTCTTGCAGCTCGGCTGGAGCTAGGTGGTATGGGGCCTTGGCTATGGGAGTTGCATGGTTCGCCAATTCAATTTCAAACTCCACTTGTCGATGTGGTGGAAGACCAGGTAACTCCTCTGGAAATACATCAGAAAAATCACGGACGACGGGGATATCTTCTATACGCTTCTCGCCCTTAGGCTGTTCGGTGACCAGTGCGAGAAAAGCGAAGGAGTTCTTCCTCCGAAGATACTTCTGTGCTTGCATGTAAGAGATGATGTTTGTGACGGCGCCTGCCTTCTCGCCTTGCACCGTCAAGATTTTGTCGTTAGAGAGCGGAATACGGATAGCTTTCTCGAAACAGAGAACTTCAGCTCGGACGTCGGATAGCCAGTCCATTCCGGCTACCACGTCAAAACTACCCAGGGTAGTTGTCATCAGATCAATGGTAAAGGTGTGAACCGCGAGTTTGAGTTGACATCCGGATACTAAATTGGTCACATCTACAGATTTACCATCGGCTAGTTCTATGACGTAAGGGGTCTCTAGGGGTTTAGGCGTGAGAGTTAGGTTCTTCCTAAAAGACTCAGATATAAAACTCCTATCCGCACCCGTATCAAAAAGTACAGTAGCAAAATGTTCGCTAAGGGGAAACTTACCGGTGACCACGTTCGAGTCGTTTCTGGCCTCTCCGCGGCCTAGCGTAAATGCACGACCTTTGGCACCTCCTGTGCCACCATTCCCATTGTTGTTGTTGCTATTGTTGTTGTTGTGGTTGTTGTGGTTGTTGTTGTTCCCACCATTGTTGTTGTTGTTACGAAGCTGTGGGCAGTCTCGTTTGAAGTGGGCAGTGCTACCACACTGATAGCACCCCTTGTTAATACCCTGGTGCTGATTTAGATTTTTTCGGGACATGATTTCCCCGCGACAATCCTTTGCCACGTGTCCCACCTTGCCACATCGTTGGCAGCGATTTTCGGCACAAGGGCCGTGATGATGAAGCTTACAACGATTACATTGTGGCTTTCGACCTACATAGCCGCTTGTGTTCTGGGTGTTGTTGGCGGGCTGATTATTGTGACCCCGGTTGCTGTTGAAATTATTGAACCGTTTCTGGTTCCCTTGTTGTGGCTGGGCTGACGAAGACTGTCGAGCAGACGAGTCTTCAAATTTTTTTTTATTATCAAGGACCACTTCAGTTGCACCCCGAGATGGCAACTTCTTTTGTTCCACCGCCTAATCGGTGAGTTTGTGCGCCAACCTGATCGCTTGATGCTCAGTCGCAGGGTTGCTAGCCATTACCATGCCCTGGATCTCGGGGACCAGACCCCAAGGTAAAACTCGAGACGTTTCTCAACGGTGTTGGCCAGATCGGGACATAGAAATACCAGATCATGATGTTTCGCTGTGTATGCTTCAATTTCAGATCCCACCATCTTGTGGTTCCATAACGCTTGCTCCAACTGCTGAACCCTGTCTCGCGGACAGTACTCCTCTTTGATTAGGGCCTTAAACTCGACCCAGGCCATTGCGTTTGCAGCAATAAGTCCACGCGTTTGGACTTGTGCATTCCACCAAGTTAGTGCCCCATCCTCCAACGTTGAGGCAGCATACTTGACCTTGTTGGCCTCCAGACAATTGCACATTTCGAACACTGATTCGGACTTTTCAATCCAGCGGACCAGTCCTATGGGTCCTTCTGCACCCGTGAATTTGCTCGGTTTCGCATCGAGGAACATCTTGTAGGGGTTAAGACCCCCTCCTGCTGACAGAGGACAGGTAGTCAGCGAGAAAGTCTACTAGCCCAACTATTAGATTTTCCCATGAAAATTTAATAATGGTTACCTGCTGGTTGGTTTTGAAATCCTGCCAGAGCAGCATTCACGTGTTCTTGGATCATTGCGGCCAATTCTTCGGGTGTCATGTTGAGGTTTCCGCGACGTCGAGTTGCCATTTTAGATCTTCACAAGACAACATAAACACACACCGATAAGTATATATATCCCATATAGTTATCCTACTCCATACTTAAATAATTCCTCAAATTATGTCAACCCAAATAAATTAAACAATCAAAAGAAATATTCGATTAAATAAAATTTCAACGTCTCACAAAATGCCAACCAAACATATCAGTTTACTATAAAATTTCAAGTTCAAACATAAGTAGAGAAATAAATAGACTAAAGGAAGTAAATGGGATAAGCGAGACGAATCAGTCTTCTACGTCTCCATCTCCCAAATCGCTATCGTTGCCGTCATCCTCCGCGGCGTTTCCAGCTTCTACAGCCGGGTCTTCCTCCGGATCCTCCTCTGGATCCTCTACCGGCACTGGAGGGGCCGGTGCTGGTGCGGGTACTGGTAAAGGTGCCTGATTCTGTTCTAGTTCTTGAATTCTCCAGCTGGACTCAAGAACTCTGTCTTCGAGCCAGTCAGCCCTCAACTGCTCAGCACGAAGATCTTTAGCTAAGGTGTTACGAGCTATCTTATTCTCATGTTGCTCTCCCTCGAGCTCTCCAGTCTTACCCGTTAATTGTCGTATCATCCATCCCTGTGCTAGGATGGTTTCCTGCATTCTCTCTAGTTGTTCCTCTTGTTTTCTTATCATATCTTTAAGTAGGTCGTTCCCTACTTCTAACGAGTTAACCGGTTCGACCGGCATAGCGATGGTCGGGCGTGAGGACGACTCCACTCCTAGAGCGAGTCTTTTTCTAGCAGCTGAGCGTGTCTCCACGCCATGAGGTTGTGAGGGTTCGACCATAGGTGCCTTCCCCGGCGCCCTTGGTTGTAAAGGATTGTCGGATGACGATGATGACATTGCCTGTTGGGTTGTTTAGTTAGTTACGAGTTGCGTTTATCACATTATGCATTTATATTTTACATAACATAGTTGTAGTACAACACATAACAAGATATCACAGCTCAGTGCCAAACTAAGTCTAGTGTCGTGTAATCAGCTATAGTTTAGGTCTACTTTCAATGCAAACCTGGTTCTCTATAGCTAGAGGCTCTGATACCAATCTGTCACACCCTCAATTTCCACTTGCGGAGTTTTACCGCGAGGCGTGTGAACAAACCAGAATCTGAGACACTAGTAACTTCGAACGACTCTATATGATTCGTTTATACGTTTCCCAAAATCATTTATTTAACCATTCATAGTTATTTTCAAATTGTCTTAGTTTGGTTTCATAGTTTAGCGGAAGCATTAGTTTTAAAGTTGAGCGGAAGCATTAAAGTAAAGTAAAGGAACGGGCGCCAACACAAACGCCAAAACTAAAGAAAAACCCAAACAATATTCGTAAATGAGACTCGATAAAAGATGTCTTGATCAATGCAAGTGAGTGCACCTAGAGCTCCTAGCGTCCTGAGAAACATGTAAAGAAACAAGTGTCAACATTAAAGAAGAGTGAGTTCACAGGTTTTTATAAGTTCATTAGTTCGGTTAAAAGTTTGTTTTTCCCCGTTATCCCAAACCCGGGATAACGATTTAGTTCCATTATTCCCAACCCGGAATAATACTGATGGTTCCATTATTCCTTACCCGGAATAATAATGATGTTCCATTATTCCTAACCCGGAATAATAATGTTGTTGGTTCCATTATCCCTAACCCGGAATAATATTGTTGATTCGTAATTAAGTTCAATGTTAACATGTAGGTAGCGAGCCTAAAGTTATGTCACATAAGTGTTCGCGATCGAAGCTGACTGTTGTGCCTCCGTGTTGCCAGGCCTATCACTGACCATGGCGAAAGTTAGGCAAAATTATTCACCCGTTGACCATACCCGGTCGGCTAGCGCGACTAGCTCGGGTGGGGCTTGTCGGGCCCAGTAGTACTACTTATAATTTCCCCGCTATCTAACCCAATACTAACGATCCGAGAGTTTTTCGAGGACTTCCGTGATATAGCTGCTTAGTGACCATAACGTACATTAACATTAACTTAGTTACCGAATAGTTTAACGACGTTAATTTCGTATAACGTAAAGAGATAGAGTTGTAGAGTGTATACATGTTTCTCCCCCTGTTGTTTAAAACCGGATAAAATAGGGGCCGTGAACTCACCTTTAATTGCTCGGTTAGTGTAACACAGAAGTAGCAAATGATGGGACCGCTAATTGCGTCCTAACAAGTCAATTGATTTAAAGTTAGTGTGTGAACACACCGATACAAACCCTACACATAACTAACACACAATGCGGCACACACAATAACAAATTCTAAAACACAATCATGCATGCAAAGTATTATCATACCAAAATAGTGATCAAACCAACCTATCATGAACACAAATCAACTCATACAACACTTGGTACACACATTCGCAAGTTATCAAGTTTCAGCTTGTATACTCATAATTAGGCTGTTTTCGAGGATTTTTATAAAATAGTTTCAACGTTCCAAAAATTCCAATTGTTTTACAGAAGGTGTCAACTAAACTGTAGAATTTTATGTAAAATTTTAAAGTCCTAACACTTTACTAATTATTCATAAATATTTATATACGAGGCTGCAGTCAGATTCGTCGCTTTCTGACTGCAGTCCACGGGAGAATTTATTTAAAAATCATCGTTCATCCAATTAATAAAATTCCAGTGGGAGTTTCCCAAAAATTTCCATCTCCAGTTGCTGTACAAATTTCGTGACCCAACCCTCTACAGATTCTGAGATCCGACTCGATAAACAACTAACAAATTTTCAGAATTTACACAGCTTCAGTTACTGCACTTGAACGACCACTTAAAAATATCAAACGACCTCAGAAAAATATGAATCCAGCGCCATTAGAAGGGTTTTTCAAAAATGTACGTTTTAGGCTTCAGAAAATCCGTTTTTCGATAAATAATAACCAAGTTACAGCCAATTGAAGTTGGCTGTAAACACCATTCAGCATCCTGTTTTCGACTTTTATCGCGATAGAACACGCTTAAACAATCGAGACGTTAAATATAAATGATCAAGAACAGATTTCTTAGTCACATATCATCATGTATATCATACTCATGCAAACCCTAATCATACAATATGATTTTTATCACAAAACGCAGCCTATGATTCTTGTATCCAATTAAACATCATAATCGCAAAACTTGCACAATTAACCGAACTAAACATCATACACTTTCATAACCATGATTCTACCATTACATACAAGTATGATCAAGAGTTTATAAACCCTAATGTGATTTGCGAAATAATGAAAACCCTAAACTTTAAACAATGAAGATTAACGAACCGGGAACGAGATTGGAATCACTTCGGGTTTTGGAGGAGGTTGCGATCGAGAGAAAGAGTGAGAGGGCTGCCGTCGGCTCTTTGGAGCTAGGGTTTGTGTGTGTGTTTTTTTTTCTTTTGAAAACATAACCCATGCATGCCTATTTATACAAACAAGGGAAAAAAAGAAAAGGAGAAAGGGTGAGGTGGGCTTGCGGCCGCAAAAGGGATTTGGGTGGGTAACTTGGGCCACAAGGAAGTGAGGTCAACACGTTTCGCGGCTCGGTTCAGTTCGGCTATTTATTTAATATATATTTTTTTATAAACTAATAATCACGAAATCAAAACATGATATAATAACTCACAAAACTTATAAACGTCTAATAACACATAGCACGTAATTCACTCGATAAGTTCACAAAGTTAGCGTAGTTATTTCAAGCGTGTAATTTAATTCTCCGAATCAAATTAGAGTAGGAATGAATAACCGTGAAGTAATGCGTTTAAGATACCTGAAAAACCGGGATGTAACAATATACATGTAATAAAGTGAAAATATTGGTATTGTATTATAAATGGTAGGAGGTAATGGTATTGTATTATGAATGGTAGGAGGTAATGAAAGTGTATCATGGATGGTATGATAGATGACAGAGAAAGTGTATTCAAAGTAGTGTAACAAAACACCTTATTTCATGTTGATACATATAGATGCATATGTGCATTTCTTATATTGGTAACGTAAAAAGTAGTGTATTACACATGGTAATGTAAATGAAAGTACAATTGTCTAATGTTTGTAATGTATTACGGAATTTGTCAAAGAAATGATGAAAATACACATGTGCATGGTAGTGTATTATGGATGGTATGATAGATGAAAGAGAAAATATATTCAAATTAGTGTACCAAAACACCTTATTTCATGTTGATATATATAGATGCACATGTGCATTGCTAATATTGGTAACGTAAAAAGTAGTGTGTTACACATGGTAGTGTAAATGAAAGTACAATCGTCTAATGTTTGTAATGTATTACGAAATTTGTCAAAGAAATGACGAAAATGCACATGTGCATGGATAGTTGGTACTCAATTTTTTTTGACATTTTTTTATTGTTGAGTAAATATAGCGACTTTTTAAAAAAAATATTAAAAAAACAAAAAAAAATTTGGTATTTTTTTTTGGATTTTTTTAGTTATTATTGTTTGTGTTCACACTGGTTCTCGTGGTTCTCGCAATAAAGGGTGATTCCTAACGGATCCTTGTCCTACATATATTCTCGCAATAAAGGATGATTCCTAACGGATCCTTGTCCTATATATATAGGGTAAGGTTATTGTAAAAAAGACCAAAAGTGAGAGAAAGGTAAGAAAGAATCTCAGCCATTAGATCTAAATTAATTGAAAGGGTAATCAAGTAATTTTATCGTTGATTTAATCAATTCAAAACCTTCCATAAACCGCCACCCTAATTTATAGGAATACCGAATAACACTGCAAACACCATTTAGCATGTATATAACACCATTCAATAATTATATAATACCCTTCAATAAGTATATAACACCATTCAATAAGTATATAACACCATTTTAAAGATCTCTATAAAAACACTACGAATAACACTGCAACAACCATTCAGCGCATATATAACACCATTCAATAATTATTAACACAATTCAACAAGTATATAACACCATTCAGTAATTATATAACACCATTCAGCACATATATAACATCATTCAATAAGTATATAACAACATTCAATAATTATATAACACCACGAACTGAAACAAAAAACCATTAACTGAAACATTCGATTGAACGTAATTTTTTTTTTGTATATAAGTATTGTAATATGGTACTCATATTAAAGATTAGAAAACACTCGTTATTATGGTGTAATTTTTTAAAAAAACGAGTTACATGTAAAAAGTTATTGGCGTTTAAAAAATAAAAGGGGAATTTGCATGTGGATTGCATGTGACTTTCTAAAATTAAAAATGTTAATTTTACCTTTATACCCTTAATCTAGAAAATTAATTATTTTAATTGTTTTACTATTTACAAGATTGCCATCAAGATTTCAACCATTAGATTAAAGATCTAATGGTTTAGATTCTTTCTTACCCTTCTCACACTTTGGGCCTTTTTTACAGGATCCTCTACATATATATATATATATATATATTACATCATTATAATTAAATGTATATCTTATGAATTCTAATTTTCGTAAGATTATACATTCATATAGCAATATTACTCAAAATTAATATTTATTTAGTGGTCTGAAGCACTTAAATAAGAATTATATTTTAAATATTATGTTTATGATTAATCGTTTTGGAAACATTAACGGTCTAGAATTTCATGAAATAAGCATGGGAAAATATTTATAGATTTAAATATGTGATTTAAATCACTATGCTTTGAATCATATCATAAAAATATGAAGAAAGTACAGTTTCAGTCCCTGGGGTTTACACCCAATCACACTTTCAGCTCTCATTTGAAAAAAAACCGAACAATCAAGTTCATATGGTTGCAATTGCTCTCAATCAAGTCCCTCCCAGTAATTTATGTTAGTCAACTATTATTTGACTTGGGCGTTTATGTCCTTTTACCTTGAAAATGAAGGGCACTATGGTAATTTTGTATATTATAAACCCTTATAGCATATATCATCCCCCGAAAGCCCTAATTTACACCATTCAATCTTTTCCAACAAGGCAACTCTAATCATTGTTCATGTTTGTTGCATAAAAACGAAAAAATGGCTAGGGTTGGAGGATCAGACCCAATGAAATCTACATTGACCCTAAAGATTATTTTGGTAAGTTATTTTGTCTATGTATTTGAAAAATGTGGTTGGATTTTGCATGAAATTAACTATTAAAATTGACAACTGGGAACAGAGTGTATTTGAGCTGCACTAAAGAATTTTTTTTTTGGTTTGACAGATAACGATGAACCTTCGAATTTCAGTATTTAGGTCTACCACAGTGGCGAGTTTACTGACAGCCCTTGTCGATCATATGTGGGTGGTAAGTATAATTTCATAGATTGGGATGATATTAACGATTTTTGGTATGGATGCACTAGAAGAAATGGTTAAGAAACTTCGTTATTCCGTGGATAGTGTTTTACTTACATTATAAAATTCCATATGTATTTTTGGATTGGGTTTGAAGTCTTTGTCTAGTGATTGTGATTTTTCAAGCTTGCTTGAGCATGTACATGGTGGAGTAAATTTGATTGAAATTTAAGTTGAACAATGGACTTTTCGGCTGTTGATGACATCTTGTGATGAAGAAGTCATCACACAGAATCCTCATGGTCCTCCTTTTGAAAGTTAAGATGCAGAAGTGCATGATGCTCTCTTTGTTGATCTGTTTGAATGTAATTACCATGATATTGAAAATGGAGATGAAGATGATCTGAAAGATAGTTATCAAGCAGGTGAGGAGAATGAGGAAAATCATGATGAGGGAAGTGATGATTAGGATTTCAATGAAGAAGCTAAGGAAGAAGCTGATGTAGAAGAAAATGAGGGAGTAGGTGATGATGCAAAGGGTCAAGATGATCTTGATTACTGGGTGGAAGATGATAATCCATTGTATGATGTAGATGTTGACATGGAGAAATTCAGAGCCAACGTTGACTCTGATGTAGAGGAGAATGGAAGTGAGGAAGATGTGTTTGAGGATGACCTCAACGTGGATATGGATGACTTTGAAACTGATAATGAAGATGAACATCAAACAGTTTTGGATAAGGCAATGAAAAGAATGAGGAAGATTAATAGATCAACATTGAAGTCTATAGGTCCTGATGCAGCATGTAATCCCTTTTTCATTGGGCAGTTGATTCCTGATAAAGAGAAGCTTACCTACATGGTCATAACATATGCTCTTGAATCCAAGTGACAATTGTGTATCATAAAAAACGACAGGCTGAGGTTTAGGGTGGTGTGCATGGGGAAAAACCCAACTTTGACAAGTCCTGAAGACGTTGAGGACCAAAACAGGAAAAAAAATTTATGTGGTAGGTAGGCAAAAAAAGGGCATTGATGAGGTAGACCTTAAGAAAATAAGGAAGAAGCATCTAAACCTACTTGTCCAGATCACTGGTGTGTTAAAACATTGAAACATGCACACCAATGTCTACACACAAGGGAGGTTGGTCTGTACACCATAAGTTTCATTGCTAAAGAGGTGGAACCACTCCTTTAGGAAAATCCAGACATTCAAATGAGGGTAGTTCAAGATCTACTTGAGAAGAAGCACCAAGTTAAGTTTCACTTACTAAATTGGGGAGGGCTAAGAAGATTGCTATAGAAAAGTTAAATGAGGACTATAGGGATCAATATGGGCAACTCGGGGAGTATTGTGAGGAACTTGTTAGAGACAACCCGGGGACCACTATCAAGATTGATGCTAAACCTGGATCTAATCCCAATAGTCCCATAAGACAATTCAGGAGAATATACGTCTGCTATGATGCTTTGAAGAAGGGTTTCAATCTCATTGGGAGGGACCTAATTGGTTTGGATGGTGCCTTTCTGAAAGGTCATACCCATGTCAGATCCTTTCAGCAGTTGGAGTTGATGGAAACAATGGAATTTACCCACTTACCTTTGCCATTGTTGAAGTTAAAACTATCAACACATGGTCATGGTTTTTGAGGATACTTGTACATGATCTGGAGTTACCAATAAGATGTAATTTCACTTTTATTAGTAATAGACAAAAGGTATAAAAAAACATTATGTTAATTCCCTTAATCTTTCAAGTTCCTGTTGAATTGTAATTCTAATCTGGTTTTGTAAAATTGTAGGTTAGTTGCCTGCTATGGCAAGGGTCTTTCCAATTGTTGAACATAGGTATTGCCTGAGACACATTCAGGATAACATGGAGAAGACATGGTGGGGAGATGTGTACAAGAACCTGCTTTGGATATGTGCAACTGCAACTAGCATGCCCTTTTCGATAGGGCAATGGAGGATGTTAAGGCCCTAGACAAGAAGCTGTATGATTGGCTAAATGAGATCCATGCAACAGCATGGTCAAGAGCCCACTTCTCAGGAAGGGCAAAGTGTGATATGCTATTGAACAATATTTGCAAGGTGTTTAACAAGCAATTAGTCGGTGCAAGAGACAAGCCAATCATCACATGCTTGGAATACATCAGAGAATATTTGAGCAAACGTATAGTCAATGTGAAGAAGTTCATAGCCAAAAATGGCTTATTAACTCTTGTTGTTACCATAATGTTTGACAGTATCAATAGTGAGGCTTCACAATACAACGTGTTTATGACAGGTTCTTCCAATCACCAGGTAAGTATCGCAAAGTTAAATATGTTTCTTCATTTACACTATAACTGATGTGTTGATACTTATAATCCACACTGTGAAGGTTAGTGGTCCAAGAAAGACGGTGGTTGATGTGTAGATGAGAACATGTTCATGCAGGAAATGAGATCTAAGAGGAATGCCCTGTAAACATGCAATGCCTGCCATTTGGAACATGGCTGACAATGGGTTGATCATGTTTATTGGTTGGACAGTTGGAATAAAATTTACATGCACACCATTAATCCCATTAAAGGACATGAGATGTGGCCGCCTTCAAGGTGCCCAACCAAATTAACTCCTCTTAAACATCACAAGCAGGTTGGAGGGCCTAAGAAGGAATGAAAGATGTCTTAATTGTATTGGTGCATATTATGTATGTCCGCCACTTTGCGAATAAGCTAGATAAAGCGTGTGTTGAATATTGTATAGTTACGAGTTAGAAAGCGAACACATGACCATTTGGAGAGGACGAGACTCGTTCGTACGAATAAGACTCATCCGCATGGAAAAGCTTGGTCCCCACCCAAACCAATGTCTATAAATAGGTTCATGTGTTAGAATTTCATAAGTTTTGGAGATTTCAGAGGGGAAATGCTGGAGAATTTTTTCTTGTAAAATGATGTATGCTCTTTTGGTATGAATGGAACCTTCTACTTATGACTATTCTTCTACCGAACTAGCTCTATACCGTCCAAACTTCTGTCTAAACCTGCCTGATCCAGAACTTGCAATTAGTATCAGAGCTACGGTACCGATTCAATCGATCTAACAGTAGATTGAATCACCTACACTCATGAATTATGGGTTTTTATGGGTGTTTAGACGTAAATAATCAAATTAACAGTCAATCCACGGACAAAAAGTAAAATTGAAACCATATGATTGATCAATAAGGAATTTCGACCATGTCTATGAAGGAATTATAATAAAATTCGAAGAAATAAAGATTTTAGATCGAAAAATGTGAACAACAACGTTTCGAACGGACGAGAGAGTTTCGTGTGCAGGAGTCATTCATCCGTATGAAGGAGCCTGATCCGTTTGAATAAAGGAGTTCATCCACATGAACTAGTATTTCGTTCGCACGAACCAACCTTCATCCGCACGGATAAGCATTCATCCGTACGAACCAGACCTCATTCGCACGAACCAACCTAATTTGTTCTAAAATCATTTCATCCGCATGAAGGAGACATTCGCACAAATAAACATTCTTCATCTGCGCAAATGATTTAAAATTTCCTAAAAAGGGCATTTTTTGATCGTAGCACGAGACAAGTGTCTAGAAAAATTTGGTGATTGAATTTTTTTCGAGTTTTTAACGTCAAATACGGATTGTACGGGGACACCGTCGGAGGCTTGGGGGATTGATTGAGATGATGAGATCACAGAGTGTTGAAGTTAATAGGGTAGTCACGGATACCTATGAAGAATGTTTATCATATGGTGTAGTGACTATGAATGGGCCTAAACGTAAAATTCCGCATTGATGAAAAACTGACTTTTGTGAAACAAAATGTCATATTTCAGTTTTTCAATGAATAGAGAGGATTGAATTTGCCAAGTTTGAGGGGGAAATTCAGTAATGAGTTTAGAAAGGTCAGAATTTTCCAAAAATGAGAGGGGATAAAAATTTTCAAATATTACGACATTTTTGGAAATTCAGGCGACAAAATGTGCCACATTATTCGGGTGGTTCTGACTTCAGATTTTCCGGGATACATGACATCTTAGATTCTTTAGTTTGTGATCATAGGAAGTTCAGAATCTTTAGTTTGAGATCCGATTGATGTCTTAGGGTTTGAGTCCCGAGATTCGTCAAGCCGGTTAGCAGGATTAGCGTCAGATAATGCACCACTATTGTCGATACGTAAAAGATATCAGATAGCTTGATACACGACAGCTTTATGATAGTTTAAAGTGTCAGAATGATTAGTCTTCAAGCAGATGAATTGTTTTTCGTTCTAACCATCGGGAATGACGACGTTTGTCGATTAAGTTGTTGCCGGGACGAACGAAGAAGAATATATATATCCGTAATCATGACTGAAGAGGATGAATGTGATTTTGATTATGGAAGAATGTTTCTTATATCAAAGTGTGTTACCAGATGATTTATTATCTGATGAAGATTTGCGGATTGTGGAGATTTTCGCGGGTGTTCATTAAGTTGAAGTTTACTAGTGATTCAAAGTTTCTATCAATTGCCGGTTGGGATTTTGAAGATTAAGAGAGTGAGCTATAGTGGTAAATCAAAAACCGAATGCGGATGTGATTAACGTTCAAATGGTGAAGCTACCTTGTGACATTTCAAGTTGGTGATTATTCGTGAAGATTGCAGTTTAGCAAATCAGAGGAGGTCAGGAACCGTGCAAACAAAGAACTGGAGTGTAATTCCAGGGGATTATGCTAGTGCAAATGCAAATGCAAACCTGAATCATCAATCAAGGGGAATTAATTGAAGATATCAAATACTTGATTGAAGTTGTAGAAGATTCAAACACATGCTATATTTGAAGATCAAGATTCGACAATGACGGCCAAGGGGAATCTATTGATGCATATTATGTATGTCCGCCACCATGCGAATAGGCTATAGAAAGTGTGTATTGAATCTTGTATAGTTACGAGTTAGAAAATGAACACATGACCGTTTGGAGACAACGAGACTCGTTCGACGAACAAGCTCATCCGCATGGAGAAGCTTGGTCTGTGCCAAACCCATGTCTATACATAGGTTTGTGTGTTAGAATTTCATAAGTCTTGGAGATTTCATAGGGGAAATGCAGGAGAAATTTCTTCTACAGCTTGTAAAATGATGTATGCTCTTTCGGTATGAATGAAAAAAATCTATTTATGATTATTATTCTACCGAACTAGCTCTATCCCATCCAAACTTCCGTCTAAACCTGACCAATCCGAAACTTTCAAATTGGAAGTTGAGGCCAACTTAACAAAGGGTGGGAAGCTAACAAGAAAAGGAGGCACCACAAAATGCAGCAAAAGCAGTAACCTCGGCCACAATAGTCATAACTACAAGGGTCAACGTGGTACACAGGCTTCTCAGATGTCAACTTTGGTGATTTTCTGTGAAGGTTATTGTTGGTTTATGTTTGACAATTATGTTATCTTATTTTTAAGTTTATCGTGGTTGTGTTGAAATATTACGATGTTTGTCGTCGAACAATTACTTAAATGGTTAACTTGCTTGTTTTTGGGAAAACTCATATTGTATGAAGTGTTATTTACCATTTATTTACTATTTGCTTGTAAGTTGTTCACATAACACATGTACCTTAAACAAACTTACATTTCTTACTAAACATAACACAAGTTTGAGTACAACAACATAATAAACTGATCCTACCACATAATAGACTAGACTACCAACTAAACACATACTTATTTAGAAACAAAGTGCAACATAGTGAAGGGTACTATTTCCAATGACAATTTCCTCTCGATGGGAGGTCTGAATCAGACTCTTCCTCTAAATATGGGCTGTGCCAAACGCAATACTAATACTCTTTTTTTGATTTGTAGTTTCATGCATCCTTTAATATATCCGAGTCGAAATCCTCCTTTGGGTTAGGGTTGAACCTAACTTCTTCCACATCATCACCTTTCTTAACAGGGATTGCTTTAGCTTCTTTATGTTTCCCATCAACATCTAACTATTTCACCGCTTCATGAGTTGCATCAGCACTGGCAGATGATCCTCCTTCATTGATTGGTTCACCACACTTACGTTCACCAACATCCAGTAGTTGTGATTCAAGCTCTGATTCGACACAAGCTAGCTTCTCTTTGTTATCCATTACCATGTTTTGGTGGTAGGAGAAAGAAAGTAACCGTTCTTACCTCGATTATCCATTTTCAGTGCTACTAGTTGTGCCAGTCACAAAAGATCTAAAACAATTGTATTTGTAGAATAACATATAAAAAGTTACCGTTTCATTACTTTAACTAGACATTGGAAAACATACATAACCATAGTACATAGTCAAAATTACACTAACAAACACTGGACTTTCACCACATGAGTACATAGATCAGAAACAACAACCATGAAACACCTCACACAAACTTGTGTCTTCGAGATTCCTTTACCTTCAACCTCATCAAATCTGAATTCTCCTTATTTGACTTCAAAAGGGATGGAAGAAGCCTCTCACACATGGGACATGAAACTGGAGACTCAGTCCAGCGAAGCCAACCACACCCATCGCTCTGCAATATTTCAAGTCAACACATCAGACTGTTTATTTCACAAAAACAAATGTATGATTAACAAACATACCAACACTTAAACATCAAATAAACCTTCTCCCTGGATTAGCTTCAGTCCAGGATGTTTAAATGCAAACCACATGAGCATATTGCATTGGACCGACCAGTGGTATTGCCGGTCCACGATGAAGTTGCTGCCATTTTAATTTTAGAGCATTAAAACATTGAAGATGATGAGGAGTTGCGGCTTTTATAAAGAAGACAACAAACATTCAGATTGCAATTTCAGTCCCTAAGGGCCTTTTTGGTCTTTTACCAAAATTCCCAACGTTCAATTAACGTCCATTAGTAGGAAGGACTTGATTGAGAGCAATTTACAACCACGGGGACTTAATTGTTCGATTTTTTCAAATGAGGGCTGAAAATGTGATTGGGTGTAAACCCAGGGACTAAAATTGTACTTCACTCTAAAAATAATTTAGTTATGTAAATTTGGGTACATCTTATTATAAAATTACATAATTCTATCTTTAAATCTGTGTATTACACGGGGTCTATAATCTAGTAATATAATATAGATACATGTTATGAACATGGTTTGATAATGTACATATATATCCAAATTATTTAACTGGTGAGACAAAGTATCAGATCTCATCATCATCATCATCATCATTACCGTACTCAGTAAATCCCACCAATAGCAAAGCTACGATATGGTTGAAGATGGTAAGATGTAGACAGCCTTACCTCTACCCTGTAGGAATAGAGAGACTGCTTCTAGTGAGACCCCTACTCAATAGTAGTTTTGCATCAAGCCTTGGACATAAGGCACATAACACTCAAAAATCGGCACAAAGTATTTTTCACACCCCAACCGATGGCGGCATCATCGGGCGGACGTAAATAGATTGCTCAAGACACTTCATAACACTATTTGTGACAATATTTAATAAATCAAAATTTCATTGATACTAGAATGATAATACATTGTCTTAAATGGAAAATCCAACAAGTAACAAATTTCGTTGCGACAAAAGTAAAGTACATAAATTCAAATCTAGGTGTGTTTCTAATCCACCCTAAATACTTTTTTCATCGACCTCAACTAGTTTCCTGCAACATGTATTAAAATAATATATCAACAAAAGTTGGAGAGCATACAAGTTTTCATATATAGCATAATAGTAAAAAGAGTTTGTCTCATATCCAACATGGTAACATTGCATAAATTTGTTATTATCATACTAACATGTGTTCAATATATGTCAATCCAAAGTCTAACACAATCGTGATTACCCAACATCGTCGAAACGAAAGGGTGTAAAATAGTTTACTTAACAATACCACAAGAATACGGGCGGTGCGTTAATCATATAGCGCTATAATTGTCAAGGGAGGCTAGCAAGGTTAATGAGCATATAAACACAAATTTAACATAGCATGTGATAATAAGAATATAAACCAGTATCATGTTATTAACGGATAGAGTGAGTGTGTAACCAAGTGTAATTGTGATTTGTAATAGTGTACATGTTGCACCCAAAGTGTAGAAAGGGAAAATGGAATCGAGTATACTCACGGTTTTGCAAAGCTTTCCTTAGGAAATTCCGTGAGACTTGGGTGATGGAATGGGCGGACTGGGAGCTGAAGTTACCCTATAAATGAGAACAAAGGCGAGTAAGTTTCCGGTTAACAAGACTAGTAAAGAAAGTAAATTTAACAATCACATTAGTTTATAGTCAAGTATTCCCAGAAGGGGTCATGGAGATTCAAGTAGGAGGTAGGATGATATGCATCCATTTCAACCTCGTCATAAGAATTCACCAAAGCACAACCCAAAGGTCGTTTGGTCATGAATGTACATAAAGGAAAATACAAAAACTAAAAGGAAAATCATACAAGTGTGGTGTAGGACAAGTTTGAATAGCCAAGGCTTTCATGGTCCATACACTAAATCGACACACAAGCCTAGGCTTGGTTGATGTGCACACTTGAAGGTTGCTCATAAACCTCAATCAAAATAGAAAGTTTGGGTCTTCATAGGCTCAAGTATCCATAGACTACAACTACAACATTTACACAAGTTTGTAGGCTTGTCCGAGCACATGTTGGGTAGGCTATGAACATGAAGGCTATGCCAAACATGTTGAAACCAACGAAACCGAAGGTTTCTAAGCATCTTTGATCTTCAAACAAGCGTGTTACACCTATGAGAAATCTTGGGTAACATCCTCATTTGAAGTTCAAGATGATAGGAACCAAGAACAAGAGAAGGAGATAGGTGAAAGGTGAGTTCTTGCACTCACTTTTGAAATTAGAAGAATTCTGCCCTAACTTGAGAGTTTAGCAGGTTATGGAGCTTAGAATGAGAGTTTAGGAAGGTGTAAAGGAGAAATGAGGGTTAGGAGTCTTGTATTTATAATGGGTGAGGTTAGGTGAGTGTTTAATGAGGTTTAGAAGCTCATTGGTGGAGAATGGAAGTGGAGGTTGGAGCCGTGGAGAATGGAAGTGGAGGTTGGAGCCATAAATACAAGATTCCAAATTTATCTTTTAGGGTGGTGGTTGAAGCCAAAAATGCAGATTCAAAATGTGGAATTTAGGAGGGGTTTGTCTTTTTTCACAAATGGTCCCTCAAGTTTGATAAGTATGCAATTAGGGCCCCAAAGTTAGGTTTAGGGTGTTTTCGAGTGCTTTTCGTGTAGTTTCAAGCGTGTAACAAGCATGCAAGTATCATAAACTTAAAACTGATGTCAAGTATGTCCATGTATGTGAAATTATGTAAAACAAGTATCGGTAATGCCGGTTTTAACACATAATTGTCGGTTATCGAACAAAATGCAAGTATAGGCGATTTACGATCTATAACACATAATTGCAAGTATAATTAACATGTCAAATGTGTTTATAGGTTTAATATGATGTATTATAATGTATAATGAGTATCAAAATCATTAATTTTTGGTTAATCACAAATATTGCACGTAAACGCGTTGAAAGTAGGTTATTTGCCCGAATCGTCACAGTTTCGAATGAGGGTTTGTTGCATGCGTTTACAAGTATAAATTGAACATAACATGTATAAATGGAACATAATTGATATAAATATGACTTTCATTATGATCGGTGTCTCAGATAACGAGTTGAAAATACGATACAAGTACAAGTTTTCGAAAATTGAAAGTTTGGCTTTGGCTTTGGAACACGTGAGACACTTCGAGACGTAGAGAGCGATATCTTTCTTCATGCCAGGCCACCAATAAGATGTAAGTAAGTCTTGGTATATTTTGTCGGCACCAGTATGAATGGAGTATCGAGATTTGTGTGCTTCCTTCATCAAGAAGTCACGAAGGTTGTCGCGATTTGGAATCCAAACTCGATTGAGGTAGTAGAACATATCATCGGATTTAGACACGAGTTGCTCTTCAGCACCACACTTCATCTTGTTGTGCAGATTGTTATCGTTAATGAATGAGTCTTGTGCTTTACGAATTCGGTCATGAAGATTACTAAGGATCTGGAAACAGTGGATACTCTTCGCATGAGGTTTACGACTAAGGGGGTCGGCTACAGCATTCGCCTTACCAGGGTGATAGCGAATCTTACAGTCGTAGTCGTTTAACACTTCTACCCAACGACGTTGACGCATGTTGAGTTCCTTTTGATTGAAGATGTGCTGAAGGCTCTTATTGTCGGTGAAAACCACACACTTGGTACCATAAAGGTAGTGTCACCATATCTTCAACGCAAAAACAACTGCACCAAGTTCAAGGTCGTGTGTAGTGTAGTTTTTCTCATGAATCTTGAGTTGTCTTGACGCGTAGGCGATAACCTTGTCCCGTTGCATAAGAACGCAACCAAGAACTTGGTTTGAAGAATCGCAATACATGACGAAATCGTCATTTCCGTTGGGAAGAGTGAGGATATGAGCATTACAGAGCATGTCCTTGAGCGCTTGGAAAGACTCCTCTTGTTCGGAACCCGAAACAAAAGGTTTATCTTTTTTAGCCAAAGACGTGAGAGGAACGGCGATTTTAGAAAAGTTCGAAATGAAGCGATGATAATAACCAGCTAGACCAAGAAATGAACACATTTTAGAAGGAGACTTAGGAGCAATCCAATTCTTTACAGCTTTGATTTTTGCAGGATTAACATGAATGCCTCTCTCGTTCACAACGTGACCGAGTAATTGAACTTCTTTTAGCCAAAATTCGCACTTGGGGAATTTGGTGTATAGTTTTTCACGTTGTAGAAGTTCGAGGATAAGACGCAAGTGTCGCTCGTGTTCTTCTTGTGTCTTGGAATAGATGAGAATATCATCTATGAACACGATCACAAAGCGATCCAAGTATAACTTACACACCCGATTCATTAAGTCCATGAAGACCTCGGGTGCATTCGTTAAACCGAATGGCATATCTACAAATTCATAGTGACCGTATCTAGTACAAAAGGCGGTTTAGGGATATCTTCCTCGAGGACTCGAAGTTGATGATAACCAGAATGAAGATCGATTTTGGAAAAACAAGTTGCGCCTTGGAGTTGATCAAAAAGGTCGTCGATGCGGGAAGAGTTAAGCTCACGATAATCGATGCACATACGAAACGATCCATCCTTCTTCTTGACGAATAAAATGGGAGCGCCCCAAGGAGAAGTACTAGTGCGTATAAAACCTTTATCAAGAAGTTCTTGGAGTTGGCTAGATGGCTCTTATATTTCCGGGAGGCGATAAGGGGATTTAGCAACAGGCGTAGCGCTAGGAATGAGGTCAATACGAAAGTCAACTAAACTAGGAGGAGGAGGACCAGGTAAGTCTTCAGGGAAAACATCAGGAAAATCACACACCACTGGGACATCACTTACATCTTTTCCCTTGCCCTTTTCTTCCACAATGTGGGCTAAAAAGGCAAAGTACTCCTTACGTAAGTACTTGTTCACTAGGGTGCATGACATGAGTTTGAGACCTTTTGAAGGTCTTTCTCCATAGACGTGCAAATTGTCACCAGACGGAAGAGGAAGTCGAACGAATTTTTCATGTAAGCGATTTCAGCATGGTTCTTAGGAAGCCAATCCATGCCTACTATGATATCGAAGCTACCCAATTGCATGGGTATAAGGTCGATAGAGAACACATGGTTATTAAGAGTGAGAAATGCGAAGAACAGAGTCAACGGTGATAGACTTGCCATTGGCAACTTCGTCGGTGAAAGATTTTGGAAGCTTAGTGCGTGCACATTTTAACATTGGTTCGAATTCTACAGATACAAAGCTCTTATCCACACCAGTATCAAGTAGTAAAGAAGAATATAAGCCATTTAAAAGAAACATACCGTTCACAACTTCATTGTCATGTTGCGCTTGATTGGCATTGATGATGAATGCGCGTCCACGAGGCTGCTGCTGTTGCTCTTGGTTGTTTTGAGGGCATTGAGAACGAAGGTGATTTGGATCACCATACTTGAAGCAGGCTCGAACATTGTTGGCAGGAGCTTGACGGTTTTGGGGAGCTAGGGCCTGTTGCCTTGTGGTGCGGGACCATTTTGGCAGTTAGCGGTTATATGCCCAAACTGATTGCAATTTGTGCAATGGCGGCATGCAATGTTGGCTGGGTGATGGTAGTGGCACGTGGTACACTTGGGATGAGTCCTAGTGTATGGCTTTCTAGAGGGTTCTTGAGGGGGATTTGGGTTAGCAACAGGTGTGATTGCGTTGCAACTTTGGTTTCGAAACTTTCGTTACTTACCATTGTTGTTTCGCGGTTGAGACTTGGGTTCTTTGGGTTTGGTGGTGACCTGGTTAATGACTTGGTGGTGATGGGGGTTTTAGATTGGTTGTCTCGTACTCGATTATCGTTGATTCCAGCGGCTAGGCGGTAAACCACCTCTATGGTATCGGGTCTTGTGGCTTGGATGGCATCGCGAATGGCGGGAGGAAGACTGTTGGGATATTTCCTGATCGCACGTTCGGGCGTGTTCACAAGGTGAGGAACGATGATGCTTAATTGCTTGAAGTAATTGGTGTAACCAAGGTTATCGTCACCCACTTGTCTGAGGTGCCAGAATCCTTCCTCGAGCTTTTCCTGCTCATGTGGAGGACAAAATTCCATCATCATTATTTCCCTAACCTCGATCCAAGGAAGGGCATAAGCATCTTTATTGGATCGGATATTACACTCGTTTGTCCACCAGTTGAGGGCTCGTGTCTGGAATACGCCCGTTGCGCTTCGGGTTTTCAGGTGTTCGGGACACTCAGTGTTGATGAATGTCACTTCAATGCTATCGAACCATTCAAGCATTGCAGTGACACCTTCATTTCTAGTGAATGACTGGGGGTTGCAAGCGGTAAAGTGTTTGTAGTTAAGCGAAATTGGCTTAGGTTGGGTGGCTTTGGAATCGACCGATGAGTTGGGGGTACTAGCGTTAGTCTTGCTCACAATGTCGGGGATTACTTGAGCCATTTGCATGGCCATAAACGCAATCATCTTCTTGCTAGAGTTCGACTTGGAACCCTTTTTGGAGTTGGAGAAACGGTTGGAAGACATCTACAAGGTTGATGAAAAGAGATGAGACTTGATCATAATGTTTTTGAAAAGATAGGTTGCATAATTCAAAATGTAATATGTCATATAGCACGTAAGTTTTTAAGTAGTTTACATAGGCATAACAAGAATTCACATTGTATAATCACAAATATTGGCATGAAAGATTGTAAAGTTAGTTTGTTCACGAAGGATTATTATTTTTTGAGATTGCGGAATGTGCGAATTGTGCATCGGTTTTGAAGTGAACAAGGTAACAAATATTAAAACACATAGAAATTGAGATAACATAAAAGATAGGCTTGATAAAACATTGGAGTGTTTCGGGTTAAGAAACTTCAACTATTCCAAAGTGAATCAAAAGTCCTTTCGAGTTAAGGAGACATGTTTTGGCCTAATAGGTTGAATACTCTCATCGACAAGCGACTAACAGTATTCACCCGTCTAGTTACTACATGTCCCTAGTCGATCAAAAATTCAAGACTTTGGCGAGATTGAAAATCGAGGAGTGGGACTAGTTAACAAGGTGCAGGTTTCACCCCTAACTTGATAACATCGTACCCTAAATGTGGTTGGTACTTACCGAACAAGGAGCTAATTCTGACTCGTTGGTAAGGGTCCACTAGAGTTTGAAATGGAAGTTTTCCATCAAGATGTGGATATCACTCCTAACTTGATGGCGTAACTTCGTGTAAAATCGAAAACGCGGAATGAGGGATTTCACCAAAAATTGCGGGCCATTGGGCCTATCTTGGTGCAAATCGTCTTGTTGGTGTAATATGAGTGTCTTCAAGTGTCTATTGTGTAAGATGTCTTAGGAAAGACACATTGTATAATTAAGACAAAAGCAGAGATAGAAGCAAATAGGAAGAATTAACATTTTAAGAATGAATTAAGAATGGTCAAAGTTGGACTCTTAAACTATAGACTAGGTCAAACAAGGCAATTCTACCTAATTCCCTATAGTTATGGCTCTGATACCAATCTGGTGTGTAACCAAGTTTAATTGTGATTTGTGATTTGTAATAGTGTACATGGTACACCCAAAGTGTATAAAGGGAAAATGGGATCGAGTATACTCACGGTTTTGCAAAGCTTTCCTTAGGAAATTCCGTGATACTTGGGTGATGGAATGGGGGGACCAGGAGCCGAAGTTACCCTATAAATGGGAACAAAGGCGAGTAAGTTTCCGGGTTAACAAGACTAGTAAAAAAAGTAAATTTAACAATTACATTAGTTTATAGTCAAGTATTCCCCGAAGGAGTCATGGAGATTCAAGTAGGAGGTAGGATGATATGCATCCATTTAAACCTCGTCATAAGAATTCACCAAAGCACAACCCGAAGTTCGGTTGGTCATGAATGTACATAAAGGAAAATACAAAAAGGTAAAAGGAAAATCATACAAGTGTAGTGTAGGACAAGTTTGAATAGCCAAGGCTTTCATGGTCCATACACTAAATCGACACACAAGCCTATGCTTGGTTGATGTACACACTCGAAGGTTGCTCATGAACCTCAATCAAAACAGAAAGTTTGGGTCTTCATAGGCTCCAATATCCATAGGATGAGATATAATGTAATTAAATAATTAATTGGAGAGAGAAATTTAAAGAAAAAAATTAGACTTTACACTATGTCATGTTTATTTATTTTTTTAATTCTTAACACTAAAAAAGAATGAGTGGCTTACATTGTTTCTTGGACCATGTGTAGTGGGCATGTGGTTTGCCAAACCACATGCACTACACCACCTCCTCCCCATGTGAAATGTAAATTTGGGCTTCTCTTTGTGTGTATGTGAGAGAGAGAGAGAGTGGTTGGAGTTTGTGTTGACCACTCTAATTTTTTTTATTTCAATTCTAACACCATTAATTTCACATGCCTAAGCACTACTTCATTTTAACAAATTTTCAGGCTTTGATGACATGGACGCCACATGGAAAAAAGACCAAACCACATGTATGACCAACATGGTCTTAATTAACATGCGGTTCTCTTAGGATCCTTACCCTTGCATGTGTGTTACTAATTGTATTACCAATTAAAAAAAAGGATAATATGAAGATGTCTAGAATACCCCTCGTTTAGTGTTAAATATTAACATGGTTAACAAAATGGATAATAATGACAAGATTTGTGAAGCCGATGCAAAGAAAAGGAACAATTTTTTTTGCATGAAATAGACAAAAGTGAAAAAACCACACAGACGAAATGACATTTTAATCTAATAAATAAATATTTCAAATTAACGTTATAAAACTTGAGATGTACCCACTAGAAAAAAGTAACCTATTTTAAACGGCTCCATATTTACTCCAATTGAGTGTTAACCACCTATACTTATTATAGGTACACCTTGTAAGACGTCAACTCTTCACCTCATAGATAAAGAGAATGCACCTTATCACCATAATTGTCACACCCAGATTTCCCGGTGTCCCGGACTTGGGGTTTATGCATGACGATTGATACCAGAATCACAAAGCACAACATAAGGTGGGATTTTAAATTAAATATTACAAAGTACAATAAGTGTTCGAAAGTTTAAAAATAATATATACAGACTAATTGCAACTTGAGACTAATATGATCTTTCGTGGAGTTGCAAATTCCAAATCGCCTAGACTGAGCAGCTCCAGCCTATTCCGTATTTGCTAAATAACATGCGCTTTACGTCAATTTTCATTGTTAAATACTCATATGCGTCAAATGCAACATATAAATTGTATCAAAAAGGTATAAAAACAACCATTGATTTTCAGGACAAAAAGAGCTTATTTGTACAAAAGGAACGAATTAATGCCACATTCCAACATAAATACGAAGAAAGAAAAGTTGATACACTATATCGACCCTCCAAACTTCACCCCAAAGACAAAAACAACAAATCAGAAGTCAGGCATGGAGCCGTGCTTAGTCGGCTTGGGGTCGGGCTCCTTCAAGATTCCAGATTAGAAGAATACAAACAGAACAACCAAGAGACACGGGGCCGTGTCCCTATGGGCACGGGCCGTGGTTAACTTCCAGATTCGCGTATCTGGGTTCATACAACAAGTACAATGGCCACGGGGCCGTGCCATTGACTCACGTGGTCGTGTAACAGGCAGATCTGACAACAGAACTAAATGAAGACCGAGAGGAAGGAAGACACGGGGTCATGCCCTTCGGGAACAGAGTCGTGTGAACCCACTGTTTCCAGCCATACATAGGGGTGCTTGGTTTCATTCCAACTCATCCCTTGGTAAACCATTTCTCTCACACCTGCCACCACTCCACCATCATCTTCCACTACAATCATTAGAGTTTAGAGTGTGTAGTAGTCTCGGGATCTAAGATCGATCGTAAGAGCCTTTGTCAAACTATGGCCATGCTTGGTTAAAACTCTTACATCATTTGGTGAAGACGAATTCTTTTATGTATTACTTTTGATTCCCAATCTTTGGTTAACTTTTTATTTGGATTTGTATTAATGACTTTAATCACTAGTTTTTTATATTGAAAGTTAATTTTGTCTTATCATTCCTTCATGTTTCGTTGATTCACTTATTCGTGTCTTTATGGTCTATATAAAGGACGTTAACTGCTTGGAAGGGGGTTAGAAGGATGGTTTGGGTAAATTCCTTGCCTCGTTCAGTGTATAGATCCTGCGAGGACTTGAGTCAAGCTTATTAGGACTTCCCTTGAGGCAGATAGCATCAAATCGGGGGAAGTAAGAACAGTTTGACTCCCTTATAAATAAACTACTATTAATATTTTAAACCGGCCTTGCGAGACTGTATCCCTGCTGACTCAGACCAATATGGCCGAGGGTAGCATTGCCTCCAAAAGAAGGATATGCCACATTTTGCATTAATAACTTACTTAATTACCTTTCAATATTCCGGCCTTGCGGGAGTGTATCCCTGCTGACTCAGACCAATATGGCTGAGGGTATTGTTGCCTCCAAAAGAGGGGCATGCCACTTTAACCAAGGTAATCTCTTAAAAAACCCAAAGTGAGGAAATCATCAAAGGATACATGAAAGATGAGTCGGAACCAAGTGATTCCAACTTGTTTATTTGTTCTCTTACTTCATTTTACTTATTTTAAATCAAAAGCTTTTTTTCCAAAATTTGAGTTGATTAGACATTGACGACATTCTGGTACTAAAAGCTCTTGTGTCCATGGACGACCTCGGTATCTTGCCATCACTATACTACGCCAACGATTGGTTCACTTGCCCTAACACGAAGTAGAGAGTGATAGTTGTATATCATGTTTTTTTATAAATTTAAAGCTTGATTAAACGATTGAAGAATACTTAAAATATATCAGAAAATCAATACCACCTCGCTCACGTCAATACAATTAACCGACTCTTTTAGAAAATCTTTTCATAAAGCGTTTGATACCATTTTGTATATCATTTTTTTAAATAACTTGGGTTAAGATACAGTTTTACATGCTTGTCAATACCTATGGTGTAACACCTCGTAAAAACCCGTCCTATAAAATTCCGACACGTGTTCTGCTGATCCTCGTTGTCATATGTTGACCGAGAGGGACCAAAAGCATCGTTATGTTAATTTATAACCTTTGAATGACGGCAAATAAAAGTCAGAGGTCCAGACTTGAAATTTGCCAAAAACTTATTTTCTGGAAGGCGGTTACGGACCGCAAGGCTCAAGCCTTATGGTCCGTAACCATTTAAAATACTGTGGGTGCCAGAGGTTCTTACGGACCGCAAGGCTTATCCCTTACGGTTCTTAAGGGACTGCCAGCAAGCAGAAACATGGCAGCTTCTTGCCCTGCCACTTATCTCGCGATTGCCACCCTTGAAACAGCCATGGACACGTCCAAAAACACTTGGAGACTCCTTGTAGCACTCTTGGACACTTGTCTTGGCCTCATGCTCTCTCTTCACCTATAAAAAGGTTCCCTCAAAGCCTCACAACTTGCTCATCTTCATTCTTCTTCCTCTCTTGCTCACTTGGAAAGCTCCTACTTACTTTGGGGCATTCCCCTGAGTTTCTAAGTCTTCTTTCCTTCACTTTTAAGTGTTCCAACCCTTTCTTTTCAGTTTATTTAGGCTTGAAGCCAAAGTCAAAGCGTTTACATAAAAACACTTTGACCATTAGCTAAGACCATTATGGTCCAGCCATTGTTCAGCACGAACATGGTTACGTGATCGTAATTAGGTAGGTGTTAATCCCTTAAAAGGGCACCTCCTAATTACCACGTTTGCTTGGTCAATTGACGGGTCAAAGTTATTGTCGATAAAAGTCAACGGGTCAGTTTTGAAATAAATTCATATCTAGTAAAGTAGGTGTTATAAAACATGTTTTATCACCTTAATAACTTGGTAATAATATAAGAACATCTGTGAACATGTTCAGCCCATCAATTCCAGGTCTAAGGTCGGTTCGCAACCGAAAGTCGCAAGGATTGACTCCTGCTTTGACTTTCAATTCTGACCCGAATTACAACTTTATTTACTGATTCTAAGTTGCATTATGACCATGTTATGTCATAGTCTAACTCTCTGAAGTCATACTACATGGTCATATAGTAATCCGAGTTTATACGCAAGTTTCCGTTTAATATGCCAAATTTTACTAAAAAGCCCTTTTGTTTTAAAATAAGGTTTTAAATACAATGAGCATACAAATGACTTGTAAACTGATATGTTAAATTAATTAACTTATTTCAAGGTCAACATTCTTGTCATAAACCGAGTTTTAACTAAATAAGCGTAATTTACGCTTTAAAGTGACCAAATCGTCTTTTTGGCGCATAAAATGGTTTAAACATAATTTTGACATCAAAACTCTTTACCTAGTGATGTAATATCATAATTAGGATTATTGGGGATCTTAATTCAAATTATAAACTGAGTTTTGCTCAAGTCCATGTATTAAGTCCTTAAATGACGATATTGTCCTTACGGCACCAAAAATGGATTTTAATCATTTTTAATGAATGAAACTTTTACCTACTAATGCATTATATTATATAACATTTTTCCATCGTATAAACCTGATCATTACATCAGTTTTACTCAAACATAAATTAAATCGTCATTTAGCGACTTAATCACCGTTTCGGCGCATAATATGGTTTAAAACCATATTAGAGATCAAGACTTGATACCTACTGATTTCAAAACTTATTTTATATATTTACAGTAGGTACATGATCTAAACTCAGATGCCCAAATAAGTTGTCAAGTGATATGTGAAATGACCAAAATGCCCTTTCGGGGCATAGTTTGGTCTTAAACTATAAACCACACATATAGTTGGTATCCTACTGATATAACATCATAAATTAACAATTTTTACAGAATGTAAACATCAGTTTACTTGCAAGCTCCTTTTTACAAGTCATAAAATTGCCAAAACGCCATTTTGAGGCGTAATTTGATTTTAAAACCATAATGGGCGTACATGTTGATATCCTACTGATATTACAACATGTTTTAAATATAGTGGCATATTGAACTTGTATACGACTCATCCGGTTACTCGGTTTTGGTTATATGCGTACGGTTAAGCCTACGTGACTAGTTTACGTAGTTTAACCGAAACGGGTTTAACCATATCATTTTATATCAACATCTAGAATGTAATATGTTTACCCATATCAAAAAAAAGTCTTAGTACTTGTCGGGTTGAAACTACATTTTATTCCGGTCATCGCTTAATCTAGCATTTAGTATCGTAAATATCATTAAGCTAGTCGGTCCGAGTCTATGATGTAGATAGGAACCGTTAGCATTCTAATTGGTTAATAATACCATCAATCCAGACTAAAACCTCCCGGTAGATTGATATCTAAGCTTACTTTCTTGATTATCGGCTGAGTTATTATCTTTATTGAAGAATTAGCTTAGGTAAATACTTTTAGTCTATTTTCCCTATACGGGCTTGGGATAGGTGTAATAATACCGCTTCGTCGGGTATGGGATCATGTTGTCGGATAGCGATTTAACTAAATCTTCATAACCCGTTTTATTCTGTTTTGTATGATAACTTAAACATTGGGGGTTAACTTGACCGTGTCTGGGATATCCTCGGCTCATTTAAGTTACTAATGGCCACGACCTTAAGCATGAGGTGTAGGCATACACCTGTCAGATGCTAATGCAAATAAAATATTAAATCCCATCGGTGGATTATTTAAGTGGTGCGGTTAATCAGGTTATTGGGTTTCTACACCGGACCCCATATGTATTGACAAACATGTAAAACTGTAAACAAGGTCATTTTGAACCATCCCAAGTTATTTATAAAATATACCAAGTGCATTTACACCATTTTTGAAAGATTTTCAAAATGTGTCGGTTATTACTATTCGCCAGTGTAAACTGACGTATTTTCAAAAGATTAAGTTACAGGTTTCAGCACGTAATAGGTCGGGAGCTCCTTGGTAGTGACATAAGAGGATCTTGCAAGTCCTTAGTTGCCCGGAGTCTGTTGAACAAATACTTTGTAAATTTATTTCGATCCACCTGTGAATCTTTTATTACAAGCCATGTATTTATTATTCGAACTTTAAACATTATATTTTATATCCAAGACTTCCGCTGTGTTGTGTTTATTTGGTTATGATGATATCAACTACGTCACGATATTCCCCATCCGGGCCCACCGGGTTACATGTGGAAATCGGGGTGTGACATATGGGGACCGAAAAGGAACATCGGTACATGATTAACCGACACACCACATTTTCAAAATCATATATAATAGCATTAGCGTCTGTCAGGTGTATGCCTACACCCCGCGCTTAGATCGTGGCCATTTGCAATTAAATGAGCCGAGGATATCTAGGACAAGGTCGTATTAACCCCCAATGTTAAAGTTATCAAGAAAAACGGATTAAAACGGGTTGTTTAAATTTTAAGCAATATTTTCCCATGATTTAATACCCGACCAAGCGGTTAGTGCCGTATCTCAAACCCATATAGGGAAGGCTAAGAGTATTTACCTCTGCTAGTCTTTACAAATCAAAGGCGCTAAAAACAAATCAAAGTAATTAAAACAGGCACAAGTTACTGGAGGCTCCTAGTCTGGAATGAAAGGAACTATGATCCTTTAGAATGTTAACGGGTCTTGTACAAGTCATTTGACTTTGACTGGTTAATTGTAATAATTACGTACGGTTCGCTAGATTAAGAGAAGACTGGATAGAATGTGGTTTATACCCTTCCGAGTACAAGGACTTGTATAATATGGGTCAAACAACCGTACATTCCGATTAAGATTGATTGGAAAGATTTTGACCCGATTCGCCCAACTTAAATATTTTATGTTATAAAAGTTGCGCGCATATGCGGCACTTGGTGGTCGAATAGGTCTATGACAAGTCCATAATGCCAAAACAAACTTTATTATATTACAACATCAGTTTCAAACTCAGATTATAAAACAAATTGGTTTTAAAACCATTTTTAGGCGATAAGGGCAAAATTGACATTTTTTTGACATATTATATGAACTTTGCATAAAATCTGACAAACGATATGATCAGAAGGTATAAAATAATATGATCATATTAGAACCCTTAATCAGTATCTAAAATTGCATAAAAGGGTCAGAATCGAAAGTCAAATTACAAGTCAACATGTTTGACTTTCGGTTGGGAAATGAGCTATGGCAGGAAACGACAGGTAGGACATGATCAAACATGTCCTAATATGTAATATAAACTGTTATAATGTCAAAATTTAAGGTTTTGATACTTAGAAGTTCAGTTAACGCAATTTACAAAAATCTGTGTTTTGACTTTTATTTAATAATACGTTGACTCGTCATTTCGCCTACTTAACATGATCTTCAGAGGGTGTCATTGCAAGGAATTAACACCTTCATTATTATGATCACGTATCCAAGTTCGATTCGAACTTTAGCTTGACTAAAATGGTCGTAACCAAAAGTCAAAGAAAAGGTGAATTTGCTTGACTTTCGACTATTAACTAACCTAGGAATGGAAAAGAACTGAGTTAGAACACTTACAAGTGTTCAAGGCAAGTCCAAGCTTCAAGTAAGAAGCCCCTTTAGATCAGAAGCACTCCAGGAGATAAAGAGAAAGATAGAAAGAAGGTGCAAGTTGGAATGGTGCTTGAACACCTCTATTTATAGTTGGATTCAAGCCTCCATATCAAGACACGTGTCTCGTGAGGTGTTATGGAGGTGATTAGTGGCCCCCCAGGTGTTTCAATGAGGAAGAAAGGTGGACAAATCATGACATGGGTGGCAGGAACATGCTGCCAAAGGACCCCTTACGGACCGTAAGGGGTTGGTTACGGTCCGTAAGGGACCCTGCACACCCACATATATTTTAAATACCTTGCGGACCGTGAGGAGTAGCTTGCGGTTTGTAAGGGACCCTCTGAAGCCAAAATTTTCGCATTTGTTCATCTTTGACCCCTCCATTATTTATCTTCAATATTTTACACAAATTAGTCTCTCTAGTCCAACATATCGGGAATATTTAAGAGTTATCAGACACGTGTTATCATATTATTTGATATAAAATTTCGAGGTGTTACATCCTTACCCACTTAAAAGAAATCTCATTCTCTAGATTTTATTCAAATAAATAGGGGTACTTTGGTCTCATGTTAGATTCAACCTCCTACGTATATTTTGGGCCACAACGGGAATGCATTTGACTTTCACAATGGGGATCATTTTCTTTCGGAGCTTTTTAACCTGTCGATCCTCAATCGAAATATGTTTCTCAATGAATCTTAGGTTTTCAGCGATTTGCACATCATGGTGCAGCATTGCTAGCAACATATCAGCTAGACATTTCTTTAAGTTTGAAATATGGAACACATCATGGATCCCACTGAGTTCCTTAGGCAGTTTGAGCCAATAGACTATGGAACCAACGCATTCAGTTATCTCGAATGGTCCAATATATCTTCGGCTCAACTTGCCCTTCTTTCCAAATCTCATAACACCTTTCCAAGGTGATACATTTTATAAAACTGTGTCCCCAATCTAGAACTTAAGAGGTTTTCGCCTTTTGTCAGCATAGCTCTTCTGCCTACCACGGGCAACTTTGAGCCTGTCACAGATTTGTACAATCTTATCCGTGGTTTCAAGGACTATCGCTGGTCCAGACAGTTGGCTTTCTCCAACTTTAGTCCAACAAACAGGCGTTCTACATTTTCTCCCATACAAGGCTTCAAATTGTGTGATAACTATTATTGTAGGAGAATTCAATCAGTAGTAGGTGATCATCCCAACTACCACCCAAATCAATGAAACATGCTCTCAGCATGTCTTCCAAAGTTTGGATCGTACGCTCACTCTCACCATCAGTTTGTGGATGGTAAGTCGTACTGAAGTTTAATCGTGTGCCTAAAGCTTGTTGGAAACTTTTCCAAAAATGTGATGTATACCTAGCATCTCTATCGGATACTATGGATATTGGCACACCATGAAGGGACACAATATTGTCCACATATAATTTAGCCAATTTTCCAGAACTGAAAGTTTCCTTAATTGGCAGAAATGGGCTGATTTAGTCAATCTATCGACTATCACCCAAATCGTGTCATTGTCATGTTTTGTTTTAGGTAACTTGGTAATCAAGTCCATGGTTACCATATCCTATTTCCATGTGGGAATTTTGAGTTGTTGTAGCAACCCTGATGATTTCTGATGTTCAGCTTTAACTAGTTAACACGTCAGACATTTAGCTACATAGGTGGCTACGGATTTCTTCATACCCATCCAAAATAATCCCTTTTCAAATCCTGGTACATTTTATCTCCTCCAGGATGTACCGAATATTTGGAATTATGTGATTCCTGGAAAATCAGATCTCTAGTCTTCCAAAGATGGGAACCCAAATTCTATTATTAAATCCTAGGATTCCATCCTTTCTAGGTGTTAGCTATTCAACAGTTCCACCTAATGCTTCATTAGAAGCATTTGCTTTTAACCTCAAGTAGTTTTTCATTTAAACTAGTTTGAAGTTCAATTCTTTTAGCATGAACCTTAATTGGTTTGATTATTCCTTACGGCTCAAGGCGTCAACAACAACATTTGCCTTGCCAGGATGATGACGAATCTCACATTCGTAATCATTGAATGTTTACATCCAACGGCGTTGCGCATATTTAAATCTTTCTAATTAAATATATGTTGGAGGCTTTTATGATCTGTGTATATAATACACTTTGTGCAGTATAGATAGTGCCTCCGCAACTTTAGTACAAATACTACAGCACCCAATTCTAAATCATGGGTGGTGTAATTCTTTTCGTGCACTTTAAGTTGTCGTGACGCATAGGCAATCACTTTGCCTCTTTGCATCAACACGCATTCAATGTTGTGTGTGAAGCATCACAGTAAACCACAAAGTCTTCAATACCTTCGGGCAATGATAGTACAGGGGCATTACTCAATTTCTGTTTAAGAATCTCAAAGGATTCTCTCTGTTTTGGCCCCCAATCAAACTTAGCATTCTTGCGTGTCAATGCAGTTAGGGGAGTGTCTATTCTTGAGAAGTTCTCAATGAATCTTCTATAATAACCAGCTAATCCTAGAAAACTACGGATTTCAGAAGGAGTCTTGGGTGCCTTCCAATTCATAATTGCTTCAGTTTTGGCTGGATCCACTTGGATTCCGTGTTCACTGATCACGTTTCCTAAGAATTAGACTTTTCTAAGCCCTAATTCACACATAGAGAATTTGCATAAAGCTTCTCTTGCTTTAGCAACTCAAGAATACATCTAAGATGTTTCTCTTGATCATTCTTGCTGCGTGAATAGATAAGAAGATCGTCTATAAAGACGATGATAAACTTATCCAGATAAGGTTAGCAGACTCTATTCATGAGATCCATGAAAGTTGCTGTAGCATTGGTGAGTCCGAATGGCATAACCAAGAATTCATAATGTCCGTATTAAATTCTGAAGGCAGTCTTTGGAACATCTTCACTTCTCACCTTCGGTTGATGATAACCACATCGAAGATTGATCTTAGAAAGGAATTGCTCCTTGAAATTGATTGAATAAGTCATCAATCCTTGGCAAGGGATACCGATTTTTTATTGTTATTTTATTCAGCTCACGGTAGTCAATGCACATTCGCATTAAACTGACCTTCTTTTTGACAAAGAGAATAGGAGCTACCCAAGGGGATGAACTTGGTTGTATGAAACCCTTCTCAAGAAGTTCTTCAAGTTGAGCCTTTAGTTCCTTCATCTCAGTTGGCGCCAAGCGGTATGGAGCTCTAGCTATTGGAGCTGAGCCAGGCAATATGTCAATTCTGAACTCGACTTGCTTTTCTAGGAGTAATCCTGGTATGTCTTCAGGGAACACTTTAGGGTTTTAAAAATGACTAGTATATCTTCTAACTTGGGTTTGGCGTATCTACCGTCACCTGTGCCATATAAATAACACATCCTTTCTTCAGACAGTTGGATGCTTTAAGTTAAGATGCATTCTCAGGGAACCCGTAGTGTCGATCTCTGTGAATGATGAGAGTCTCGCCAGATGGGGATTTGATTTCAATGTGGGCCTGTTATGGGATAACCAGTCCATACCAAAGACTAGATTGAATCCCGCAAGAGTTATAGATAGAAGGTTTATTGGAATGGAATGATGCTTAATGGATATAGTGCATCCCTCAAGAATCTAAGAAGCTAATTCAATTGTACCATCAACCATTTCTACTTTATATGAATGTTCTAAAGTTCTTATGGGTAAATTATGATTTACAAAGCTTTTATCAGCTCAAGAATCAAATAAGACACGTGCAAATATGTTATTAACAAGAAACCTACCTGTTATAACATTCGCGTCATTTACTGCCTCCCTAGCGGTTAACTGAAAGGCTCGAGCATTTGACTTTTTTAGCCTCTCTAGGTTTGGTATTTCCACCGGTTGCACGCTTGGTGCACCTAGTTCTGATGTGGCCTTTCTCACCACATTCATAGCATATCACATTCTTCATCTCTTTACATTCGTGAATCTTATGGCCAGTCTTCTTACAGATGTCACACAGTCTCGGTTGTTGTTCTGTTGGTGCGTATTATGTCCGTCACTGTGCGACTAGGCTAGATTGAGCGTGCGTTGAATATTGTATAGTTTAGATATACACACACAAATTAAGAGCGGACGAGAATGGTGTATAAGTGTCATTTCGTACGAAGTGGGCCACTCCGTACGAAGTTAGTCACTTGTACAAAGTTAAATCACTTCGTACGAAGTTAAAAGTCTTAGTTCACACGAGGGTAAACTAGTATATATTGTGTGTTCATGAGAAGTTAAGTTTTGGAGTTCCCAGAGGGGAAATGCTGGAGAAATTTCAAGATGTATTATTCTACTTTTGCTTATTCTGCTTCTAGTCATTTCTTAATAACATTCTACCGAATTAGTTCTTTTCTACCCAAACTTCCGTCTAATCCCGCCGTTTCCTGGAATCTCAATAGGTATCATAGCTACGGTATCGATTCAATTGATCTAACAGTTGATTGAATCACATACGCTCATGAATTTTGGACATTTAGGGGTTCTAGAAGTAAATCATCAAATAAACAGACAATCCACGGACAAAAATTAAAATTGAAACCATAGGATTGTTTAGAAATTAATTTCGACCATATCTCTAGAAGAATCATATTGAAATTCGTAGAAATAAAGATTTTGGATAGAAAATGTAACCAGAACTGTTCGTATGAAGTTACTCCACTTCGTACGAAGTTAAGTTACCCTCATACAAAGTTAACCCAAATGCCAAAAAAAGGCATTGAAAAAAATTGTTGATCATAATGACGAGACGAGTGTCCAGAAAAAGTTTGGTGATAGAATTTTGTTTCGAGATTTTAACGAAAAATACAGGAAGTTCGGGGACACCGTCAAGAGTTTCAAAGAATAGATATGATGATCACAAATTGTTGAAGATAGTGGGGTAGTAACTGATACTTGTGCAGAATGATTATCATTTGGTATAGTGACTATTAATGTGCCGTAATGTAAAATCCGCATTTGCTGAAAACTGACTTTTGTGGACCAAAATGACACATTTTCCGCATTAGTAGAATTTTTCAGAGAATCGAGAGGACTAAATTCGCTATGTTTGAGGGGGAATTCAGTGATAAAGTTTAGAGAGGTCAAAATTTGCAATAATAAGGGGGAATAAAAATTTCATGTGAATATATTGAAATTCCAGCATTTTTGAAATACGTGACTATGCAACTATATTCAGGTGGTTCCGACTTCAGATTGTCCGGTAATGCAGAAGATCTAGACTCATATCATAGGAAGTTCAGAGTCTTCAGATCGTGATTCAGATTAAAGTCTTAGGGTTTGAGTCCAGGGTCTTCGTCAAGCCGGTTAGCAGGATTAGCGTCAGAGGATGCAACAATATTTTCGATACTTAAAAGATATCAGAGGGTGTTCAAGATATATTTCATACACGAATGCTCGATGATAGTTTAAAGTGTCAAAATGTTTAATCTTCGAGCAGAGGAATTGTTTTTCGGACTAACCGCCGGGGAATGACGATGTTTGTTGATTAAGTTGATGTCGGGTCTAATGGAGAAGACAATATATATGTCTGTTGTTGTGACTGAAGAGGAAGAATGTGATTCTGTTCGTGAAAGAATGTTTCTCAGATCTAATGTGTTACCAGATGATTTATTAATAGATGAAGATTTTCTGATTGAAGAAGATTATCGTTTTGCTGATCTATCTTTCAGGAGTATGCTTAAATGTGATTACGTAAAATGGGATTTCATATTTTCGTGGGTATTCACATACTAAAAGTTTACCAGTGTGGTGATTCGAAGTTTCTGCCAATTGCCAGTTGGGTTTTTGAAGATTAAGAGATTCAGATCAGGTGCTAAAGTGTTAAATCAACAACAGAACTCGGATGTGGATAAAGTTGAAACAGAGAGGCTACATTGATTAGTTTTGAGTTGGTGATTATTCGGGAAGATTACAATTAAGCAAATCAGAGGAGGTCAGAACCGAGCAAACAAAGACCTGAAGTGTCATTCCAGGGGGAATCATTTCAGGGGAAACATGTTCACAAACCTGAATCATCAATCAAGGGGAAATTTGTTGACGCGTTCTACGACATCGACAGATACCTGATTGAAGTTGCAGAATATTCAAACACGATTATCGTATTTCAAGATCAAGCTTTGACAGTGGCGTCCAATGGGGAATTTGTTGGTGCATATTATGTCCGTCACTGTACAAATAGGCTAGATAGAGCGGGTGTTGAATATTGTATAGTTTAGACACGAACACACGACCTAAGAGCGGACGAGAATGGTGTATAAATGTCACTTCGTATGAATTGAGCCACTCCGTACGAAGTTAGTCACTTCGTACAGAGTTAACTCACTTTGTATGAAGTTAAAAGTCTCAGTTTGCACGAGGGTAAACTAGTATATATAGTGTGTTGTGTGTTCATGAGAAGTTAAGTTTTGGAGTTCCCATAGGGGAAATGCTAGTTTCCAATTTCTCCAGCTTGTCAAGATGTATACTCTTTCGGTATGAATGGAAAGCTTTCGCTTATTCTGCTTCTACTCATTTCTTAATAACATTCTACCGAATTAGTTCTTTTCTACCCAAACTTCCGTCTAATCCCGCCGTGTACTGGAATCTCATGTTCTGTTCAACACTGCCCATAGTGTCGCTTCCCGCATGATTTGCAGTCGGTCCTATTATCACTAGACCTTGGTTGGTTCTTATATGAACCGAACCTTCCTTTCTTTGAGCTTTGGAAGTGGTTATCCTCACGCTACCTTTTCCCGTCAATCTCCGACTTGATTGACCTCAATCTCACTTCATATTCAGTGAGTGAGAGAGTGAAATCCATTGCGGATTGGAAGTAGTGGGCTTGGAGAATTTCATCATCCATTTAATCTCAGGCGCTAAACCGCCGATGAAATAGGAAATGCGTTTTTGTTCAGGAGTAATCAAGTATGGAACCAATCTGGACATAGAATTGTAGTCAGATATATACTTTCGACACTCCAGGTTCTTCATGGTGAGAGTTAAGAAATTAGACTCCACCTTCTCAACCTCGTGTGGAGGGTAATAAGTTTCTTTAATCAGGTCAACAAATTTGTCCCAACCCATGTTGTACATGGAAACCTTCCTATAGACTGAACCATGGCTTTTCACCATGTCAGAGCATCGTCATTAAATGACTGAAACACATACTTGATAGTGTCTTTTTTCAGCAGAACCGCTTCATGGCATCTACAGCTCCCTTCTCCGCTGTGAAGTCGCGAGGTTTAGATGAGATAAAGTATTTGTATGAACACCCTTCTTTAGCATTTTAGTGTTCTTTCTTGGCAACACTTCTTGGTTCACTCCTCTCACTCTTTGTAGAGAAATAATATGAACTTGAGTTTATATGAGGAAGATGGAGGGATAGATGGAGATTTAGAATGTGTTGGTCCTGGCCCTTAAAACTTGCCATAAAATCGGCCATTGCTTTGCTGACTTCCGCAGCAATTAGGGATCAGAGGTTATCTCATTTTCCCTCTCGATCAACGTGTTCCACATTGGCATGTCCACTTTTGACACCACCAGAATTTCGGCTTGCCATTATATCAATAATTGAGCTACAGGCCAACAATAAATTTATCGTTCAGAGCAGATCAATTAAATATTGAATTTAAAATTTGAGACGAACGTTTTAATATTTTGCGAAGAGATAATTAAAATTTCAAATTCATAAGCTCAAAATTACAATACTTGTCCAAAGTGGACTTTTTGGAATAAGAAATACAACATATGTCCAACATGGACTTTTGAAATGGAAGTACAATACTATGTCCTTAAAAGGACTTTTGGAAATATAAATTACAAAAATCATTAAATATATTTTAGAATCTCGAGTCGTCTCTTCTTCCTTTCACTAGTTTGGATAGCTTTTATACATTTTGATCGATCTCCGTTCACTTCTTTCATCTTGTTGTTGGATTTGTTTTGTTTTTTTCCAACGCCTGATTGATAGCTTCAAGAGGTATTTGTTGTTGAGGTGGTTGTGGTTGAGGCACAACTGGGTATTGATATCCGGGGTTTGGATAACTCGTATTTTGTTAGGTGGGAGGAAAAGGAGGTGGGTACAAGGAATTTGAATGACAGCTTGTATATAGGTGTCATAAGATAGAGCCGAATGGTGAGAATGGGATGGTTGAGGTTGTGATGGTCCTCCACGCATATGACCTTTTGCTAGTCCCCGTCTCCTTGGTGGCATGTTTACCTGTTAAAATAGAAAATCAATAACCATATATAGATAGGAGTGGTCTTAGGTTATGTTTAGACTAAGAATAGTCTAAAGAGTATGCAATTGTGATATTTGACCTTAGACACAAAGGCTAATGTCTAATTCGCTCAAACGTTGGCTCTGATACCAACCTGTCACATCCTGATTTCCCGGTGGGCCCAGACTTGGGGTTTATGCGTGACGGTTGATACCAGTAATCATAAAGCACATCGAGCGATGGGATTTTAAATTAATTATTACAAAGTATAATAAGTGTTGAAAGTTCAAAAATAAGATATACATACTGATTACTTAAAAAGATCCACAGGCGGACCGAAAGAAACAAAATGCGACTTGAGACTAATAGGGTCTTTCATGGAGTTGCAAATTTCAAATCGCTTAAACCGAGAAGCTACAGCCTATTCCATATTTGCTATATAACTTGCTTAGTCTTTTGAAAATACGTTAGTTTTCATTGTTAAATACAATTAACCGACTCTTTTTGAAAACCTTTTCAAAAAGCGTTTGATACCTTTTGGTATATCATTTTTTTAATAACTTGGGATAAGATAATGTTTCTTGTTACCAGCTTTACATGCTTGTCAATACTGGGGACCGAAAATGAACATTTGTACATGATTAACCGACACACCATATTTTCAGAATCATATATAATAGCATTAGCGTCTGTCAGGTGTATGCCTACACCCCGCGTTTAGGTCGTGGCTATTTGCAATTAAATGATCCGAGGATATCCAGGACATGGTCGTATTAACCCCTCATGTTTAAGTTATCAAGCAAAATGGATTAAAACGGGTTATTTAAATTTTAAGCATCATTCGCCCATGATTTAATACCCGACCAAGCGGCTAGTGTCGTATCCTAAGCCCGTATAGGGAAAATAGGCTAAGAGTATTTACGTGCCCGTATAGGGAAAATAGGCTAAGAGTATTTAGGTTTGCTAGTCTTTACAAATCAAAGGCACTAAATACAACCGTTAATCAAAATAACTAAAACATGCGCAATTTACTGGAGGCTCCTAGTCTGGAATGAAATGAACTATGATCCGTTAGAATGTTAACGGGTCTTGTACAAGTCATTTTACTTTGACCAATTAACTTTAATAATAACGTATTGTTCGCTAGATTAAGCGGAGACCGGATTGAATGTGGTTTATACCCTTCCGAGTACAAGGACTTGTATAATATGGATCAAACAACCATACGTTCTGATTAGAACTGATTTGCAAAGATTTTTACCCGATTGGCTAACTTATATATTTTATGTTATAAAAGTTAGGCGTACGCGCATATGCGACACCGGGTGGTCCAAAGGTCTATGACAACTCCATAATGCTAAAACATACTTTATTATATTACTACATCAGTTTCAAACTCAGATTATAAATCAAAGTGGTTTTAAAACCATTTTTAGGCGATAAGGGGAATATTTGTGTCATTTTTAGGTATATTATATGACCTTTGCATAAAATCCGACAAACGATATGATCAGAAGACATAACCCGTAAGGGTTATTTCCTACAATAATATGATCATATTACAACCCTTAATCAGTATCTAAAATTGCTCAAACGGGTCAAAATCGAAAGTCAAAGCAGAAGTCAAACTATTTGATTTTCGGTTGAAAAATGAGCTCTAAGCAGGAAATGACGAGTAGGACATGATCAAACATGTCCTAATATGTTATATAAACTGTTATAGTGTCAAAATTTAAGGTTTCGATACTTAGAAGTTCATTTAACGTAATTTACAAAAATCTGTGTTTTGACTTTTATTTAATAAAACATTGACTCGTCATTTCGCCTACTTAACGTGATCTTCAGAAGGTTTAATCACAAGGGATTAACACCTTCATTATTACGCTCACGTAGCCAAGTTCGATTCAAACTTTGGCTTGACCGAAATGGTCATAACCGAAAGTCAAAGCAAAAGTGAATTTGCTTGACTTTCGGCTATTAACCAGCCTAGGAATGGAAAAGAACTGAATTAGAGAACTTACAAGTGTTCAAGGGAAGTCTAAGCTTAAAGTAGGAGGCATCTTTAGATCAGAAGCACTCCAAGAGATAGAGAGAAAGATAGATTGAAGGTGCACGTTGGAGTGGTGCTTGAACACCTCTATTTATAGTTGGATTCAAGCCTCCTTATCAAGACATGTGTCTTCTGAGGTGTTATGGAGGTGATTAGTGGCACCTCAGGTGTCTCACGGAGGAAGAAAGGTGGCAAATCACGACATGGGTGGCAGGAGCAGCAGGCTGCAGCTTCCAGCAAGAACATACTGCCAGCGAACCCCTTACAGACTGTAAGGGGTTGGTTAAGGTCCGTAAGGGACTCTGTGCGCCCATAAATATTTTAAACACCTTACGGATCGTAAAGAATAGCTTGCGGTTCGTAAGAGATCCTCAGAAGCCAAAATTTTGGCATTTGTTCATCTTTGACCCCTGCATTATTTGTCTTTCATATTTTACACAAATTAGTCCCTTTCGTCCAATATACTGGGAATATCTGAGAGTTATCAGACACATGTTACCATATCATTTGGTATAAATTTTCAAGGTGTCACAATAATATCCATAAGCTACCGAAAAATTACTTGATTGGTCACTACATAGTGCTTGAGTTCAAATGACGAGGAGAGATAAATATAGACGGACACATGTTTTGATCTCACGTGTTAACATTGACGTAACAATTTACTTCAATTTATACATATGAATTTGAAGTTGCCATGGACAGTGATTCAAATTTATTTTACTTAAAGTAATTCATTAATATTTTAATACTATATATATATACACATATGATTTAAATTTAATTTAACTATATAAATAATAATAAATATTATATAATAATATAAATAAATATATTTTATCTATCTTTATTTATACAAACATGCGATTAACAATAGTTTAATTTTTTTAATAATATATTTTTAAGTTTTCTTTATTTTATTCGTTTATTACATTAATTGATTTTAAGCATTTTTTTTCTCATATAGCTTTTAACATACGATCAAAGTATCATTATCAAACAGGAAACCATAAAAATGAATGTGAACCGGTAGTATCGACGTTGTTTGGTTTAGTTCGATGCGGTATCTATAGCAATACGGTGTCATTTTATCGAAAGCAAGAAAAATAAAAAGAAATATTGGTACCGATACAGACGTTGTTCAATAAGTTCGATACAGTTTGGTACTCTGTTTTTAAAAGAAAATATCGCAAGCAACTAAAATAGGCACAGAATACAAACGAACTGACCAAATATCCATTAAATAACATTGAACTGGTATCGATATTCATTTTATTGTTTTCAATCGATTTAGTGTTTTCTCTTTCGATGACTACCATAACGAGCGCCAGTACTATAACGAACAAAATGAATACTGACTAAACTCCTGTCGTAAAGCGTCGGAGAATCTCATTATTAATTAGAAGTTGTCATGAGTGATTCAAATTTATTTACCTTTTTAACTTTATTTAAAATAATTAATTAATATATTAATCGAAATATATATATGAAATTTAAATATTAATATAATATGATTTTGATTCAAATTTATTTAACTTTTTAATTTATTTAACTTTTTACTTTATTTAAAATAGTTAGAAATATATAGGTGCTTGCTGAGTTTGTTGCCTCGGCCCCATTTACCCTCTTATTGAAGCCCGATAAAGGAATTCAACCTATTGATGTGGGGGGTATTTGGTGAAGGTTGGTTTCCAAGGTGGCAATGAAGAAGGTCGGGAAAGACATGGCCCAGTACTTGGGGGACTTTCAATTTGGAGTGAGGACGCCAAATGGGGCAGAGGCGGTGCTTCATAGTGCGAATAGGTTTCTCCACTCCTTTCATGCAGATGGTTCACCGGCCTTACTTACTGTGGACTTTTCCAATGCCTTCAACACGGTTGACCACACAACTTTTCTACAAGAGGTTCATCAGCGTTGCCCGTCAATCTATCGGTGGTTCAATTCCTTTACGCCCAGCCTGCTAGGTTGTATGTTGGTAACGAGTGTATTGGGGCTACTACCGGAGTGCAACAAGGAGATCCCTTGGGGCCCCTTCTCTTTGCCCTTGCCTTACACCCCCTTATTATGCGGGTCCAGAACCGTTGTAATCTCTCGTTTCATGCTTGGTACTTGGATGATGGGACGATTATCGGCAACGCATCTGAGGTTGCTAAGGCATTAGATATCATCAACGATGAGGGGCAATCTCTGGGGCTTTACCTCAACATTAAGAAAACATAGGTTTTTGGCCGACGTGCGATGGACGGAAAGTTCAGGACGGCCTTTTCCCGAGAGGGATTGGTAGACCAGAGAGGGGTGTTAAGCTCTTTGGTGGGGTTGTTAGCTGTGATCCTAGCTTTATTGGGGAGTTGGCAGGGCAACGGGCCTCGGGGGCGGTTGATCTAATGAAACTATTGCCATGCTTTAGGGATCCCCAATGTGAACTCCTACTGTTAAGGTCGTGCATGGGGGTTGCAAAGTTACTTTTTGGGTTGCGGACTTGTCAACCCCATTTGATGTTGGATGTGGCATCTTGATTCGATGATGGCCTCCGGGAGGCTATAGAAGACATAGTCGTGTGCTGTGGCCCCTTCTTTGGTAACCTCCAGTGCCGTCTAGCATCTCTACCGATACGTCTAGGTGGTTTGGGCCTCCTCTCAGCTCGAGATGTTGGGGCTCATGCCTTTGTGGCGTCTAGAGCTCAGTATTGGGAACTACAGGATCATAACCTTCGAAACAGTGGGGTTATCGGGCTCGACCCGGACTATCAGCAGGCGCTCAAACGTTTTAAATGTATCTCTCCATACTTCGATATTGTCGGTTTCTCTAATAAGGACACCACCCTCTTGAAGCCACAAAAAAAACTTTAGCGAATGCTCTATTTAACAAAATCGCTCAGAGTCTGGGAGAAGTTTTTGATTTGTGACCTCGCCAGAAGGCGGTGTTTGAGTGCTTGAAGGGCCCCCATGCTCAGGATTTTTTGACCGTTATCCCGATTGAGGGGTTGAGGCAATGCATGTTTGCAGTAGAATACAGAGCCATTCTCAAATACCGGTTGATGATCCCTATGTACCCGGAAGATGAAACATGTCCAATATGTCGTAAAGCTTGTATGGATAAATATGGGGAGCACGCTCTCCATTGTAAAGAGCTCCCTGGGTTCAAATATCGACATTACTGGGTGCGGGATGTTTTGTGGGACATCCTGAGAAGAGCTGGGATTTCTGCTAAGAAAGAGGCTCATGTGAATTTCCTCACGGACCCCATGGAAGGGAGATCTACTTTGCGACCAGCTGATCTGCTCGTCTTTGGTTAGGCTGGGGGGAAACATGCTTGTGTGGACCTCATGGGGGTTTCCCCTTTGGTTGGTTTAAGGGAAAACGGGTTTGTAGCTGGTCTAGCATCTAGAAAAGCAGATCAAAAGAAAGTGGATAAACACGCTAAAACTTGCGCAGAGAACCAACATGTCTTTGTCCCTTTTGCTTTTGATACATTTGGCTCCCTAGCACCAGAAGCTATCCACTTCTTGACTAGGGTTCAACGGGTTATCCACAACAATTGTTCATCCCCATGGGGCAGGGGTTCATCTCTAGAAGATTAGGGTTGTGTGGACCTCACAGGGGTTTCCCCTTTGGTTGGTTTAAGGGAAAACGGGTTTGTAGTTGGACAAGTATCTAGAATAGCAGAATCAAAGAAAGTGGATAAACACGCTAAAGCTTGCGCAGAGAACCAACATGTCTTTGTCCCGTTTGCTTTTGATACCTTTGGCTCCCTAGCACCAGAAGCTATCCACTTCTTGACTAGGATTCAACGGGTCATCCACAACAATTGTTCATCCCCAGGGGGCAGGGGTTCATCTCTGGAAGATTAGGGTTTGCAATTCAGAAGGGAGTGGCGGCGCAGCTTGTTGCCCGTCTACTTCTGTTTTGAAAAATTATCTTTATTATATATATATATATATATATATGGGAGGGTTTAAATGAGAACGCTAAATATCGCGAGAACCGTGAGAAAGAATGAAAAAAAACCACGAAAACTTGGTAAAAAAACAATTCAAATTTAAAATTTCTTTTTACACTTATCATTATAATTCAAATACAATGTTAGAAATTTAAAAATACACGTTTAAATTTACGTGAATTCGTGTATAATTTTTTTACACATGTGTAAGTTTGTCATTTACACATGTGTAAATTTGTTATATTTACACATGTGTAAAAAATCTAATAAGAGTGATTTTAGGGGAGAAATGAATTATTTGATGTTGTAACTCTTATTTTGATGTTAGTATTTTAATTACAATGAGGCTTGTATTAAAAAAAATTGGTTTTGATTAGTTTTTTAATTCGTTATCACGGTTCTCGCAATATTTAGCGTTCTCAAGATAAGCCTCCCTGTATGTATGTATATATATATATATATATATATATAGGTTTAGGATCCTGTAAAAAAGACATTTTTCATGAGAAGTGTAAGAAGGCAAAGTAATTAACATGAATGCATCATGTTTTGGACTTATGCATGATTTTTGGGTTGTTTTAGCAAGAAAAATATTAAACATAACAATTTAAGAAACAATGCAATGAATTCTAGGCTTAGAACTTAAAACACGATATCAAGAACGTTAAGTAGTGTGATTTAAGTGTTAAATAGTTTTTTTAAATTGCATGCCTATAATACATTGCATTGTGTTTTAAATTGTTATGTTTGATGTTTTTCTTGCTAAAACAATCCAAAACATCATAGCTAAATTCAAAACATGATGTCTACATGTTAATTCCTATGCCTTCTCACACTTCTTAGAAAAATGGTCTTTTTTACAGGAACCTCACCATATATATATATATATATATATATATTTATGAAAATATATATGATTTAAATATTAATATTAATAATATATATGTTTTAAGAAGGTTAGAGATTGATGATTGCTTCTAATTGGTTGATTGGAGACTTGACACTCATGGATTGTAACGCATAAACTTTTATTTTTAGATTTTGATATCATGGCAAACTTAACCGAATCGATATCGACCAAACAATATTGGAACAAATATCAATATTCATTTTCATATTTTTTATGGATATAAAGCACGTCTCGATTGATAAACCAAGTGTCTGCATCCTAGTGGTACCAGGATGAAATAAATTGATACCAACTGAAATTTCGTCGCGAAGCGCGGAAAATACCACTAGTTGATTATTAAAGTATAAACGATTTAACGTTACCTCGCGCGTTGCAGCGGGATGTTGGTAATGAAAGTCTTTAGTATGTCAATTATCAATATTGAGTTAATATGTCGGATCATAAAGATTATCAATATAGTGTGATGTTCATAGGGGAACACTAAAAAAGTAGGGAATCGGGGAACACTCTTAAAAATTTAACTTAACATGTTAAAAATCAATTTTTTTAATTTTTTTTCGGCGCTTCTTCTTGTAATTACTTGTAGAAGCATTTTTAATAAAAAAATCAAAAACTAAAAAATATAAAAAAAGTTAAAAAAGGTTAAAAACATTTTTTTACAAAAATTATTTTTTTATTCGAATAGTTTCTACCCCTTTTTAAAAGGAAAAGCGTTGAAAATTTTTTGAAAAAAAATGATTTTTAACATGTTAAAGTTAATTTATAAGATATATATATATATTATATATATATATATATATATATATATATATATATATCTAAACATTTTTATATTTTTAAGTTTTTGATTTTTTTTATTAAAAATGTTTTCACATGTATTATAAGGAAAAACATCGAAATTTTTTTAGAAAAAACTAATGTTTATATGTTAAGTATAATTTTTAAAATGAACCTTCCCCTATCAATATATATACCAAATATTCTAATTAATAAATATAATTTAACAATAATGTATGCTTATTTAATAGATAAGTCAGTAAATAATTATAAATCAGTTAGTAACGGTTCGATTTATCATGTTATCGATACGGTACCGACACTCTTAAAAACAAATGAAAGAAAATTTAAAAAAAAAAAGACATAACATGCAAAATAAAATATTGAAAAATTATAAATTAAAAAGTCATCAAATAAAACTAATGGTTAAAGTGTCGATATGGTACCACTAACATAACAATCAAACTAAACCAAACCGATGTCACTTGAGATATGACATTCTAAAATAACACATTCCAATTAACTATAATTAAATCACCACATGGATTCACAACTTCAAATCAAATTAATAATTAAAAATATGCAATATCTCCCGCATCCTCATCACAATCTAAATTGTTATAAAACGCATGCCACCTCAAATTAATTATTAAATAATACAACTTACGAACCGATACCACCGCCTTCCTCCCCCGAAATTCCTTCATACCCCCCAAATCCCCTTCGGTAGATCATGAACAACACACCACTATTACCCTGGCATCGTTAAAATCTTGAACGCGTGTTTCTCCATCCTGAAGAATTAATTCTATAGTTTGCTATTCATATTGTGTTATCATAACATGAGATATTTTGTTATTTGCAATCTGTTTTGTTTAAGATTATTTATTCGGTTATTGGTTAACAAAAAGTGATGATGGGGTTGAACAGGAAGAAAGGGATAGGGAGATAATAAATTGTTTGTTGATAAGGAAACTTCTTGGATCTCCTCGCAAAAGAAATCATCAAAAAATCGTTTTCATCGGAAACTTGTTGATCGCTGAAACCATTTCCAACAACTCGATGTCTGTGGGGATGTTGATCATGAGGATTACAGTTGCGAAAACACTGAATTTAATAGAGTACATTATTTGAATTTGAAGCGGCAGATTGGAATTATGTATAAATATTTGGAACGGTTCAGTGAATTTTTTTAATAGGGTATATAAATTTTTTAATTAATTTTGATTAACACGTAATAAAAGAAAAAGGAATATGTAATAATTCAGAGATGAAAATATGTTTCTACCAGCGCGACGATTTGCATTTTGTTAGATAAAATCTTTTCAATAAGTATATAAAAGCGCGTTACTAAGTGTTGGGAATCAAAGGGTGCCTTCCAAGGGGTGCCTTCCAATGAAAAGATGCAATGGACCTAAGTTGCTATTTGTATAAGGGTATAATGTATGAGCGATAAAGTTATACGTTAAAGATGTAGTTGAAGTGTTTGGGCAATTGGGCGTACAAATGCTATTTTTTAAAGTGAATGTTGACATAGCTTGTGTGGTGTGTGTTGTTGCGGAACATAATAGAAAACTACGAAAAATCCTATAAACACCTTGACGGGTTTATAGATTTTTTAAAAGGTAGTTTATCAAAACTTAGAATGAGTGGTATTCTTTGTCAAATCTTCAAGATTAATAAAAAGAAGTGACATCAACATCTACATTAGAATGACTGGTATTTTATGTCAAATCTTTAAGATTAATAAAAGAATTGACATCAACATCTACAGTGTTTAGAAACATTTGTGCTTTTACTGATTTCGGTCTAGTGTTGCTATGTACCAGTTCGTGTAAAAATTATAGGTCAATACGAGTTCGACAGTTCAGCCCGCAAACCCATAAACACGACCCATTTTAGTGGACCAGGAATGTTTTAAGTTATGAATAAAATCAGTTAAATATGAATCAAAATGTTCAAAACAAACCTAGGTTTGCATTTCATTATCCAGTTCCAGACTATTTAGGTTTATATTTTCCACACAAATCCTAGTTTTATTTCGTAATCAGAATGAATCTATAGGCAAGATACAAACCTTGTTCCGGTTTCTAAAGCAAGTCAAAATCACAAACACAGTAACTTGTATCCGCCACGAAAACTCGGCATGAAATGATCCAAGAGTTTTATACAGAAAGAAAGATGATGAAAAGCAAAGAGATTCACAAGAATTGTAATACCATCCAAAAGATACATCAATATGCCCTTCTAATCTTCCATTGTATATAATAAGATAAAAGATTCACTGTATGTTCAACATGGTACACCACCTTCCCCTGCGAAAAAACGTTCACAATTAAGTACAAAATCAGCAATGTGTGTCATCCATGGTGCACAGCAAACAAGACGTTTTCCTATCTGATTTTTTATCAAGGGATGCTCAGGGTTGCTTATTTACACGGTTTATTTGCTTTTGAGGCATGCAAACTACGAGAATCGCATAAGCACTTGTACATAGTGGAAGAGGGAAAACGATGTGCTTATGTGGTTGAAGAGAAGTGTGAGCAATCCCGATCTCAAACCGATTATGCCTGCTGGATTATAAATTACAAGTTCATCCTTACTACGAAATAAGTGATTCCATTTTTTTCCGGCAGATATCATATTAACATTCAAACAAGCAATTTAAAACACACCTAACACTGAATTATTGGGTTAACAAAATCACCAAGCTGACTCTTTTTTTGCACATTAATGAGCTTGACTCGACATTACCTAGTTCAATTTTAATCTACAAACTCCATTGACATTTTAGACATATGAAATACAATCTGAAACACAAATAAATATCACCCGGTTTGGAAAATCTCATAAAACTCGCCCAGTTGAGCCTTCGTACACTTTCAACAATATCTTTCTATGACTTTATACAAAGTCACTATTAGTCTATTATAATTTACATTGAGATCTAGTGTTTTGTGTCTTTAACCCATAGCAGTCAAAGTCACATTGCAAACTTAAGACGTAAAGGAGTTTGCTGTGCACCATGGAAATATGTATATTGTCAAATCTTGAATTATACACATATGTATATAGTCAATTTAAACTATACACATGTGTATATTACGAAATGTGTGGTCCAGAATGCTTCTCAAGTTTCTCAATTAGTCTAGTGTTTCTCACACGATCCTAACCCTGTATATATATATATATATATTATATATATGATATGTAAAGAAAAAATAAATTAAAAAAAAAGAAGAAGTATCATTTACACACGAAAGAATAAAGCAAAGATAAAAAAAACTTTAAACTCTAATGATCCTTCAATTTCAAAACTCAAAAGATTATTTAACTTAACATAACATTATATTGTTTTCTAGATAAAATCCTTCAAATAAACGCATGTTATGGAAAAACGAAGTTGGTTTTAATTACCTAATCTGAAAGAGTGCAATAATCTGTTTTGATATCTTGAGCAGTGAAACCACTCCACTACTTTGGCAACCTAAACACACTATCAGCACATAAACGACCCTGCTTTACATTCCATTCTCACAAACTATATCTGCATCCCCAAAATCGGTTTAGTAAAAATACTTGAATCTCTAAAATATAGATGTTAGCATGCAAGAGTAGATAGCAACAGCATTACACAAGCAAGCGGATCAGAAGAGGCCCAACCGCCGCCTACGTGCCTGGTTGACCCACAAAGAAAGACAGAAAACCAATGCTCATCTCATACCATCCTTCCCGCTGCCCTACCCTTGATAAACAAGTTTCAAGTTCTATTTCTCTAGTATTTATGCATAATTAACCCAAATATGCTTTAATATCTTTAAATGTCGCCGCCCATGGCATCATAGCCTAGCAGTATCTTGGGGTGGGATAAGACTTGGGGACCATGAGGTCCTGGGTTCGTTTCCCACATAAGGGTTTTTCCCAGATTTATTAGGTTTCTTCCTCAATTGATGTATAGACATTATTGCCTATTGGAGATGGATATGATCGGGTGGTTCTACGGTAACACTTCTAGTGGTCCGTAAGTGATCCAAATTTTCCGTTCAAAAAAAAAAAACTTTGTATGTCAAAAGACAACATTGGGTGTATTCCTATCTAGTAAAGGGTTGTTAGAATCAACACAACATGAGACAAGAAACTTAACAAATGCAACTTACCTATCGTATTAACAAGCAACTAATAACATAAGGTGATAACATTCACACAAACCTGTCTTCAATCAAGATCTTCTTGTCTAGCCTGACCACCACTCCCTTGATTACCATCTCCTGAATTATTGTTGTTGTTGTTCCCTGCTCCACTATTGCTCGTCTCAGCAGACGTACCGAACCCCGTAAAAGGCCACGGCAGATTTATCCTAAACCTCCTCTCAATAGTCCTAGGTGTCAAAGGATTATCATGAGAACCGCCCCCTGAACCACCCGACGACGCACCACCAGAACCACCACCGTCACCTCCAGAACTTTGCCTAGACTTGTTCTCATAATCCGGATCATCCGTTGGCAATTCATACCGACAAACCGGACAAGAATTATGCAGCTCCAACCATGGCAAAATACAATCCGGATGGTAAATATGCTTACAAGGCAACTGCTTAGCATCCTCATCAAGTTCAAAGCTATCCTTACACACCGCACAATCCGAATAATCGGATTCCATCAACTCCTTACTAATTTTAACACTCGGAAGGTTTTCAACAGCCGATTTTGACGCAGGAGGCGTGCCATACCGATTCGGATCATTCTCAGCAAGCTGTTGAATCAGTTGTTCCATTCCAGGACCAATAAAGTAATCACCTAAATTAGACGGAACACGAAACCCTGACGGATCCCCATCCGTATTGTTCTCAATAACAAATTGAATATTTGCTCCACCTGCTCGCAAAGTATTAAGATAATTCTGTAAAAACGCAAATGGATTAAACTCCCCAGGGGTTTGAACACCTCCATCGGACGGTCGAGACATCGGGCCACCAAACAACGCCGAAAGATCGTTAGGGTTCTGAAAATCAGAAGAACTAGAAGAGAACACGAGAGGAAAACCGGAGGCGAACGAGGCGAACGGCGACGCATCGTCGAAATCGAGAAACGGATTGCCGGAGCCAGGGTTAGGGTTTTCGTATTCTTCAAGGAATCCACCGTTACAATCGGGGCAAAGCAGTTCGGAAGAAGCGGAAGGTCTAATGGAGACCGTACGGTTGCATTCGTGGCAGAAGTAAAGCTGTGCGGCCCCGCCATCGCCATCGCCGCCGTTGTTGCCACCGTCGCCGCCCCTGTAGACTCTTTGTGACATCGTTTTAATGGTTGTAACTTCAGAAATGGGAAAAGAGACTTCGGGTGGTTTTAAGTTGAGAATTGAAAGTGTGTGGGGCATCATGTGTAAATAAGTACTCACTTTGTGGGCTTTTGGGTAGATGCGTTTCAAACTTGGACACTATTTTTTTAAGGCCTCCGTAGTGGGGAGGTTTGATTGAAATTTTGGTGCCGAAAACGCCCTAAAGCTTCGGCCACATCACTATGCCGGACGCTTTGGGGCTTGATTTTTGAACCGCCGTTTCCTTCAACGTGGCGTTTTGGAGTTTGTTTTCAAAATTATGACCGTTACAAACGGTCAAATGTAAAAAAAATATATTTTAAAATACCACAATTAACCTATATATTCTCCATCATTTCTCATTTTTTTTTAAAATTCAACACACTTCTCATCCTTTTATCCTATTCTTTTCCTTTTTTTTTTATAAAAATTTACAAGCTTTTAACCATGAATCCTTTCAACCGAGGTTTTATCCACGTTCAAGCGGCGATACGAACCAAGCTAGCCACTCTACCCGTCCCGTTTCTCCGGTACCCACTCGGCCCACCCCATACAGATCCGGTTTCGTCGAGTTTAATCAAAATCAACACGGGTTCTTGAACCTTTTAAACCAACCACTTACTTGGGACCCCAACATGTACGGTTGGAACCCGAACCAAAACATAGGCGAAATTGGTTCGTCTCAAGCATTCGGTTCCGCACAAGCATTCGGGTCGCCCTTACGCGAGCCCGAGGTTGTTCCGGAGACACAACCGGACATAGTGGATACACAAAAGGGTAAAGCAAAACGCTCGCATAAAAAGAAACCCGAGAACACCGATAGCCGACCAAAAAAAAAGTTCAACCGTGGAGTGATGATGAGTATTACGCGTTAACCCGAGCTTTTGTCAACGTGTCGGAGGACCCCGTAATCGGTATTTTTTTGCGTCTTATTATTATTATTTTTTTGCGTCTTATTATTATTTCATTTTTGTGTCTTTTTATGATAATTATTTGTTTTATAGCTAACTACCAAAGTAAAACCGTTCTTTGGAACCGTATCCGAACTCTATTCTTCGACCTAATGGGTAGGGGAGACGATTACCGACCGGCGGACTCACTATCGGGCAAATGGACCGACATCAATAAAAAGTGTACAAATTTTCATACCGTTTACCTATGGACGAGAAACGGTTGGAAAAGTGAGAACGAAGATGAGGACATTACGCAAGCCGCGTTGATAGAGTATCAAGCAAAAAATGGTAGTTTCTTGTACATGAGGTGTTGGCAAATTCTCCGGCATAGTCCCAAATGGGCCAACGTCCCTGCCTTTGGAGCGAATGCGGGTCAGTTGGCGAATAAAAGACCGTCGAAAAGATAAAAAACAAACGAATCGGGTGAACCCGAAACGCCGACATCCGATGTTCGAAACATCGACGTAAACGATGATATTCAAGAGGACCCGACGGAAGAGCCGGTGCAAGAGCTTCCACGACCTACCGGAAGAGCCGCCGGAAGAAGGTCGAAAAGGCCCGAGTCATCGTCGATGTCATCCGACATGACTAACACATTCTTGGAGGTAAAATGACGCCTTCAAGACATACACGAACTCGGGACTAAACGTTTGGAGGAGAATCGTGAAGTGACCGAGATTATGCGGGATAGACAATGGACTCATGACTTTGAGTTCTACTTGAAACCGCATGACCACCTAACCGGCAAAGCGTTGAAGATGGCGTTGGCACAAAAGAAGCGAATCTAAAAAAAATATAATCTTTGAGTATTTTTTATTTTTAAATGTTGTATCTCAGTTTTACCTATTAAGGTTGTGCTAAATGTTTTATCTCAGTTTTACCTATTATTATTGTTATTATAACTGTTGTTTTATTATTATTATTATTATTATTATTAATGATGTTTTCGTAAGATATAAATATTATCATGATTATTAATGTTCTCGTAATAAAAATAAATAAATGCATAAATATGGCCGAAGTGTATGTTGGAAGATATTGAGGCACTATAATCATTAATATCAGAACAAAATTGAATGAAAGTAAATAAACTGTTAGTACTCTAAAGATAACGACATTATGGGTATTAGATTATTGGAAATTGTATTTTGTGAAAGCTTTCATTATAAACCGTTCAAACTAACAAAACAATATATATATATATATATATATATATATATATAATATATAATAAACAAACTTGTTAGTTACAGTGTATTTTTAAAATGACTAAATTATCCATTTCTAGATGACTTATTACAAGTTGCAACTCTGTTGCCATAACCACCCGTTCAAAAAGAAAAGAAAAAACCTCTGATGCCATACATAAAATGCTTGGTTATGATAGGCATGCATATTTTTTCTTCTATTTGCAAAATTCACAAACTCCTACCTCCGGCAACCTAGATATGTTAATGCTTCATGCTAAAATCAGGTGTAGAAAATGAAAACAAAAGAGAGAGACGGATGTTTGAGTTGATACTAATGATGGTGGATTTGAACCAAATATGCAAAAATGGTGGTGGGGTTTTTTAGAGAGAGAAAGAGATGGTGGTGGCGGAGGCCCTTTGTTTCAGGTTGAAGTTCGAGATGATGTGGTAATTCAATACCCATTTTGTCATGTGCAACACAAGTACGTTGAGCTTCAAGAATACGTGACTGGATATCAGATCGAACCTTTACACAATGCAGCTTGACACGTTCTTTATGACTTAGGCATCGGCTACGACATTCTCCTTATAAGGATGGTAGCGAATTTCGCAGTCGTAGTCGTTCAGAAGTTCAACCCATCGTCGTTGCCTCATGTTTAGTTCTTTCTGATTGAAGATGTGTTGAAGACTTTTGTGGTCCGTGAAAACCACACATTTTGTACCATATAGATAATGTCTCCAAATTTTGAGGGCGAAAACAACAGCACCCAACTCAAGATCATGAGTGGTGTAGTTCTTTTCGTGAATTTTTAACTGTCTCGATGCATAGGCTATGACTTTGTCTCTTTGCATGAGAACACAGCCAAGGCCTAAGTTTGATGCGTCACAATATACCACAAAATCATCGTTGCCTTCGGGTAGAGATAAGATAGGAGCATTACAAAACTTCTACTTCAAAGTTTGGAAAGCTTCTTCCTGTTTAGGTCCCCACTCAAAAGGTTTATTCTTTTGAGTTAAAGCAGTGAGGGGAACCGCAACCTTGGAGAAATTAGCAATGAAACGGCGGTAATAACCCGCAAGACCCAAGAATGAACAAACTTCAGTAGGGGTTGTAGGTGTACTCCAATCCCTGATTGCACTGATCTTTGCGGGATCTACGTGTATACCTTGTTCGTTGACAATGTGACCCAAAAACTGAACTTCCTTAAGCCAAAATTCACACTTGGAGAATTTGGCGTAAAGTTGCTCCTTCTTTAGGAGTTCCATTGTTAGAAGAAGATGTTGCTCGTGATCGGCTCGTGTCTTGGAATAAATCAAGATGTCATCGATAAAAACAATGATGAACTTGTCCAAATAAGGCTTACAAACCCTATTCATCAAGTCCATGAAGACTGCAGGAGCATTCGTTAAACCGAAGGGCATAACAGTGAACACATAATGACCGTAACGAGTGCGGAAGGCTGTCTTGGGAATATCTTCCTCGAGTACACGAAGCTGATGATACCCGGAACGTAGATCAATCTTCGAAAAACAAGTTGCACCCTGTAGTTGGCCAAAAAGATCATCAATGCATGGTAGGGGATATCGATTCTTGATCGTGAGTTTATTAAGCTCACGGTAATCGATACACATGCGAAAAGATCCGTCCTTCTTTTTCACGAATAGAACAGGAGCACCCCAAGGTGAAAAGCTCGGACGAATGAATCCTTTGTCTGAAAGTTCCTGAAGCTGTTTCGATAATTCTTGCATCTCAGATGGTACAAGACGGTATGGAGATTTCGGAATGGGGTTGGCACCAGGTACAAGGTCTATACGAAACTCAACTTGACGAGCACGGGGAAACCAGGTAACTCCTGAGGAAACACCTCGGGATAATCCCGAACCACGGGGATATCTCGAATAGTTTTGCCCTTGCCTTTCTCCTTTACAATATGTGCCACTGCCACATAATTCTTGCGTATGTATTTTTGGGCTTGAGTACAAGTCATGAGTTTGAGGCTACTAACCAGTTTTTCTCCACGAACCTCCAAAATTTCACCGGACGAAAGAGGTATACGAACAATCTTATCGAAACAAACCACCTCGGCATGATGTTTGGTTAACCAATCCATTCCCACTATAATGTCAAAGCTCCCAAGTTGCATCGGTGTGAGGTCAATAGGAAAAAGATGGTTATTGAGGTTCAATAGACACCCAGAAATGATATAATCGAGTATAAGAGGTTCACCACTGGCTATTTCTACTGTCAAGGGCTTTCCTAGTTTGGTTCTTGGTTTTGCAAGTAAAGGCTCAAATGTTAATGACACAAAACTTCTATCAGCACCCGCATCAAATAGTATAGAAGCAGGATGGTTGTTAACAAGAATGTACCGTTCACCACCTCGTTATCTGCCCGTGCCTCGTTCGCATTAATATTGAAAGCTCGTCCACGAGCCTGTTCGCATTAATATTGAAAGCTCGTCCACGAGCCTGTTCGCATTTGCTAATCTCGGGCAATTGTTACGATAGTGGGTGAGATCCCCACAGTTGTAGCAAGATCCTGGTGGGTAATGAGGTCGTGCAGGATTAGTTGGCTGGGTATGAAGAAAGACATAGCTTTGTACGTCTCCAAATGCATTACTTGTCTCAAAGTTAAGGCGGAACATAAATGTCCTTCTGGTTGCTTGAACAACCAGAGATTCCAGTTTGGAAATGGGAAAGCATTGCCATGGATCTCAATTGCCGCGCACCTCTAGAGGTCACGATGCCATATGGGTAGTCGTTGATCGTCTAACAAAGTCAGCACATTTTATAGCTATTCGTGAGGACTTCTCGGCTGACAAACTTGCTAAGATCTATGTGTCACACCCCGACCCGCAGCGGAATAAAAGTAGGGCATAATTGGGTTATCACCAAAGCTCATGATATTTACTAAGATGTTTCATATTTATTAAATTCAAATTACAAACTTAAATATCCAAACAAAATTCATACAATTACAAGAAAATGAAACTATATAATTATTCCAAAGCATAAACTTGTTTATTCTTCTAGGCCTTCCTAAGTGTTTCCTGTCTCAGCTGGATCACCTGTATCATGTGTAAAACGGGGGAGATTTTGGGTCAACAAAAGTTGGCGAGTGAACCTTGATAAAACATTTTAACTAATTTCTTGTTTTATTTAATAAGGAAAATTCGTGCATTAATCGCATGTGAGCAAACATTATATGTAAACAAACACAAACCACTTTGGATGAGTATATGACATGAGATGATGATGTATTTGAGATCAAGGCTCAATCAAACGGAGCCGATCTAATGAGGCTCCTGATGCTCAACCCGTATCCCACGAAGAACTCATGGGCCTAATGAAATGCGTGCACTGAAATGATGAAATTCAATCTACATATAATTCACACAATAATTGATACACATTTGATCACGGATATGATGTATGCACAAGTGTTTAAATAAAATAGAAGTATGGTACGACACATGATACACCCCAAAATATGATTAAAACGGGGAATTTGTAGAGATTCACTCACCGTGGGAGCGTTCATTGATGACGATGAATGCGCACGAGTTTATGATTCAACCGACGAGGGAAAAACTAACCTAAATAATAACGAAATGATTCGATTAAATAAATAAATTTTATTTGAGATTATTATTTTCATTAGTGCTCTTTAATGAGATTTTTAGGTTTAATTTTATGAGTTAAATGCAAATTTCTAACTTTAACAACCCTATTTTTAAGTATTTTAAATAAAATTTTCAATTAAATAAATAAATAAAAAGAAAACAGAAAAATAAAAATTTGGGTTGACTTGTCAGGGTTGACCGGGTCTGACCGGTCAGACTGTGTTTATTATATGCGGTGAGTGAGGTTCGAACTCGGGACCTCTCGTATACGTGCACGCAGCTCTACCAACTGAGCTACGTGTCTAACCCGAAATATTCTTGGTTTTAATTATATTTATATACTAACTGACTCTAACCTTATTTAGTTTTTATTAAAAATGTTATAATATGGCCGAACCGGTTGCAGCGACCCGGAGTCGAACTCGGGACCTTCGGTTCGAGTGCGCACAGCCCAACCAGTTGGGCTGTGTGTCTAATCTGTTTAACTACTGGATTATATTCCTCTTATGTATATACTGTGACTTGATCTGATTACGTTTTAAAAATGTTGGTTTTATTTCTGAAAGTCGGTACATGTGCGATTCGAACCCGGGACGTGTGTTTTGTATTTGCACACAGTCCACCGCTGCACTGTGTGTCTAACCCGGTTAAATACTCGATTTTAATTACATTAATATACAACTTAAAGTTCGTCTTCTTCATTAAGAAAACACAGAACAGTGAACCCGACTGTTTTTGCTTATTCGACCAACAATCTTATACTCGATTGAAATGGAATAGGAAAATAAATATTAAGGAATATGATATACCAAGACGAAGAGTTTTCTTCAGATTTCCGGCAAGTTTCGTCGGCTCTGATTTACGATTTCCGGCTGAATGAACTGTTTTAACAGTTTCGATTATTGTGTTGAGCAATTAGATTATCAATCAAGAGATAGCAAGAAGGTTTAGACAATTTTACCGTCTGAAGAACGAATGCGGTTTTCTGATCAGCGATTCTGGCGAAAATGAAAATCTCCGGCGACGAGCTTTGGAAGGAATAAAGCTTCGAAAGAGAGTGCGGTTCTGAGCGAAAGGTTTACAAGAAGTTTGAGTGGGTATTTATAAGGAAGAACAGGCTGAATTGGGTTCGAATTTGGGTCATGATTCGCGGTCAAAGGTTTCCGACGGTTTTGACTGAAATTGATTGTTAGGCATCGGTTCGAAATCAGTTTACGTGTTTCTGTCAAAGGAAAATAGCCACAATTGCGGAAATCTCGGTTTTTCCGGCGACTGCGAGTTCTGAGCGCGCTGATTACCGGTTTTGATTTTCGGGTTTTACTTTAAGTGTTATTTGATTCTGTATTTAACACAAGTGAAGTGTGTGGCGGAGTGGTGTAGTGTGTGTTTGTGTTTGCGGGAGACCCGGGTTCGAGACCCGGCGACTCCATTTTACTTTTTATTCACTTTTTATTATTATTTATTAATTATGGTTTTTAAATTCTAAAATGTTTATTAGTTATGTATTATTTAAAATTATCTGAACAATAAATACGCAACGAATTTATAACTGAATACCTGGTTATTAAACGAAGCGGGTTTTGAAACCCGTTTTTCGACGAATGTTACAATATCCCCTACTTTTAGGAATTTCGTCCCGAAATTTAAGTAGTAGTGGTAACTGGAAAGAGATGCGGGTATTTTTCGCGCATTGAGTCTTCACATTCCCAAGTAAACTCGGGTCCTCGTTTCGACTCCCAACGTACCCTGACAATTGGAATACGACTTCGCCTTAAACGCTTCTCACCGAAGTCCATGATTTCTACTGGTCTTTCAATGAAGTGCATCGATTCATCGACTTGAATGTCTTCTAGAGGAATGTGGAGGTTTTCATCGGCAAGACACTTTTTCAAGTTTGATACGTGGAATGTGGGATGAATTCTGTTGAGTTCTTATGGTAGGTCAAGCTTGTATGCTACAGGACCTACTCTTTCGAGTATCTTGAAAGGTCCTACGTAGCGTGGTGCTAGCTTGCCTTTCTGGCCAAAACGAACCACTCCCTTCCACGGTGATACTTTTAAAAGTACTTGATCACCAATGTCAAACTCCAAGGGCTTTCGTCGTTTGTCTGCATAACTCTTTTGACGACTTTGAGCCGCTAGAAGATTGTTTCGAATTTGGAGGATCTTGTCGGTTGTTTCTTGAATTAATTCCGGACCGGTGATTTGCGCTTCCCCAATTTCGTGCCAACATACTGGAGATCGGCATTACGCCCATATAAAGCTTCAAAAGGAGCCATGCCGATACTTGAATGATAGCTATTGTTGTACGAAAATTCCACTAATGGTAGGTGAGCGTCCCAGTTCCCTTTGAAGTCTATGACACATGCTCGCAGCATGTCTTCAAGGGTTTGAATGGTGCGTTCAGATTGACCATCAGTTTGAGGATGAAAAGCGGTACTGAGGTCTAATCGTGTACCCAAAGCAGTTTGTACGGCTCGCCATGTGCGTGAAGTAAAACGGCCATCACGGTCTGAAATGATGCTTAATGGTACACCATGACGGCTTACGATCTCGCTGATGTAGATACGAGCTAACTTCTCGTTCTTGTAGTCCTCGCGAATCGGAATGAAATGAGATGACTTTGTAAGACGATCGATTATTACCCATATGGTGTCATACCCACTGGAGGTGCGAGGTAACCCGGTAATGAAATCCATGGTTATGTTTTCCCACTTCCATACGGGTATTTCGGGTTGGACTAGAAGTCCTGAAGGTCTTTGATGTTCAGCTTTTACTTTGGAACAGGTAAGGCACTTGGAAACAGAAACAGCGATATCCTTTTTCATGCCAGGCCACCAGTAGGTGTATCGTAGGTCTTGATACATCTTGTCGGCTCCTGGGTGTACAGAGTATCGTGTTTTGTGCGCCTCATTCATGAGACAATCACGAAGGTTATCGCGATCAAGAATCCATATGCGGTTTAAATAGTATAGAATACCGTCAGATTTGGTTTCGATTTTGAGTTCAGCTCCACATGACAGCTCATCGCGTACATCATTTTCTGTTACAGAAACATGTTGAGCTGCTCGGATTCGATCTTTGATGTCGGTTATGATTTGCGATAATAGAAAACGGATAGAGTTCGCATAACCTTTTCGACTGAGCGCATCAGCCACCACGTTTGCCTTGCCCGGATGATACCGAATTTCACAGTCGTAGTCGTTGAGAAGTTCGACCTATCTTCGTTGCCTCATATTCAACTCCTTTTGGTTGAAAATATGTTGGAGACTCTTGTGGTCAGTGTATATTTCACACTTAGTACCGTAGAGGTAATGTCTCCATATCTTGAGAGCGAACACAACGGCTCCAAGTTCCAGGTCGTGGGTGGTGTAATTTTTCTCGTGAACCTTGAGTTGCCTAGAGGCATAGGCTATCACTTTTTCTCTTTGCATCAATACACAGCCTAGCCCTTGCCCTGATGTGTTGCAATATACTACAAAGTCATCGCAACCCTCAGGGAGTGTGAGGATAGGTGCGTCACAAAGTTTTTGCTTTAGAGTTTGGAAAGCCTCCTCTTGCTTAGGTCCCCGTATGAAGGGTTTTCCTTTATGAGTCAAGGCCGTGAGTGGTACAGCAATACGGGAAAAATCGTCGATAGTAACCAGCCAAACCAAGGAATGACCTTACTTCGGTAGGGGTACGCGGCGCTTGCCATTCTTGTACTACCTTGATTTTTGAGGGATCGACATGAATTCCCTTGTCATTGACGACATGTCCAAGGAATTGCACTTCTCCTAACCAGAATTCGCATTTTGAGAATTTAGCGTAAAGCTTTTCAGTCGTTAAGAGTGTAAGGATGAGTCGAAGGTGTCGCTCATGATCAGATTTTGACTTGGAGTAAATAAGGATGTCATCGATGAAGACTATGATGAAATGGTCGAGGTAGGGTTTGCATACCCTATTCATTAAATCCATGAAGATAGCGGGGGCGTTGGTTAAACCGAAAGGCATGACCATGAACTCGTAATGACCATAACGAGTCCGGAAGGCGGTTTTTGGGATATCTTCTTCGTGAACTCTGAGCTGATGATAACCAGAACGAAGGTTGATTTTGAAAAGCAGGTGGCACCTTGAAGTTGGTCTAGGAGGTCATCAATGCGAGGCAGTGGATAGCGATTTTTAACCGTTAACTTGTTGAGTTCTCTATAATCAATGCACATGCGAAACGTTCCATCTTTCTTCTTTACAAACAGACCATGTGCACCCCAAGGCGATGAGCTAGGACGTATGAATCCTTTGTCAGTCAGCTCTTGCAGTTGACTGGCCAGCTCTTGCATTTCGGATGGGGCTAATCTATAAGGAGATTTTGCGACTGGTGTAGCGCCAGGTACAAGATCGATGCGAAATTCGACTTCTCTCACCGGAGGAAGTCCTGAAATGTCGTCGGGAAAGACTTGTGGGAATTCTTTCACAACTGGGATATCTTCAAGTTTTCTTTCCTTATTTCCCTTTTTGACGACGTGGGTTAGGAATGCGACATAGTTCTTGCGGAGATATCTTCGGGCTTGGAGACAGGACATTAATTTGAGTCCTTTCGAAGGGGTTTCCCCAAAAATACGTAGTGTCTGATCGTCTACGAGAGGAATGCGAATGAACTTTTCGTGGCACACCACTTCAGCGTGATGCTGGCTGAGCCAGTCCATACCGATTATAACATCGAAACTTCCCAACTTCATAGGAATAAGGTCAATTGGAAAATCATGATCGTTTAGGGTGAGAATACAATTGCGTATAATAGAATTTAGTGAAACGGGTTTTCCGTCAGCAACTTCCACCGTTAGAGATTCGATGAGATTAACACGAGGTTGGTCGAGGATAGGTTCAAATTCTAAGGACACAAAGCTCTTATCCGCACCAGTATCGAATAATATGGATGCATAACTACCATTGATGAGAAACGTACCGTTGACCACGTTGTTGTCAGCCCTGGCTTGGTTGGCATTGATATTGAAAGCTCTCCCTCTGGCAGGTGGGGAGCTTGATTAGCTTGGTTTACCGGGTTTGCGTGAGCTTGGGCATGGATGATGTTCACTAGGCGTGGGCATGTGTTCCTGAAATGGTTTGGGTCCCCACAGTTGAAACAAGCTCGCATGGGTTGCATCATGGGGTAGTTGGGTTGATAGTAAGATTGGGCTGCGTGTTGTGCAGGTGGTAGAAGTAAGGGTTGTTGGGTTTGACCCACTATCTGATTTTGAGTTTGGGTTTGAGGTTGATTGCGGTTCATTCGTTGAAGGGTACGGCAGGTTTGGATGGTGTGACCTGCACGGCCACAGCTTGTGCAATGTTGGCAGGGGTTTTCGGGAGGGTGATGGTATTGACAGCGGTTGCATTTTGGGTGTGGGCCAGTATATGGCTTTTTGAATGGTGCAGCTGGGGGAGCAATTTGGGTGATTGGTGCAACAGTGATAGGAGGGTTGGTTTGAGTGACAGCGAAATTCTTGCCATTACGCTTCCTCTTACCAGCAAACTTTGAGGATGAGACTGGGTGGTTTGTAGTTGGGGTCTCTATGGGTGCTTTCTTCTTTTCATCTTTGAACTTGCCGTTTCGAATGCAATTTTCAGTGAGTTCTATAGCTAACTCCATTGCGGCTTCAAGTGTTGCAGGCGATGTGCTTAAAACCGAATCTTGAATTTTCGAGGGGAGGCCTCGAATGTAATGTTCAACTAAGCGGTACAAGGGGTGAACAAATTAGGGATCATCTGGTTCAACTCGAGAAATCTCTTATTATAGGAAGTGTGATCTCCTTCCTTTTGTTTCAGTGTGTGGAATTCGTCTTCCAGCTTTTTGATTTCGCTTCTTGGACAGAAGCGTCTTGTCATGAGTTCCCTTAACTCTTCCCATGTTAAGGCCATGGCATCTTCAACTCCTCGCTTACCTTTTTCCGTGTTCCACCAGGTAAGGGCTACCCCAAACAGTCTTCCAGTAGCGTAACGTACCTTACGGTCCTCGGGACAATCGCAATTGAGGAAAGTGTTTTCCATTTCTTCAAACCAGTGAAGGAGGGCGGTAACACCTTCGGTCCCTTCATATTTTGGGGGATCGCAGGATTTGAAGTGTTTGTAGGTGCACTTGGGGGTTTTGGAAGGAGGGTTGGCGACGCTCTGGTCTTCTTGGTTGGGAGGGTTGATGGGATTAGCGGTGAGAGCTTGTTGAGCTTGAAGTACGATGTCAGGAAGTACTGCGGCCATTTGTTTAGCAATTTGTATGGCCAAGCGTTCACTTGACTTTCCTGACTTTCTTCCTCCACGTAGTTGCCTAGCCGACATCTACAGGAACATATATAGGAAGATTGTGAGTTTAAGAATTTTCTAGGTGTCATGTGTCGTAAAAAGAATGAAAAATAACATAACTGACAATAATTTAACTACATCCATAGGATGTCTTGGGTTTGCTCATGTTTGGGCCTCCAATGTCCCCTATACCATCGCCTGTGTAGTCATGTGGGCCCCCATGACTATTGGGCTTGGTAGGATTCACATTGGTGTCGGCGGATTAACACTCGCACCACCCGAATGAAAATCGTAAAATGATTGCGAGATGTATGGTAGGAGGGTGTCCAGGTGTAGACACAATGACAACTCAAAGTGGGGTTAGCTCACACGACGTTTGGTATAGCATGCTTTGGCCTAATAGGTCCTTCGTACTCTCGTCGTTAGTCCCCAGGTAGGCAAACTGGTCCTTTATTTTGGATTTATACGAATGCCAAGCCTAGACAGGACGTTCCGACTACTGGTACTCGTACCCTTCCAGTTACTACATGCCCGTCATGAGAACTCACTTTGATGTGATTTGAAAAATACAAAAATCATTCCAATAATCATGGGAATCGTGAGGTGTGTGCTCTCATGGATATGATATGTTATGAGGATATGATTTATGATGAGCATTGCATAATAACATGTATTTGTGAGCGTGCTTGCATAACATTGAGTGTGAAAATAAACATGAAATATATAAACATCATGAATTTTGCATGTAACGCATAAACAATTAAAAATTTAATCAACTATAGTATAGGCTCTAAGGGTCTAATAACCTATCCTATATCCCTATAGTCACAAGCTCTGATACCAATCTGTCACACCCCGACCCGAAGCGGAATAAAAGTCGGGGCATAATTGGGTTATCACCAAAGCTCATGATATTTACTAAGATGTTTCATATTTATTAAATTCAAATTACAAACTTAAATATCCAAACAAAATTCATACAATTACAAGAAAATGAAACTATATAATTATTACAAAGCATAAACTTGTTTATTCTTCTAGGCCTTCCTAAGTGTTTCCTGTCTCAGCTGGATCACCTGTATCATGTGTAAAACGGGGGAGATTTTGGGTCAACAAAAGTTGGCGAGTGAACCTTGATAAAACATTTTAACTAATTTCTTTAATAAGGAAAATTCGTGCATTAATCACATGTGAGCAAACATATATGTAAACAAACACAAACCACTTTGGATGAGTATATGACATGAGATGATGATGTATTTGAGATCAAGGCTCAATCAAACGGAACCGATCTAATGAGGCTCCTGATGCTCAACCCGTATCCCACGGGGAACTGATGGGCCTAATGAAATGCGTGCACTGAAATGATGAAATTCAATCTACATATAATTCACACAATAATTGATACACGTTTGATCACGGATATGATGTATGCACAAGTGTTTAATAAAATAGAAGTATGGTATGACACATGATACACCCCAAAATATGATTAAAACGGGGAATTTGTAGAGATTCACTCACCGTGGGAGCATTCTTTGATGATGATGAATGCGCACGAGTTTATGATTCAACCGACGAGGGAAAAACTAACCTAAATAATAACGAAATGATTCGATTAAATAAATAAATTTTATTTGAGATTATTATTTTCATTAGTGCTCTTTAATGAGATTTTTAGGTTTAATTTTATGAGTTAAATGCAACTTTCTAACTTTAAAAACCCTATTTTTAAGTATTTTAAATAAAATTTTCAATTAAATAAATAAATAAAAAGAAAACAGAAAAATAAAAATTTGGGTTGACTTGTCAGGGTTGACCGGGTCTGACCAGTCAGACTGTGTTTATTATATGCGGTGAGTGAGGTTCGAACTCGGGACCTCTCGTATACGTGCACGCAGCTCTACCAACTGAGCTACGTGTCTAACCCGAAATATTCTTGGTTTTAATTATATTTATATACTAACTGACTCTAACCTTATTTAGTTTTTATTAAAAATGTTATAATATGGCCGAACCGGTTGCAGAGACCCGGAGTCGAACTCGGGACCTTCGGTTCGAGTGCGCACAGCCCAACCAGTTGGGCTGTGTGTCTAATCTGTTTAACTACTGGATTATATTCCTCTTATGTATATACTGTGACTTGATCTGATTAGGTTTTAAAAATGTTGGTTTTATTTCTGAAAGTCGGTACATGTGCGATTCGAACCCGGGACGTGTGTTTTGTATTTGCACACAGTCCACCGCTGCACTGTGTGTCTAACCCGGTTAAATATTCGATTTTAATTACATTAATATACAACTTAAAGTTCGTCTTCTTCATTAAGAAGAACACAGAACAGTGAACCCGACTGTTTTTGCTTATTCGACCAACAACCTTATACTCGATTGAAATGGAATAGGAAAATAAAGATTAAGGAATATGATATACCAAGACGGAGAGTTTTCTTCAGATTTCCGGCAAGTTTCGTCGGCTCTGATTTGCGATTTCCGGCTGAATGAACTGTTTTAACAGTTTCGATTATTGTGTTGAGCAATTAGATTATCAATCACGAGATAGCAAGAAGGTTTAGACAATTTTACCGTCTGAAGAACGAATGCGGTTTTCTGATCAGCGATTCCGGCGATATTCCGGCGAAAATGAAAATCTCCGGCGACGAGGTTTGGAAGGAATAAAGCTTCGAAAGAGAGTGCGGTTCTGAGCGAAAGGTTTACAAGAAGTTTGAGTGGGTATTTATAAGGAAGAACAGGCTGAATTGGGTTCGAATTTGGGTCATGATTCGCGGTCAAAGGTTTCCGACGGTTTTGACTGAAATTGATTGTTAGGCATCGGTTCGAAATCAGTTTACGCGTTTCTGTCAAAGGAAAATAGCCACAATTGCAGAAATCTCGGTTTTTCCGGCGACTGCGAGTTCTGAGCGCGCTGATTACGCGGATAAACGACGCAAGCCTTTGGAATTCCAGGTCGGTGATCACGTCCGACTCAAGGTATCTCCTTGGAAGGGAGTGGTTTTGCGCCACGTTATGTTGGACCGTTTAAGATCATTGAGAGAATCGGAAAAGTGGCCTGCAAACTTGAGCTACCTCCACGGCTTGGTAACGTTCATCCAACTTTCCACGTGTCCAATTTAAAGAGATGTTTGGCTGATGAAAACCTCCACATCCCTCTTGATGAAATTCGTGTTGATAACACGATGCATTTTGTTTAGAAACCAGTGGAAATATTGGATCGTGAAGTCAAGAAGTTAAAGCGCAGACGTATACCGATAGCTAAAGTTCGCTGGGAATCCAAACGTGGCCCAGATTTTACCTGGGAACAAGAGGATAAAATGAAGGCGAAATATCCGCATCTCTTCTCAACAGTTTCCTCTAGTTAAATTTCGGGACGAAATTTCCTGAAGTTGGGGAGACTGTGACATCTGTGCTTTCAATCTTTGTATTTTATCCGACAATGTTATATTTAATGAAATTTGGTATTACATTTATGAGTTTTGTATATTTACTGATGACATTTGTGTATTTTTTTATCCTTGTTCAAATCCGATCTTTTAAACTTTTTCTGGAAGTGTAATCGCAAAACGAAATCAGTTAAACGCAAATTATAGTCCGGAATAGTGACATAAGCTAAACATGCCCTAAACATCCTTTATATAACTTAGAAATAAGTTTTGAAGGGTTTGGTATGTCAAAAACAAGCTTATTTGATCACAGGGACTATTTTCGACAAACTATGAAAGTCTACTGATTCTCGTAGCGACACACACTCAAGAACAAGTTCACAAGCTTAACATACCTTAAATAACCTTTTACATAACTTAGAAATAAGTTTTGAGGGCTTCGGTATGGCAAAATCACACTTTTGTAACTTCAGGGGCTATTTTGCAAATTCTACGAAACTATGCCTTTTTGCGTATATCGCTATCCGGAACATGTACGAACATCCAAAATTTTTCTAAACATTAAAATATTATATTTTAGTGATTGGAATGCAAAAATGTCGTTCGTTACGCATTTACAGTCAAACACGTGTTCGTTACGAATTTCGTCGTAATTAACCGAAAACCGCGACCGTACGACCAAACAAACGGACCTATGGAACATTTTTGGACATATTTCAAGTTCCCTATACTTTTTTGTCCTTATGGAGCTTAAAAATCAGGTTAACGGGTGTTAAAAGTGCTAAAACGCGTCAAAAACAAGTTCTGGGGCCTGTTTTGCCAATTTTTGAAAGATTCTGCTAGCTAAAGGGCTTATGGACCGTAAGCCCAAAGTCCTTACAGTCCGTAAGGGACCCCCAGCTCACCAGAAACGTGGCAGCATCTGAATAACTTCATTTTTGACTCATAAATCCGACTTTGCCACCCTTAATTCTTCACTTGACACATATGGGACACTAATCAAACTTGTGGGTGAGTCATGGGACACTTGTTAATCACCTACAACATCAAGAAAACTATATATACCATAGTGTTCTTTACATTTGAACTCTTGCAACCATTGTTCTTGCTATAACCTCCCACAAATCCGAATTTGCAACCTCCTTGGAGCTATTCTCTGGTTCTTGAATCATTCCTTGGTGTTTATAAGCATTCCACTCTTGCTATGTTCAATTATTATAGCTTAATATGACTAAAAATCAAACAGTTTGACTTCTGTTTGACTTTTAGTTTTGATCATGAATTGATCAAGATAAAGCTCAATTGAATCTTGCAATATAATGGTAATCAAGGTGGTTATGATCTCTAAAATCATGCCTACTGATTCCCACCATTTCTAGTTATTTTGGCAAGTCAAAGTTTCGGTCAAAATGCGATTTTTGCGCATTTTGCAACGGATCTATTTTCGGGTATCAAAACAGGTTCTTTTGATGCCAAAATACTGTTATAAACTTATTAAGACACGTCAAGACTTTTCAAATTTGTCACCTTTGTTAAAGTACTCATTTGGGATCAAAAGTCTAGCGGTTTGACCACCGCTTTGACTTTCGAATCTGACCCGTTTGGTCGATTTTTAGATCCGATCAAATACATATTTATGACCATAAATATATAGGGAATAACCCTCTGAGATTATACCTTATGGTCATATCTTTCGAATAGTATTATGTTAATCAATGGTAATATCCCTTAAAATGACCAAAATGCCCTTTTCGCAAGAAAACCAATTAAACACATAGGTAACATAAATTTTGACATATAATCTGATAAAATAACATTTTAACCATGTTTAAGCATTTAAAACTTATCATAACACATATCTAACCATCCGAATACGTAGTTACGCAAATGACGCGTTAAAGTAGCTTAAACTACCTTAACGGGTCATAACGGGTCAAAAGCAATTAAGAATCTTTCCAACTCAGAATGTAAACTTATTAAACCATAACATACGAGTTCCAACACTCATTTGGTTTATGAAGTTTCATCTATCCGAATCCTCCGATCTCAAGTTCCGATATTTACATAATTATCCGTTTTTAGGACATGCTTGATTTCTCGGACTCTCGATCTTGGTTTATCTTCTTGAACAAGGATACTTTTGCAACCAAAGTGAGTACATAGTCTCCTCTTTTATGTTTCAAATGTTTTGGGGTGAAACATATTGGGCCTATTGTTACTTTCATATTTTTCATGACATTATACATGCTTTGATTACATAGTACATATACTACATGATTTTCATTGCATTTTGTTTCATATGTTGACCTAGCATATTTAGCACATTGGTTTTCAAAGACATTTTGCTATGTATGTTGACCGAGCATACTAGTACATGGTTTTCAAAACATTTACAAGACATTTTCAAGACATTTTCAAGACATGCTTACATTGTTATTGACATTTTGGTGCATTGAACTCGACAATGGTACATTCATTAACATTGATCACGCCGACCGGTAGTATGTAATGGTACCATAGAATTGACAATCCCGCTCCCACTTCCTAGGTATGTTTGGAAGCGACCTTAGGGAATGACAGGATCCGATGAACATTGATAAACCCTTGACCGAATAGGGGTTTATCCGACAGTCAACAAGGCTTGAATGTGTTCTCCAACAATCCATAATGTATGTTTTAACAATAAAGGTAAATGGTTTATAAAACTTGACATTGGTTTACATGACATTTGTTTACTCAACATTGGTTTACTCGACATTGGTTTACACGACATTGGTTTACTCGACATTGGCTTACTCGACATTGGTTTACTCGACATTGGTTTACCCGACATTGGTTTACTTGACATTGTTTACATGACATTTATTTACATGACATTGTTTACCCGACATTGTTTACATGACATTTATTCACATGACATTTATCTACTCGACATTTGATTATTGGTTTATGGTGAGTGATTTAAATAACGTGACGCATGTAATGTGATAAAAGCATGGTGGATACACCGATGGTACTTCCTATATATAAGTGCTTTTATTATCTTACATATCGTGACGTTATCTAAATCATTTTAAACAAATTCAAGACATGACATTTTACACAAGACAAAACTTACTTTTGGTTATCTATTTAACCATATATTATATCTTTTATATCATTTTGATTTCTCATATGATTTTTATTAAAAGAAACTTTTTATGATTTATGGCGACTTTTGTATTACTTTATTTTTTTATTTTCTTATAATAATCAAAGCCATGAAGTATCAAAACAAAACCTATGTACTCCCCGACATTTCTTTGCTGACTTTATTTTCACATATGTTTCGGGTGCAAATGTTTGATGTCAAGCTGGCTACACTTAGGGCGGACTGGACCTTCGTGACTATAAAATCAGAATATTAGCTTAACTTTTGTTGTATTTCCATTTTCATCCAAGACAATGTAAACAATATTAACTAATGAAACTTAACTTATGTGCCATGGTTATTGAAACAATAATTCTGTTACAACACTCCCCGACGTTTCCGCCATGGTTTGTTGTTTTACGTGGTCGGGGTGTGACAAAAAGATATACCCCGACCACGTAAAACAACAAACCGTGGCGGAAACATCGGGGAGTGTTGTAACAGAATTATTGTTTCAATAACCATGGCACATAAATTAAGTTTCATTAGTTAATATTGTTTACATTGTCTTTGATGAAAACGGAAATACAACAAAAGTTAAGCTAATATTCTGATTTTATAGTCACTAAGGCCCAGTCCGCCCTAAGTGTAGCTAGCTTGACATCAAACATTTGCACCTGAAACATATGTGAAAATAAAGTCAGCAAAGAAATGCCGGCGAGTACATAGGTTTTGTTTTGATACTTCATGGCTTTGATTATTATAAGAAAAAAAATTAAAGTAATACAAAAGTCGCCATGAATCATAAAAAGTTTCTTTTATAAAAACCATATGAGAATCAATATGATATAACAGAAATAATGCATGGTTAAATAGATAACCAAAAGCGAGTTTTGTCTCGTATAAAAATTCCATGTTTTGTATAAGATATGTCATGTCTTACTTTGTTTATAATGATTTAGATAGCGCCACAATATGTAAGATAATAAAAGCACTTATGTATTGGAAGTACCATCAGCGTATCCACCATGCTTTTATCACATTACATACGTCACGTTATTTAAATCACTCACCATAAACAAATAATCAAATGTCGAGTAAATAAATGTCATGTAAACAATGTCGAGTAAACAATGTCATGTAAATAAATGTAATGTAAACAATGTTGAGTAAACTAATGTCGAGTAAACAATGTCGAGTAAACAAATGTCATGTAAACCAATGTCGAGTAAACCAATGTCATGTAAACCAATGTCGAGTAAACCAATGTCGAGTAATCAAATGTCATGTAAACCAATGTCGAGTAAACCAATGCCATGTAAACAAATGTCATGTAAACCAATGTCGAGTAAACCAATGTCATGTTTTATAAACCATTGCCTTTATTGTTAAAACATATATTATGGATTGTTGACGAACACGTTCAAGCCTTGTTGACTGTCGGATAAACCCCTATCCGGTCAAGGGTTTATCAATGTTCATCGGATTCTGTCGTTCCCTAAGGTCGCTTCCAAACATACCTAGGAAGTGGGAACGAGATTGTCAATCCTATGGTACCATTACATACTACCGGTCGGTGTGATCAATGTTAATGAATGTATCATTGTCGAGTTCAACGCACCAAAATGTCAATAACAATGTAAGCATGTCTTGTAAATGTTTTGAAAACCATGTACTAGTATGCTCGGTCAACATACATAGCAAAAATGTCTTTGAAAACCAATGTGCTAAATATGCTAGGTCAACATATGAAGCAAAATGCAATGAAAATCATGTAGTATATGTACTATGTAATCAAAGCATGTATAATGTCATGAAAAACATGAAAGTAACAATAGGCACAATATGTTTCACCCCAAAACATTTGAAAATGTAAAAGGGGGAACTATGTACTCACATGAGGTTGAAAAAGTATCCTTGTTCAATATAGAATAAACCAAGCTCAAGGTTCCGGGAAATCAAGCGTGTCCTAAAAACGGATAACTATGTAAATATCAGAACTTGAAATTGGAGGATTCGGATAGATTGAAACTTCATAAACCAAATGGGTGTTGGAACTCATATGTTATGGTTTAATAAGTTTACATTCTGAGTTGGAAAGATTCTTAAGTGCTTTTGACCCGTTAAGGTAGTTTAAGCTACTTTAACGCGTCATTTGCGTAACTACGCATTCGGATGGTTAGATGTGTGTTATGATATGTCTTAATTACCAAAATATGTTTAAAAATGTTTTTGCTCAGAATATATGTCAAATCTTGTGTTACATATGTTTATAATGGATTTCTTTGCAAAAAGGGTATGTTGGTCATTTTTAAGGGATATTACCATTGATTAACATAACACTATCCGAAGGACATGACCATAAGGTATAACATCAGAGGGTTATTCCCTATATGTTTATGGTCATAATATGTATTTGGTCGGGTCTAAAGATCAACCAAATGGGTCAGATTCGAAAGTCAAAGCGGTGGTCAAACCGCTAGGCTTTTGATCCCAAATGAGTACTTTAACAAAGGTGACGAATTTGACAATGCTTAACATGTCTTAATAAGTTTATAAAAGTATTTTGGCATCAAAACAACCTGTTTGATACCCGAAAATAGATCTGTTGCAAAATGTGCAAAATTGCATTTGACCGAAACTTTGACTTGCCAAAATAACTAGAAATGGTGGGAATCACTAGGCATGATTTTTAGAGATCATAACCACCTTGATTACCATTATATTGCAAGATTCAATTGGGCTTTATCTTGATCAATTCATGATCAAAACTAAAAGTCAAACAGAAGTCAAATTGTTTGATTTTTAATCAAATTAAGCTATAATAATTGAACATAGCAAGAGTGGAATGCTTACAAACACCAAGGAATGATTCAAGAACCAGAGAATAGCTCCAAGGATGTTGTAAATTCGGATTTGTGGCAGGTTATAGCAAGAACAATGGTTGCAAGAGTTCAAGTGTAAAGAACACTATGGTATTTATAGTTTTCTTGATGTTGTAGGTGATTAACAAGTGTCCCATGACTCACCCACAAGTTTGATTAGTGTCCCATAGGTGTCAAGTGAAGAATTAAGGGTGGCAAAGTCGTTTGGTGAGTCAAAAATGAAGTTATTCAGCTGCTGTCACATTTTTGGTGAGCTGGGGGTCCCTTACGGAGCATAAGGACTTTGGGCTTACGGTCCGTAAGCCCTTTAGCTAGCAGAAACTTTTAAAAATTAGCAAAACAAGCCCCTGAACTTGTTTTTGACGCGTTTTGGCACTTTTAACACCCCTTAACCTGATTTTTAAGCTCCATAAGGACAATAAAGTATAGGGAACTTGAAATGTGTCCAAAAATGTTCCAGAGGTCAGTTTGTTTGGTCGTACGGTCGCGGTTTTCGGTTAATTACGACGAAATTCGTAACGAACGCGTGTATGACCGTAAATGCGTAACGAACGACATTTTTGCATTCCAATCACTAAAATATGATATTTTAATGTTTATAAAATTTTTGGATGTTCGTACATATTTCAGATAGCGATATACGCAAAAAGGCATAGTTTCGCAGAATTTGCAAAATAGCCCCTGAAGTTACAAAAGTGTGATTTTGCCATACCGAAGCCTTCAAAACTTATTTCTAAGTCATGTAAAGGTTATTTAAGGTATGTTAAGCTTATGAACTTGTTCCGGGGTGTGCGTCGCTACGAGAATCGATAGACTTTCATAGTTTGTCGAAAATACTCCCTATGATCGAATAAGCTTGTTTTTGACATACCAAACCCTTCAAAACTTATTTCTAAGTTATATAAAGGATGCTTAGGGTATGTTTAGCTTATTTCACTATTCCGGACTATACTTTGCGTTTAACTGATTTCGTTTTGTGATTACACTTCTAGAAAATGTTTAAAAGATCAGATTTGAACAAGGATTAAAAATACACAAATGTCATAAGTAAATATACAAAACTCATAAATGTAATACCAAATTTCATTAAATATAACATTTTCAGATAAAATACAAAGATTGGAAAGCACAGATGTCACAGAGGCGGCGGCAAAGGAGGTTACGGTGGTGAAACACGCAGAGATTGGTGGTTGTGAGTGAGTGTGATTGAAGGGGAAATGGTGTGGGAGTGGGATGTCATGTCGGTTTTGAGTTAAATGGAAACCACCCGAATGTCTGTTGCGAACCAAATCTAATTGGTACTGACCGAACGTCCGCTGCGAAGTGCGGAGGTATCCCACTAGTTAGTATTATTTGTAACTAATGGATGCTCACGGTTTACGTAATGAGTTTTAGACATTTAGATGATTTTTAAACATAACTAGAGTATTGTCGAATCCTAGAGAAACAAACGACGAGTCCGTTGACAGAGATTCACCTATGTTCGTTTCTTCACCAGAACAAGTCTACAAAAGAGAACATTGTTAGCCTCGTCACGGAGGGCCCGTGGGGATCCGTGACCAAGCTCCGATGTGAGAATAAGTCTCGTGTCTGGATAGAGTATAGTAAATGAGGGTAATTAGTTGGTCGCAATGTTGGTGTAGATCCTAAGATTGAATGTTCAAATTCAATGCTTGTGAGAGTTAATTCTCAGTGTTTATGTTGACCGTGTTTTTGATAACTTACTTTTCCTTAATCATCTCCTTGCTTATAACATGGGGATTAGCTTATCGAGGTGGGCCATCTTCTGTAAAGGACCTTTGGGTTATTCGTCGGACAACATGAATGTCCGGATAACCGCCAGAGATGTTGCCAGTAAGCACAGAGCATAGCTAAACAAACCAAGTACCCGAAATTTCAACACATAGGTATGATGAAAATGTACAAGATGTAGGAAGCAAAAAGCATAGCTGGTTTAGAACCCTAAGTACAACTTTGATTAGAACCCAAGTACAGCTTTGAAGATCTTTTTAACTTCGAGAAATTTAAGCAAGAAGAAGAAAAACTCAAATCAGAGGCAGCAACAACGAAGAAACAACGGGCATGTATGATTGTAGATGACGAAGAATGGGGAGAGAGTGAAGAATAGCAGGTTGACAGGGATGAAATGCCACCCGGTTTCATGGAATGGGGCTTAAAGATGACACAGTGTATGAAGCTGAAGATGGTGAAGAGATCTCACCTGAGCATCCAGACTAGTTTTGACAAGAAAGAGAAAAGATTCCCGACATCTATCAGATCGTCAAGGTTCACAAGACCGAAGCCCTAGATAAAATAATAGGGTGGAAGTATTGCAATTTAAAGGGAATGTTCATTGTCAAAAGAAAAGGTGGAGTGATTCAATACTTTCAAAACGAGCAAGATATGCAATCTCTATCAATTACCTGGGATGCTCGTCAGTTAGGAAAATTGGAGCAGATAAACCCAATAAACAACAGCACCGACACATGCTTTGAGAGACTCCTGATGCGTGAATGCTTAAGAGGTTTTAATGTTTGCAAGCCTCAACGTCCTAGAAGAAGAAGAGTCTCCAAAACCACAATGGACCCAGTTACTGGAAAGGGAAAGGTTACATTGGTAATCTATCCAGCCAAGGTGCTTACCAGAGTAAAGATTCCACCCGAACAACCAGTTGTGTTAACAGAGTTCAAAAAATGGTTTTATGATGGCAAGACTGGAGAAGTCGTGATCAGACTGAATGACAACACTGATATCAGAATTTTCATTTCAGTAGATGTCTTTATGTTCTGCCTATCAGACTTGAACAAAGTGTTCATGAACAAGATCGATGTGGTTGCTAGAAACGAGTATCTAGAAGAAGGAATGCTATTTCAGATGGGTCGTCAAAGGGCCAGAGAAAGGAAGAAGAAAATGTTGGAGATTGTTCACATGATCGAAGAAAGAAAGGAATAAGAAAAAGCTAAGAAACAGAAGGAAGCTGAGCATACAGTTGCTTCATCATCTAACATTCCAGTTAAGAAGTACCTCCAACAGAACCTAAAGTTCAAGAGATCTAAGACCCAGCATCATCGACATGTGAAGTTGTTGAAGAGAATCAAGTACCAAATTGTGAAGTTATTGTTATTCAAACTCCAACAGAGGATGTTGAAAGCTCCTCATAAAACCCTAATGTCCAAGTTCAAGAATGGAGACTCTCATATACGCAACGGTCTATGGGGATATTGTTAGATCAAATGAGATCTAGGACCTTTTGTCAGTCTTTTGATAGTCCAGTGGTATTTTGTAAAGCTGCGCTAATATTTTAATATATTGGCGGCATAATTAACCCGACCTACGTAATTATAATTACTTCGGTCACCCGAAGTATGTATACTATATCCACACATTAGGGTTTCCAAATTTCTTGGACTAGTGTGTGATCTTGGTGAAATACAACTTTTGTGGTTTATTCATGAGTTTAATACGTGTAATCCAGGCTGTTTGGTTGATTCACACTTGGTCTTCAAGTTACTTCCATTTTCATCTTGTTTTCTTTAGTTTCATCATTCAAACACCTAATCTATAGGTGTTTTTGTGATCATTCAATCAAGATCACTGTGATCCGTAGTGTTTGGGATTTACAAAAAGAATGGGTGTCTAAGGTGTACTGATTAGATACATCAAGAAATGTCTATATAAATTGTCATTGAACCAATATATGGGTCACATATGTTGAGTCCTTCTCAGTGTCCAACAGCTCTCATTCCACCTAAACATCACAAGAAGGTATGATTTAGATTTGTTTGATTTGATCATGTAGTGGTATAAATTGCACTTGTTTGACCTAGAATAGTCAAGTTTGTTTATAGGTGGAAGGACCATGAGGAAGAGGAAGAAGACATTTGGAGATGATGAAGTTGAGGCTGTATTTTCATTTAAAGGCTCCAAAAAAAAGACACCACAAAGTGCAACAAATATGAAACATGGGCCATAAGTGTAGAAGTTGTAAGGGTCAAGGTGAGAATGGGAGTTCACAATCTGCTGCAACACAAGAATTACACAATGCAACATAAGGTGCACCAATGCCAAGTCAATATGCATAGTGGTTTTCATGATGGTGTTATGATGTTTGACTAATTATGGTGGAGCTGTATTGATGTTTAACTATTTAAGACAATATTTTTATGTTTTCTTTTTAGAATATGTTTTTATGTATCTTATTATAATGTATTCCTTTGAAAGACTGTTTAACACAATGTTGGATACTTAACACAATGTTAAGCTATTTCTGTTTAAGACTATGTTGTTATGTTTTCTATTAACACATTTGATCAGCCTTCCTGTTTGACACTTGCACCAACCTTTTATGTTTTGACATGTTGTATTGTTGTTTAAGATATTGTTGTTATGTATTCTGTTAACACAATTCAAATGCAACAACCATGTGACAAATATAAACACAAGTAAACAAAGACAAACTTTTCATTTGAAAAGTCAAACATTACAACATTACAACACGCTCAAGCAACTAAAAACCTAAACATTACAAACTTATTTCCAATGACAATCATCAATTGGCCACTCTAAATCAAAATCATGCTCCCCTTGATATGGATTATGGTACTAATCCTCCACCTCTTCTTGTTGAATGTTGTAATCCCATGTTTTTTCCAATACTGATTCAGGGTCATAGTCCAACTCTGGATCTTCAAAGTATTCTCCATTTGACCATTCTAATTCTAGCATAGGTATGAGTTTTTCAATGTCATCATCTTGCACAAGTTTTTTTACAAAGTCAACTTGCACAGATTTTTTTCCAAATTCAGTAACTTGCACAACTTCTTTTTCAATGTCATCAACTTCAGTATGGTTACAACACGGTTACCAAAAGACAATTCACACAAAGACTAGTGAGATGTGAATGAAGATGCCATGTTAAACTAATAAGTAATAATTAGATCCATTAGAGGGTTTAAATGGTAAATTACAAAGATAAATATGAATTACATAAGTCTAGTTAAACAGGTAACCAACAAACAACAACCAATTAATCCCTAACACAATTTTCAATTCCATCACTTCCTTATAGCTTTGGACTTTGCCAATTCGTCTTTCTTGTTGATACTCCTTAACAAAGCAGGGATTACCCTATCATGTCTGGGACAAGTGGGAGTATCAACCCATCATAGCCATCCACAACCGCCCTTTTGTAGTGAAACAAGGTAAATTATGTAAATGAAATTAAACATGTGCAATATGATCATCATTAACATGTACATTGTGCAGACAGATGACACAAACACATAAATAACACTATTTCAATTAACGCAACCTGTAGAACACATCAACAACCTACAATTTAATATGTTCACTCCCACCAGGTTCAATTAAAAAAAGCAGTCAATTAACACAATGTTCAGTCACATAAATCTAAATCTCAACATACTATGTTCAATCGCACACAATAGAAACACTTACGCATCACAAGAATCCTAGTCTTTGAAATTCGATAGTAAGTTCCAGCACCTCAAGATCATATGACATTAGACACTTCATACCTCTATGAGCTCGGTCTGCATAGGATGAAGAAGAATACTAAGCCATTGTTGAACGATTTGATAGATTGGAGTAGAAATCACGAGGACTTGCAAATTGGGGAAGAAATTATGGCAAACTGGCCGTTAATAAGGAAGCATGGGTATAAAAGACAATTCACACAATACAAACGACTAGTTCACAGAGTGATGCAATTTTGTGGGTTTTGAAAAAACCAGGAACTCGATTATTCTTTTTTTAGACTCAAGGACTCAAGTTGTCACTGTCAACTTGCAATATAGACGCAAATTACAATTGGTCTATTATTTATTTTGTAATCTATACATTATAATAAAACAAAATGAACTTTGGTCACTTGGCAGTCACTTAAGCCATTATTTGCCGCATGTCATTGGTACAGACCTTGTTGTTTTTGTTTGAATGGCAAAACAAGAGACTTTACGTAAGCTCTCGTTATAAATGATTTTCCTTCTCTCACACACATTCTTCCCTCATATCGCAGTTTCCTTAAAAATGAATAACTTTCCTATATGATGTTTCAAGTAAAAAACCCTAGATCAATTTTTGTTTTACCTTGTCGATTATGCTTTCAATCAATTTGTCAATGGCTTTTCTTTCATCTATTTGGTGATTCATCTTTCAATCAATACTCGGCGTTGTTACTTTCATCGATTGCTTCTTAATAGTCGGTAATTTTTTTGTCATCTATTCATAGAATTGTTTATTTGTATATGTTAGATGAGATTTGTTTATGTGTTCTTCGATTTCATATACTTGTTGTTGTCTTATGTACAAAATCCCTGTTTTGTTGTTTATTGTAAATATTCTAAACCCTAAGTGTATTTGTTCATGCGTATCAATTCATCCAAAATTGTATACCATAATTGTTATTACTTCTTTTTTTTTATCCAGCGCATGTATTAGGAAAGTTGCAACAAAGTTTTATTTTTGCGTATTTGCATATGTTACAGTGTTGAATGGTCTATATGGAAGTTGTTTTTTTTTTTGTTTGCCAATTTTGAGATTCTATTAACATCTCGATGTGATTCTATCCCAATTAGGTTTTTATATTATAGATTCATGATTCATGGTTTAATTGTTTGATGGAATGCTTTCATGAACGCGTATGATCTTGGTATGCTCATGTGAAGGGTGCTTTCAACATGATGATTTGCTTTAAACCTGTGATGATCGTTGTATTTTGAGGGTAAATCGAAGATCTAGGTAGCATCTTGGCGGGGCAAGATGTAGATAGCATAGTTATGACTGTGCAACAATGTGTTTTATTCTTGATTTCTAGGGCTCCATTTGGAGAAGATGCTGAAGGGAAAACAACATATGTTGCTCGCCCGTAAGTTTCATATGAAAATGGGCATGGTTTCTACAACTGAATAACGATATTAAAGTTATAGTAGGTTTTTATTTATTTATCTATCTATCTGATGTTTTTTACGACCTGTGTATGTTCAGGTACATCCCGATGTTAGATCCAGATTTTAAAGGTTACTTCGATTTGATGATCAACGTATGTCATACCAAGTTGCCAACTTATACTGGTCTAGATTCTTGCTAAATTTTATATTAATGATTATATTACAATTTTTATTCCAGATTTATCCAGAAGGGAAAATGAGCCAACATTTTGATTTAACTTAATCCGGGTAATGTGGTTGAAGTAAAATGGTAAACCATTTATTAAGCTAATATAGAACTTTCTAATTGTCAATGAATTGTGCATTTACTTACAACTAATGGAAAGGATCTTGTGCAGACCCAAAACAACCGGTTCCTGGAATTATCGCGGGCAAGTACATTCGGTTACAGATCATCAGTTAAAATAGGTAGTTATTATTGAAAAAGGGCTTCAATTTGGTGTGTGAATGTTTAGGGTATTGGGATTGGCACAAGAAGTAGGTCCACAACTTGTGTGCATTGGTCGTGGGATTCTAAGAATGTTGGGCCAAAAAGTCAGCTTTCTTCTTATGGCTTTGACCTGATTTTCATTCGTGGCTATGTGTTTCAATAGTACAAAAAAGGGGTAGGGAATGGGTTGTAAAAATATATTGCGATGTGTATCACACCAATTCCTAGTTCCAGCTGGGTGCTACAAATGGGTCACATGGGAAAGAAGACATCTGTCGGTTCATGCGCAACGGGTTGAGGATATCAAGGTGATGACCATATGAGCGACAAAAAGAAACACTATGGTGCAATTGTTCATTTTACTAATGAAACCCACAATATAGATGAACTAACGAATGTACACTTTGTTGAGTTTATATCGGTGAAGTGAAACAGCTGGAGCAAAATGGTGTCAGGTAACCGTTTTTCAATTTATATTTTGAAGAATGGATACGTAGGTTATTTTTAGTGTTTATAATGAAATTTTGAAAAAGGATATATATGAACCTGATTCTAATCAGGATGTGTTGTAACTGACAAGTTGCTGATCAAAAACATATATTGTTCTGAACCTCATAGCTATATTCTTTGACAAGTTGCGGATCGAAAACATAGATATGAAAGAAGTGATTCGCGTCCCGAACTGCAACAATTATGACGGGCACGCAATGGTTAGAGACATATCAATAGATGAACACCATATCATGGTACAAAACCGTTCGATTACGAGATGAACTTGACCACCTCAAGTTTGTGATTAGTCAAGTGTTCACTTTGTTAGCACTTGCATTTATCGGCTGTTGAGGCCTCCGTTGTGTGTTGTCTAGGTTTTTCCTTGCATTCTATATAACTAATACTGCCGCAAAGATGCATGATTGGAGGATGGGTCATTCTGGTAGATTTCTAGAAGATGCAAAATTGGAGGCCTCGGGTTGGAAAACTAGAATAAGTTCAGTCGGATGGATTTTGGTTAGGCTGTTGTTGGTTGTTGTTTTGCGTCTCTTTTGTTGTTGGTGGCCCTTTCTTTGCTTTTGGGTTACTGTATTTGTAACGCTCCACATTTTCGTACTTCCTTATTTAGAAAGTATATTCGTACTTCTATTTTTTGGAAACCTGTAACCGTATCGTATTCGTATTTCATTTCCAACCTTGTAATTTGAGACTTCGATCATAATGGAAATTCGCTTTTATACTTATACATGTTATACTCGTGTTATACGCAAGCAAACATTGAATACACATTTACATGTAAACCGAGAGTTATTATATACTTGAATTATCATTTATACGTTGCATGATACTTACACGACACTTACAAACACGTCTCATATCCTAAAACCAGTAAAACATGAACTTTGGGCACACAATTGTTGATGCATACATCTGTTGCCTCATCGAATCGTATCAAGTCTGTAATAGGGATTTACACGTTAGAATTATATTAATATGTTGATAATTCACCTTCGTACGAGGGTACATGTTCGTACGAAGGTAGATAAAGTTACTTCGTACGTAGGTAACTTGATTAGTCAATACGAAGGTAACATCAGTAGTCTGCACAAAGGTATGCGTAGTGTTGGAACTTTTGAGATCGTTGATACTTGACTAAACTAGGTTTTGGACAGTTTTGTGTTAGTTCAATATGCTTTTGATAGTGTAGGGGTGAAATTGTAATTTTGGGAAACATTTGTATTGGTAGCGTAATTAATGACCTGGCGTATTTAATAAATACGCCAGGTAGGCAGACCTATCTATATGTTGCTTAATGAAACCCTAGCTCCAAGGTTCTTGGACTAGCATTTTGGTGATTTCTTGTGTTGTGATTCTTGTGTCTGATCTTGTGCCTAATCCGTATATCCAAGTGCTTAAATCGTTTTACAAATTGGGATTCAACATACAACACTTGTAGTTTCTACCAAAACAAGAATATTCATCTTCTACCTTGATTTGTCTTATCTTTATGCATACAAACACCTAATCTATTGGTGTTTGTGTGTTTACAATCAAACCACTTTGATCAGTAGTTGATTTGGGACTCACGATTTAGTATCAGAGCCTTTGTGCTCTTGATTGTTTGATTTTTGTTGAGATTTTTCAAGATTTGAAGGTTTTTCAAAGGTTTTTTAAAGGTTTTTCAAAGGTTTTTCAAAGTTTCAAGGTTTTTTAAATTTTTGGACTTAAAATGGCTTGATTTAGTTTGTTTAATCGATGTGTTTTTGTTAATCAGTGTTTAGATAAACTTTTGGGTCATTTTGGTACAAAGAATCATGGATTTTGAGTCGTTTTTGGGTGATTAGAGGGTTTTTGTTCATGTTAAAACCCAACTGGGCGTAGTTATTTTGAATCCAGCGTAGATATATATTTGAAGATAGCGTAGATATCTTTGAAGACAGCGTAGTTGTCTTTGAAGATCGCGTAATTGACAAATACGCCGGATATACACCAGCTTATTTGTTGATTCCCTGCGAAATAGTGTCAGCGTAGTTATATCGAAGGCGACTTCGAAGTCAGTGATAACAATCCTCAGCGATCTTATCATGGTGATCAGCGAACTTAACATAGCTTTTGTTTGTGTTGTGTTTTCTAGCAGATTTAGCTTTTACGCCGGCACAGGTCTTGGAACATCAGCGCATTTGTCATCTTCAGCGAAATTATCCTGCGAACTTAATAAGTCTGACCAGCGTATTTGCACCAACGTAATTAACAATCAGAACAAGAACCTAAAATTAACCATCAATCAAAATGTCTCTAAGTCAATTGAACACTGTTGCACAAGCCGAACTTGAAACTGGAATTGCTACTAGACCTCCTAAGTTGAAAGGATCTGAGAACTTTAGCAGCTGGAAGAACCGTATCAAAGCATTCTCTTAGTATACCGACTATACTTAATGGATATCAGTCACTGTTGGACCCCGTGTCCCAGTTATCATTGAAGACGATGTTCGTGTTGTCAATGAAGATCCTACTACTTTCACTGAAGAAGACAAGGCTCTGATTCAGCGTGATCGCCGTGCTCATGCTGCACTAACCATGGCCCTGAACAAGGATGACAACAATTTGTTCGAAGAATAAACGTCGGCACATGATCTGTGGTTGGCTCTCATTGAGCACTATGAGGGAAACCAAGAGTTAATGGATAACAAAAGAGACATGGTTTAAAAGGGATATGATATGTTTGAAGCATTCAAGGTGAAAGCTTATCTGATCACATTAGCAGATTTCTAAATGTGCTGACTAAGATGAAGAAAGTTGGTAACCCAGTTGCCAACTATGCCTCTATTAAGAAACTGTTGGACTCACTTCCAAAAGAATGGAGCCTGCAATGCATGATGATCAAGAGAAGCTTTCTATGCAGTACCACACCCGTCACTCTGTCTGACCTAATTAACACTCTGAAGGCTTTTGAAATGGATGTTTCAAAAGAGAAATGAATCAAACTGAACAAAAATCTGCACAGTCAGCTGTTGTTATCATGCCCAAGAACATGGCTTTTCTCGCACCAACAAGCTCAGGAGGATCAAGTTCTCAAAGTGCATCCTAAAACAATGCTTCCGCAAACTCTGCTACATCTTCACAACCGAATATGAAATCTACTGTTGTCGCGGATGCTCAAGCACTCAAAATATCCACTGAACATGTTGCTTTGTTCAATACCTTCTTAAGCAGTTATGAAGCACTTATGTCCGAAGAGTTGAAACGGGATTACTTTACTGCTGAAGATATGTATCAGGTGGATCCTGATGACATGGAAGAGATGGACTTGAAATGACAGATGGCTATGATCACTCTTCGTTTGAAAAAGTTCCAAGACAGGACAGGGAAGAGATTATCTCTCGGTAAAGCTGGTTTTGATAAGTCAAAGCTATGTTGCTACAACTGCAAAGACCTTGGTCATTTCAAGAGGGAGTGTCCTTTGCTGAAGAAAGAAAATGCTGAAATTTCTCCTGTCAGAAGGCCAATTGCCATAGAGGGAAACACAAATGCTACTGATAATACTCCAAAGGCACTAGTGGTTGAAGATTATGTAATCCTTGTGCCAAAATTTCGGGCTTTCAAAAACTTTTTCTTTGAAGACATTAGGATAATTGATACTTAAACGCAACTCGTTTAATGTAACATACACACCGGGACGAGGACATAAGCTTAACATACCTTAAATACCCTTTACATAACTTAGAAATAAGATTTGAGGGCTTCGGTATGGCAAAAACACGATATTGTAACTCCAGGGACTATTTTGCAAAATCAGCGAAAGTACGCTGATTCATGTATTTCTTAATACGGAACACGTATGTACATCCAAAAATTTTTGCCATCATTAAATCTTGCATTTTAATGGTTGGAATGTAAAAATATCATTCGTTACGCAATGACAGTCGTTTTCACATTAATTAAGGCATTCGTCGTAATTAAGCAAAACGCGTAACTGTACAACCGAACGAACTGACATCCGAAATATTTTTGGACATATTTCAAGTTCCTTATGCTTATTCAACCTTATAAAGCTTATAAATTAGGTTGACGGGTGTTAGAAATGACGAAACGCGACAAAACAAATCTAGGGGCCAAAACTGCCATTTTTTGGAAACTTCAGCCCCTACAAGGCCTTACGGACCATAAGGCAAAACCCCATACGGTCCATAAGGGGTGCCAGTAATATAATTATGCTTGGCCTACAAGTTCTGCCATGTTATGCCACCTTTTGACACCTAGCTCGATATTTGCCACACTCCCTCTGCTTCTAACACATCATTAGGCACTTGTAATCATCCTAGAATATGTTCTAAAACTTATCATGATCCTATGATCAATCTTCAACTATAAATAGCCACCATTGTTCATGCTTTTAGCTTGCTCAATTCTTTCTTTTCTCTAAATCTGCTCTAAGCTGAGTTTGCTTCCCTTTGGAGGCCTCCTACCTGAGCTCTTGAGAGTACTACAACACAAGTAAGTGCTCTCTTCTAGTCTTGTTAATTTCTTTTAGCTATTTGAGCTAAAAGTCAAACAATTTGACTTTCTGTTTGACTTTCGGTTCTGACCATTTTTTGTCAAAGCAAAGTTCAGTTGAACTTTGCAACGTGATCGTAATCATGATGGTTATGATCCATAGCGATCATACCTACTAATTATTACGTTTACTAGTCATAGTGACGAATCAAAGTTTCGGTCAAAAATGTGCATTTTGTGCATTTTACGACGGAACTATTTTCGGGTATCAAAACACCAAGTTTTGATACCAAAACATTTTTATAACTTAGTTAGACATGTTTCGGCATGTCTAACTCGTCACTTTTAGTTTAGTGCTTGTCTAGGGTCGTAAGTCGAGCGGTCTTGACCACCGCTTTGACTTTCGAATCCGACCCGTTTAGTCGATCTTAGGATCCGACCAAACACATATTAGTAACCATAGTTATATAGGGAATAACCCTCTGAGGTTATACCTTATGGTCACGTCGTTTGGTTAGTGTTATGATTAGTTACTTATTATGCCTTCATTAAAGACCAAAATGCCCTTTTTGCGTATAAATCCATCTTAAGCATATGAAACCAACTTTTTGACATACAAATTGATGTTGCAACTTTATTAAACTTGTTTTGGCATATAAGACTTATCATAGTACTAGTTTGACCATCCGAACGTGTTTTTACGTAAATGACACGTTAAAGTAGCTGAAACTACCTTAACGGGTCATAAAGGGTCAAAAGCACTTAGGATTCATTCCAAATCAGAATGTTAAGTTTAGTAAACCATTTCATATGAGTTCCAACACTCGTTTGGTTTATAAAACTCCATTCTATCTGATCTCTTGTTTTCAAGTTTCGACACTAATACATAGTATCCGATACACTAGGAACCACTTCAACATTTAAACTCTTGATCCTTTGAGGTTTGTTATATCATTTGAACAAGACTTATACGCAATCCCATGTGAGTACATAGCTCCCCTCTTTTACGTTTTTCAAATGTTTTGGGGTGATTCATATGTGTAACCGAATTTTCTCAAATGTATGGCATGTATGTGTTTACTAAGTACTTTTTGTGTGTTATTTCCTATTATGCAAAAACGACGATTGATGAAACGAACTAAATCCTTGTAGGATCTTTATATCTTCATAGTTAGATTCTTTTAGGATATCTGAAGTACAGTCTTAAATCTTCCTATCTTCATAGTGAGATTTCTAAGAAGTGCTTTACAAGACAATGGGTATTGTTTATGTATAGAGATTGTTGGTGATTTAGATAAAGAAACTAGAGTAATACAATAAGAACATAGTGGATATGCCGCTGGTATTTCCTATATATAAGTGTGCTTATTGTATTACCCTTCGTAGCCTTATCCGAATCACCATCAGGATTTAAGATTTTGTGATTCAAGTGACAAGTCAAGTGAGTAAACTAAATCCATAAGAATCTATCTATCTTTGTAGATTGATTCTTGTAGGATGTTTAAAGTACTAAATTGTAGTCCTTTATTTGGGATTCTTGTGTACTTTAATGCGTATGAGACAAGACAATGTGACAAGACAAGTGATTAAACTAAATCCATAAATATCTATCTGTCTTTATAGATTGATTCTTGTAAGATGTTTGAAGTACTAAATTGATGTCCTTATCGGATTCTTGTGTACTTTAGTGTGTATGAGACAAGACAATGTGACAAGACAAGTGACTAAACTAAATCCGTAAAGTATCTATCTATCTATCTTTATAGATTGATTCTTGTAGGATGTTTGAAATACTAAATTGATGTCCTTATCGGATTCTTGTGTACTTTAATGCGTATGAGACAAGACAATGTGACAAGACAAGTGACTAAAATAAATCCGTAAAGTATGTATCTATCTTTATAGATTGATTCTTGTAGGATGTTTGAAGTACTAAATTGATGTCCTTATCGGATTCTTGTGTACTTTAATGCGTATGAGACAAGACAATGTGACAAGACAAGTGACTAAACTAAATCTGTAAAGTATCTATCTATCTTTATAGATTGATTCTTGTAGGATGTTTGAAGTACTAAATTGATGTCCTTATCGGATTCTTGTGTACTTTAATGCGTATGAGACAAGACAATGTGATAAGACAAGTGACTAAACTAAATCCGTAAAGTATTTATAGATTGATTCTTGTAGGATGTTTGAAGTACTAAATTGATGTCCTCATCGGAGTCTTTGTGTACTTTAATGCGTATGTGAAAAGACGATGTGACAAGACGATGATTATGTGGTTATTGTGATTAGTTGTGATTTAGATAACGAAACGAGTGTAATACCATAAGAACATGGTGAATACGCCGCTGGTACTTCCTATATATAAGTGTTCTTATTGTAATACCCTTGTAGCGTTATCCGAATCACATTAGGATTTTGTGTTCGATTGTTTCAAAGTACAATTATCCAAATCCTTGTAGAACTCTTTCATATTTTATATGTTAGATTCTTAGAAGGATACCCAAAGTACTATTATAAATCCTTGATTGGATTTCTGATAGTACACATACAAATTTATGACCGATTTCAATATTGTTGTTATTAATCTTTGATTGAATTTCTAATAACATACTCACAAGTTTTATGACCGAATTCAAGGCGATTACAATGAACAAAGTAGAATTTTCAATGGCATAAAAATTACTTAGTATTAATCATGTTGCCATATACAAAACTATTTTGTCACAAGTTTCATAATGAAGTTAATGTATTGCAATACTAATCTTTTTGCCATTTCTTTGGCTTCAAAGAGTCCATTTTAAATAGACGACTCTGGTAGTTTTCGAAGTATTTCAACACAAATCTTTTTGCCATTAACTTGACCATAAAAACTATGTACTCGCCAGCAATGTTTATTGATGTCTCTTTTTCGCATATGTTGCAGGTTTCGATTACTCAAGCATGCAACACATAGGAACACATCCGAGCTTTAGACTACTTTTAAAAAAAAAGACAATTACTGTAGTCGACCCTTTTCTTGATCTTCAACCTTCAAACTCGAACCAATTCACTTTCACCTCCGAGAATTCTCCTTTTATCCCCTTCTGATGTCGTCTGATGTTGTTCTCCTCCGACGTCCTTCACCAAAAAAACAATTGCGATCTCTATCTCTATTAATAATCCATCTTGTGTCCTCATTGAGGTGGACTACAATTAATTGACAAACTGGGCCCTTATGCGAATTGATAGAGTTAAATAATCGGGCCAAATCATTAAGTGCCCAGAAGCCCAAAACACAAAGAGTATTGCTCAACTCGGTCAACAAGAAAAGGACCTCTCTTTATTTTGTTTTGCCGTCCAAGTCCTCCTTCCAGAAGAATTAATTGTGTTTTGAATCAAATCCATCTTCACATATAATTCTTTTTTTTTCCACCTCAGTCAACATATGTATTTCCTTAGGTCAACCTTTAGAACTCAGTCAACAGGAGAAACACAATTCACAATTCACGTGTATTTCTATCTTTTGTCATTTAGTGGTTAATTAATTCAACTTTCAGTACAAGGCGAATTTAGTCCCTCATCTTTTAACAGTTATTTTTCTTGAACTTTTAACTTATTGCAGTTTGGTCCTTTGAGCTTATAATATAGAGATAGTAGCCTCGGCCCACTCAAGAAAAATAGCGACAATTTTACTTCGGTCACTGGCGCCCTACTCTGCCCAACTGGCTGGTTATTTCCTCATTACTCGTTTTCTCTTCATTTGCACCAGGACCTGGCAAAACACAAAAGAATATAATATACACTAAAAACTAAATAAAACCTATATAAAAATTATACACTTTACACGAGACAAATATGTGTATTTTAACCCACATCAATTACATGTATTCATTGTGTTGTAAAACAATATCTAACAATAATGAAACACTTTAGTTCCAGTAGTTGTGAGCAATTTGTAACGTGACTCCCCGATATTTCCGACGCGTCCATGTTGTATTACGCGATTGGGGTGTTACAGATTGGTATCAGAGCACTGATTATAGGGAATTAGATTATTACAATGCCTTTAACCTAGTCTATAACCTTCCTAGGGACCCGAACATGAGTAGACTTAGGATCTCTATCCTAATCCTCATCCTTACTCGTGCTACAACTACTCTATGATTTACAAATCATCTAACCTTAGATGATTTATCCTAAATCCTTAGGCTTTATGCCTTAAAGTATTCCTCAAAAATATTTTTTTTCAAAACATTTTCATTGGAATACTTCTCAAAATGTTTTTCTCAAACGCTCTCAACAAAATGTTTCTCAACCTATTTATCTCAAACATTTTATCAAAAGGTTTCTCGAAATGCTTTCTCAAAAGTTTTCGTCTAAATGTTTCTCGACTTGTTTATCTCAAACATTTTATCAAAAGATTTCTCAAAATGTTTTACTCTCAAACATTTTCATCGAAATCTTGGGTTTTAATAATGTGAACACATGAAATCTGGAAGGGTGAATGCCTGTACCCTGAGTTTTCTGTGTAAGGCTAGAGTGTTCGTACAAATCCGCATTATCGGACCAGTCACTCTTACCTGGGAACTCTTAGGGTGAGTGTTCACTTATAGGCTAAAGCATGTCTTCTCGAAACATTATGAAAACCCATCTATCTAAAACAGTCGAACAATTTCTAAACACTGCAACCTTGTGACACTATTCCATCATGTTACATTCGGTAATATGATACGATTATGTTCCACACATTTGAAACAAATTCCATTTCATTCCATAACACTTTATAATCCTACTTCATTTACAATTACTATCTTTCAAATTTTTAAAATTTTTATCATTTGGATTTGGATGAGAAATTCCGAATTTTATTCACAAAAACTTCTTTATTTGAAAGATTCTGTTAAAAAGATATTTTTATCTTAAAATTAATAAAATTTTAAAAGATAAAGAATTTTAACACAAACCATTAACTTGATTTGTATTTTTTCATCCAAAAATATAACAAAAGTTTATTTTCAAGTAGTTCTTATTTCAAAACAAAATTCACAATACTATTTTTCCTAAAAACAAGAACAAGATTCTTTGAACATATACCAAGTTAAGATTTCAAATTCATTATGAGGTTTTAAATTTATAACAATTCTATGAGATTTCACTTATTTTTGATTTCATTATAGCTACTTCTCCAAGATGCCTCCTCACCGTGACGTCACTTGGAACGCTGAAATGGCAGCAATGATCGCTCAGCATCTAGCTACTGTACTCCCAGACATTGTGAGCCAGATTAATCAAAACTACAACAATAACAACAACAACATTATTCCTACTCCATGTAACTACAAACAATTCAACTCAGCTAAACCACTCGAGTTTAATGGGTCTGATGGAGCAACTGGGCTCCTACAACGGTTTGAGAGTATAGAAAGCACATTTCGCCATGTTCATTGTTCTAATGAACGCAAAGTAGAGTTCGCCTCGATTGTTTTCCAAAAGAGAGCACTCACTTGGTGGAATGGGGTCATGAGAGATAGAGGTGCAGAAGTAGCTATGGACAAACGTGGGAAGAATTCAGGAATCTTATGATGAAAGAATTTTGTCCACAAAGAGAAATAAGGGCACTTGAAACTGAATTTTATTACCTAAAACAAGATAGTGGTGAAAACCGTGCTTACACGGATTAGTTTGAAGAGTTGAGCCTACTCTGCCCCCCTATGGTCACACCTTTAGATCGGGCCATTGAGAAATACATTGATAGCCTACCTGATCCAGTCCAAGATATTGTCACTGGCAGCAAACCTGCAACGCTTAGGGAGGCTAAGGAATTAGCCGCTACACTAACTGACTCCCAAGTTAGAAAGGGAAACTATTTCGAAAGGGAAACAAGAAACGAACTACACAAGAGAAACTAAATGCAACAAAGGGTGAACCTCCAAAAAATTCTAAGAAGCGTAAGACTTCTAAGAATTTTACGATTGCTACACCAGTCCCACTTAACTCAATACCATTAGGGGGTCTTATCATGGGAAACATCCTCGGTGCAATCATTGCAACTATCACCACCCAACAAATTCTCCATGCCGCCAGTGTACAATCTGTGGTCTTTTTGGGCATCTAGCTGCGACCTACTGTTGGGAATCAGTGTATCAAAATAGTAGCGGAAGCGGTTTATATAATTAACCAAAAGCCGATTATATATTTTTGATTTATTAATCCGATTAGTAAATATTCCCAATCAGGATCAAGGTTATACGCGTATAAACAAATAAAATAATAAACAACCATAGAGGGTTTTAGTAATCAACCTTTGACGACTACACCAGGATCGTAACACGCGGGTTACAACGAATCCTCGCTAGTAGGAAGTTCACAACCGAGCACAAGATACCCAAAGGTAGAACCGGCCAAGAAGAAGGCGGCGACGGCGGCTAAACTTGAGAGGGAAGCTAGGGTTTTGTGTTTTATAAAAGTGTATCTAGGGTTTGCACCTTAAGCATCCTTTTATAGAACTCAATCTTCCATAAAAGCCTTTTAAGATTATACAATTATAATCCTCTTAATAATAATAATCTAATTAATATTAAGTCCATCGGGTTTAAACTATTATTATTTCACAAATAATAATCCACCTACTCGTGAACATATACGATTCGCGTACCAACGTGTAACTCTTCGGATCATACCGAGTTAGTCACGTTGACTTTAATTACGGTCGGACATACATATCTCCAACACCTACTGTATCCAAAACCAAGCTGCCCCTACTCAAGCACGCCCTCGCTATCCAGCTGGAGCATGTTTTAATTGCGGTGATTTAAATCATTTCAAGTGAAACTGCCCTAAGCTTGCTAATGCTAACAGACGAATGTACAATGTCAATGAGGTTCAAGCTGATGATCAAGCTCTCATGATCATTTGAACCTTTACGTTTTCTTTTTGTTATCCAAGAACTATGAACAATATTTCAATAAAATTTGTAATGACAATATAAATTTCAAGAACTTTTTTTCTTCATTTTTGTTATTCATATTCCATTTACAAATTCAAATGTGATTACACTTTGTGTAATATACAACTACATACCAACTTCAAGGATTCTGTTCTTTATTGTTAGGAACTAAGTCTCGCAAGAATAGCATATTGTGATTTGCACACTAGTGCATTCATACAATCGCTGCAAAACAAAAACTACAAATACTATGTGCCTATTACTACTTCTTTTGTTTTCATGTCATTTACATACCTGGTTTATTAATCTATTATGTATAGTACATGATTACAAATACAATATTGCTTAGTATGTTGACTTAGCATACCTAGCACATGATTTCAAAACATTTTTCACGACACACTTACCTTGTTTGTGACATTCCATTCTTAGTATATGATGCACGCTATCTGTATGGCTAGTGTGAAACATATATTAATATTTGTACTAGAATGAAATACCTGCTACTGATTTTTTCGGATGCAAAATAAGTAGTGCTAACATTTCTAGTATGAAACACGTTCGATTCAATAGATTTTGTGTTATGACGATGTTTGTATGATTTAGATGTTACTTCGACCTTATTATTTGTTACCTTCACTTAACAAGAGGAGCTATGTGGACCATGTGACGAAACGAGTAATTATGGGTCACTTAATTACAAGGTTCAACATATGAGAATCATAGTAAACCTTGTTAAGATGGTGGCATAAAATCTAGAGTGATTAGGTAATAGGAAGGGTATGATGCAATAAGACCACAGTGGATACGCCGCTGGTACTTCCTATATATAAGTGTTCTTGTTGTGTTATTCTTCGGAACGTTACTAGGGTCACTTGAAGGTTTTATGTTATCTTGGACCATTATGTGATTATATGTTATCTGTTTATTGAATGCACTGGACGAGACGAGTACATTCATTAACTCTTTTCGAGCCGACCAGGAGTATATTATGGTGTTAAAGGTGACGACCTTGATGCCATAGGTATGTTGACCCGTCTCCTATGCATGAGATGCTCATGGTACATGGGATGTACCTCGCGGGACGTTAGAAACCATGTACGTATGGCCAGGCTTGAATGTACACCCTTTGTTTGCTATGGATTTACACTAAACGCCTAAGTATAACATAGTGCCATACAAAACAATTTTTATACACTCGACGATGCTTTATAGATTAAAAAGTTCTAAAGGTTTGTATACCTTGAAGATACTTTGAATATCTTTGTTCACACTTTGAATCCCCCAAACATTCCCAACCCAAATGATGCTACACATCTTTGAAATCTCAAGCTTTGTTTCAATTATTCTAAACACACTCTACGGTCTCCTTCGAATGAATTTCGGGACGAAATTTCCTAAAGTAGGGGAGACTGTAATCCTTGTGCCAAAATTTCGGGATTTCAAAAACTTTTTCTTTGAAGGCATTCCGATAACTGATACTTAAACGCAACCCGTTTAACGTAACATATGCACTGGGATGAGGACATAAACTTAACATACCTTAAACACCCTTTACATAATTTAAAAATAAGTTTTGAGGGCTTCGGTATGGCAAAAACACGCAAGTGTAACTCCAGGGACTATTTTGCAAAATCAGCGAAAGTATGTCGATTCACGTATTTCTTAATACAAAACACGTACGTACATCCAATTTTTTGCCATCATTAAAGTCTTTCATTTTAATGATTGGAATGCAAATATATCATTCGTTACACAATTACGGTCGTTTTCGCATTAATTAAGGCATTCATCGTAATTAAGCGAAACACGTAACCGTATAACCGAACAAACCGACATCCAAAATATTTTTGGACATATTTCAAGTTCCTTATGCTTATTCAACCTTATAAAGCTTATAAATTAGGTTGACGGGTGTTAGAAATGACGAAACGCGACAAAACAAGTCTAGGGGCCAAAACTGCCATTTTTTGGAAACTTCAGTCCCTACAAGGCCTTACGGACCATAAGGCAAAACCCCATACGGTCCATAAGGGGTGCCCAGTAATATAATTATGCTTGGCCTACAAGTTCTACCATGTTATGCCACCTTTTGACACCTAGCTCGATATTTGCCACACTCCCTCTGCTTCTAACACATCATTAGGCACTTGTAATCATCCTAGAACATGTTCTAAAACTTATCATGATCCTATGATCAATCTTCAACTATTAATAGCCACCATTTTTCATGCTTTTAACTTGCTCAATTCTTTCTTTTCTCTAAATCTGCTTTAAGCGGAGTTTGCTTCCCTTTGGAGGCCTCCTACCTGAGCTCTTGAGAGTACTACAACACAAGTAAGTGCTCTCTTCTAGTCTTGTTAATTTCTTTTAGCTATTTGAGCTAAAAGTCAAACAATTTGACTTTCTGTTTGACTTTCGATTCTGCCTATTTTTGGTCAAATCAAAGTTAATCACAATGGTTTTGATCCATAGCGCTCATGCCTACTGATTACCACGTTTGCTAGTCATAGTGACGAGTCAAAGTTTCGATCAAAAATGCGCATTTTGTGCATTTTACGACGAAACTATTTTCGGATATCAAAACACCAAATTTTGATAACAAAATATTTTTATAACTCAGTTAGACATGTTTTGACATGTCTAACTCGTCACTTTTAGTTTAGCGCTTGTTTAGGGTCGTAAGTCGAGGGGTCTTGACCACCGCTTTGACTTTCGAATCCGACCCGTTTGGTCGATCTTAGGATCCGACCAAACACATATTAGTAACCATAGTTATATAGGGATTAACCCTCTAGGGTTATACCTTATGGTCACGTCGTTTGGTTAATGTTATGATAAGTTGCGTATTATGCCTTCATAAAAGACCAAAATGCCCTTTTTGCGCATAAATCCATCTTAAGCATATGAAACCAAATTTTTGACATACAAAATGATGTTTCAACTTTATTAAACTTGTTTTGGCATATAAGACCTATCATAGTACTAGTTTGACCATCCGAATGCGTTTTTACGCAAATGACACGTCAAAGTAGCGGCAACTACCTTAATGTGTTATAATGGGTCAAAAGCACTTAGGATTCATTCCAAATCAGAATGTTAAGTTTAGTAAAACTTCATTCTATCCGATCTCTTGTTTTCAAGTTTCGACACTAATACATAGTATCCGATACATTAGGAACCACTTCAACATTTAAACTCTTGATCTTTTGAGCTTTGTTATATCATTTGAACAAGACTTATACACAATCCCCTGTGAGTACATAGCTCCCATCTTTTACGTTTTTCAAATGTTTTGGGGTGATTCACATGTGTAACCGAATTTTCTCAAATGTATGGCATATATGTGTTTACTAAGTACTTTTTGTATGTTATTTCCTATTATGCAAAAACGATGATTGATGACACGAACCAAATCCTTGTAGGATCTTTCTATCTTCATAGTCAGATTCTTGTAGGATATCTGAAGTATAGTCTTAAATCTTCCAATCTTCATAGTGAGATTTCTAAGAAGTGTTTTACAAGACAATGGGTATTGTTTATGTGTAGAGATTGTTGGTGATTTAGATAACGAAACTAAAGTAATACAATAAGAACATTGTTGGTCTCAGATTTATAAAAAAGGTTTCTTTAATTTCAATATGGCAAGTGATTTCAACAATAGTGAAAATATTGTGCGGAACTAGAAATCAAACTTTCAGAAAACAAAAGACACCAAGTACAGAATTTTCATGTTTATATCACTTTGAATAAACAAAAAGGTTGTTTTACAATATGATTTTTTGCTATTGGAAAACGAATTTTGCGATGAAAGAGGTGAGAGTGATGTAGGATGTATTAAATGCTATGCACACTCTTGTGTCCTTCATCATTGGTGCTCCTACTTATAGAAGTCTTGGGGTGAATAAACTAATAGTTTATTCTTCCACTTGCGTCTGTATGTATAATTTCCCTTGAGTGTTTGTCAATGAATTCTGCATGGGTCAACTTGTAACGTTCAAAAATAGCAGAGGCAAGTAGATATGCAAGTTGATATGATGTTGACTCATCAGAATTTCTGATGTTTGTTCTTCCAGAATTTCTGGTCATTACTGCTTATATCAGAAACTGATGATTCTTCATCAGAAATACTATGTCTTCCATCAGAAATGCTTTCTTTGATGATACTTTTCTTCGTGCAGATCTTGGTCTTCAGATTTCTTCTGTTTCAGATGACTTTCTTTCTGCATAACTATATTTTTCTTCAATACTTACAGTTTTAGGTTCCTAACAATTTCCCCCTAAGTATTGTAAGAAAAATAACAATCCAAATAAGAAAACATACTGAAAATGTACTTAGCAATACAACTGGAAATAAATAGTGTTTTTCAACAGAATTTAAGTAAACTAGGTTTTAGTGATCTTCAATGCACTTTTGTAGAGATCTCCTTTCTTCAGCTTCTTCTTGTGATCTATCATCTTGTTGCAGGTTCTTATCATTTCTTTGTACCATTCTCTTGCAGTTGTCCATTCTGTTATAAGTTCATCAATTTCCTTTCTCTGTTTTTCCTTGTTCAAACCTTTGGCTTCAAGTTGTGCTTGCTTGATGTTCATGCATTCTTGAATATACTTGAGAGTTTGGTTTGAATACTTATAAATTTCATGAACTCTGAATAGAGCTTTCTGTTCTAGTTGATCCCTGAATGCTACTGAGAGTGTGGGTTCTTCAAGAATCATACCTGTTCTAGTTCCTTTTTCAAGATGAGCAGGTATGGAAGTATCAGGTGGTGAGACTTGTACTTTGTTGTTTGTAAGATGATCAAATGTGATGCATAGATCAAAATAAGCAAGTGCTGCTCTGGTGTACATTTTAATTGCCACTTTTTGTATGTTATCCAGCCCTCTTCCGATTTCTTGTGTTTTTCCCTTTTCTTGATCAAGCAGTTGTTTGATTCTTGCAATATTCAATGGATGGAGTCCTTGTAGATCACTATCTAGTACCTGTTCTTCACTTGAGTCCTTCCTTGCCCAATGATACCTGTTTTGTTTATAAGCTCCTAAAATCTGATCATTTTCACTCTTTGTCTTGATGCTTATAAACCTTGTGATAGGATTGTTCAATGGTTTGTGGAGACATCTTCCTCTACTGATTATTGCTTCTCTGATGTTTCTGCTTATTGGACTGAGTGGTCTTTCATGCTTGTCAGATGTGTCATCCCAATAGTAGTGCTGTAGATTGAATTCTGGAAACATCATTGAATCTTGATCTATTTCCTGTATGAAGCATTCAATCAGTTCTCCATCTGGACCTTTTCTAATGCTAGGTTTTGGCTTTTTTGATGATGTGGCTGAGCTTTCCCATTTTCTTTTTGTTGATTCATTTAGATTTTGATTGAAGATGGTTTCTCCTGATGATGCAGGTCTTTGTGGGAGTCTTGATGATTCTCTTAACTTCTGTATCTGAGGAGGAATTACAGCAAACCTCTTGATTACTTCTTCTTTTGATAGTTCTGGTGGCGGTCCCATGATGGTAAGAAGTGGTTTGTCTTAGAGACTTTCAACAGAGATTTTTCTTGGTGGAACTTCTCGTGCTTCATTTCTTTCTGATTGGTGTTCCTGAGTGCTGTCAGGTGTGTATGCTGTTTCTGAAGTAATATGAGGAATTGTCTTGCTGGAGCTAGCAATCCTTGCCATGTCTTGTTGGAGATTTATCACAACATTCTCTATTTTCTTCATATTTTTCTTTTCTTCTTCATGCACCAAACTGAATTCCTTTTGAGCTTCCCCTTTAAAAGATTTCCATTCATCTTCAAGCTTGTTTAGAGCATCCATCATGCTGTTGTTTGTTGCCTTGAGTAGCTCAAATTCTTCTTTTAAGGAACCAGAGGATGATGATTCTCTGCTTTCAACAAATTTCTTGATTGCATTTACTTCATTGACCAGTTTGTTGATTTATGCCTCCATCTTGCTACTATCTTTCCTTTATAGTCTCTCCAGAATCTTTGCATTGTTCACTGATTGATTTCTGATCACTTCAACTTTTTCTGATATTGCTTTGATATCAGATCTTTGTTCTTCCAGTTCTTTCAGTATCCGATCTAGCTTTTCTTCTGTTGAAGACTTGGTGCATGCTTTGACAACATTTTCCAAAATTTGGATGTCTTCTTGTGAGATTGGTTTCTGATGAGTGGGTAAGAGTGTTGGAATAACAGATGTTCCTTCTAACTGACCAGCAGAGGACATACCTTCTGCAGTTGTTAAAGGGTCAAGTTGAGCACTCAGCTTAGCTTGAATTCCTTTACTAGTTGTTTGAAACAAATTCAAATCTGGATTTTCCTCACTTCCTTGAAACATTGCAGTGAATGGTTCTTGGTGAGTTGTTGAGAAATGCATCTTTCTCATGTCCAGGTTTCCTTGATCAACTAAGTGACCTCCACCTGTTGCTGTACCAACTTCCTCCTCATTATATGATTCAGAAGATGGACCAATAGAACTGCTAACTACCGTATTTTGCAGTTTTCTAGCTTTTAATCTATAGTCACCACACACAGAATTACCAGAATCTGAATCATTTTTAGTTTCAGCAGTGTAAACAGAATGATGAGTTTGTTCACCTGTAAAAGTAGGGCATTGTTCAATCTGGTGAAGATTTTCTGATGGATTGTTCATCAGAATTCTCTGTATCTTCTATCTCTTGAGCTGTTGACTCATCATCTTCATCAACTGGTGAGATGCTATCATGGGCTTCTAGTTGGTTCATCTTTTCTTGTCTGATAAGCTCATACCTCTGTTTATATGGTGAATTTTCTGAAAGCATGCTGATAAGGTATTCTGACAGTTGTGGATAATCTCTGATTGATTTCCAAGCTCCTTTGGCATTCCAGGGCTTCATGACAGATGTTTTCCAGACATTTTCTGATGCAGGTAGTTCCATTTCTGCTTCTTCAAACCTTTGTGCAATCTGAATTGACCAGAATTTGGGAAAGGGTAGGTGGGATGGACTTCTTTTGTTGTGTGCAATCATAAAATTTCTCATCAAGTGAAATATTTCTGTGGCATAATCAATTTGAAAACCAGTGATGAGTCCATACATGATTGTGAGAGCACTCTAGTTGGTTTGATCTGTTCCCCCTATCTTTGATGTTAAGCACTTGGTCAGTACTTCCATCATTACTTGCCATAGGGCATGTAATTCCTTTCTTTTGAAATCTGCGATCTTGGAAATCTTCCTCTTATAGTTCAAGAGTATAGTTACTTGTTCCAGCAGTTGCTCCTTTGCTGGAATTGTCATGTACTCATTGAATACTGGTAGTTCCAAACATTCTCTAATTTTGCTTGGGTTTACTTGAATAGTCAAGTTCCCCAAACATGTGCTAAGACCTCTGTTTCGCCGGAGTCTTCCAAGGTGTTTACTATTTGCTGAATAATTTCTTCTGATACTTCTCTGGTTTTGGTTAAAGCTTGTGCAATTGGACATCTGGTCAGAAATTCTATCATAACTTGGCAGTTTTCATCATACTCTTCAATATTGAGTTCATTTGTAGGTTGTTTTCTTTGTTGGGTAAGTAATATCGAGCATCAATGAATGGAACAGTGTGTTATATTGGTTGGATGTTGAGGTTTACGTTTTGAACAACCATGTCGATTGAGTTTTGTGATGGTTGAGTGGTTTTTGTTTTGTTTTGAACGAAGAAGAGGATTTTAGGCTGGAGAGGTGGTTTTAATAGTTAATCAATTGTGATTAATTATAAAGGCATGTGATGGGTGGTTGGTTGGATAATGTTCACTAAATGCAAGTGACCGTTTTCCTTTTTTGATGTCCTTACTATTCTTCAGTCCTTATCAAGTATAAGGAATTTTGATTGGTGTGTACTAACGGTCAGTTTGTACCTTTTTCTCCTCAGTTTTGATATGGTCCACTTATAATCCTTTTTGCTTCTTTATCATTTTTCAACCTCTTATCAGAAACTTGGTTTTCATTTCTGATTCTCATCAGAAGATATCAGAAATTTGGTTTTCGTTTTTGATTCTCATCAAAAATCATCAGTAGAGTTTGTTTTTTTTTGGGATGAGAGGGAATGAGTAGAGTTCTTTGAAGGATCTTACATTGCTTTGTTTCTGATGCTTCCTTTTTAACACGTTAAAAAAGGTTTAATTTTCTTTGTGAAATCCTTTTCCCCTAAAAAAATCTTTTGTTTAACTCTTCCCTATTTAAAGCTTGCACTTTTCCTCTTTCCTCATTTTTGATGAATATAAGGAAAATATAACTTACATATATATATATATATATTTTCAATCAACCTTAAAGAACATATTTAACATAAGTCCAAAGGTCGGTGACGGTTCCAGTGTGGCGGTTGGAGGGTACTAGGCTTGGGTTCTTAATGTCTTCTTGAAGAACAACCTGGAGTCTTGGGTTCGATTTGGTATGCATCCAAACCCTATTTGATGATTTATGATTTTCATAAAAAATCTTGGATATATGAGAAAGGGTTTGTTTGTGTGCATGTTATTCAGAAAATCTTTCATTAAATAACGACAATAGTTGTAAGGCAGTTCATGCACCACAGCTTGCACCACTTCCATGATTTTGTAGGAAAACTCATGGAAGCCTGCATGCTTTTGTGAGAAGCATACACAAATCTGATTCACCAGAAACTGCCAAGGTTTGATGAACCCAGATTTGCAGATCCCTCTAGATCTATTCCCTGTGAAATATCCCATCCTTACCAAGGTTCCGTCCAGCATTTTCCTGCTGTAAGTAGTGTCTCCATGATCATCATTGATTTGTAGGGCCTCTCTGAACATGGATTTACTAAGAACAATGGAGAATCTATTGTTCATGATGGTGCTGCGGATGATGGGTATTTCTGACTCGGTTGTGGTGATTTCAGCATTCGCCCAGAACTCCTGTAAGATATCTGGATAGATCCAGGTATAAGCAGTGAGAGCATACCCCAGTGGGCTGTGAAGTACAAGGAGTTTGAGGATATGCCAGCAGTCTTCCCATGCATTCCCTTGAAGCCTCCCTCGAAGCCTCATGTTGTGAGTGGGATAGTATGCTAGTGGAAAGTGCTCTCGGTTGATTTGTGCCATGGTGAAAGTTGTGTGAGTGTTTTTAGGTTTCTGATCAAGATTTGGATGAAAGTGATAGTTGTGTGGTCCAAGTGGTAGTTATTTATAGAAGAGTGATAGTGTTTCCATAAACGATCTTACCTACTAGGTGATTCTTCTCTTTTGTATCCCTTAACTATCTAAGGTCTTGTCAGATCCAAATATATGGCAATGTGAGAGATATTTTTTCGCTTCATTTAATTTTTAGGCGGCTATCTCCTAAGAGTATCATCATTAAATGACACGTGTCTTCAGTTTTTCTTATTAGTTAAGCTGAGTAGCGTTGAGACTTTAGAAAATATTGCATTAGCCATTAATTTTGCCCAGTTTTTCACCCAAGTGACGCATTCACCCTATCCTAAAATGATAAGCCTATATATTTACACACATATATATATAGAAAAATAAGAGAAAAAAATTAATATACAATGTTCGATTTTCGGGAGTTTTTGAATCTATTTAAACTTTGTGCATTAGAGAAAAAAATTACTTTTAAATTGTGTCAGAAAAAAATTTGTTTTAGTGAAGTTTCATACTTTACTGACGGTTCATCAGATTTCTGATGAGTTCTGATCCAACTTGACTACTTTCTGATGAAGTTTCACTACTTCTAATATTTTTCTGATCATTTTCTGATGTTTTGTTTTTCTCTGTTGGTGACAAGGTTTGTTTATCTTCTTCACTTATGTTGACCATTCCTAATTTGATGACTAAATAATTGTGTCTTTTCTCATCGAGAGGTTTAGTAAAAATATCAGCAATTTGTTTTTCTGTTGGGACAAAATACATTTCTATGTTCCATTTTTCTACATGATCTTTTATGAAATGGTACCTGACATCTATGTACTTTGTTCTTGAATGGTGCACTGGATTCTCTGTTATTGCAATAGCACTCATTGAACCACATAGTGTAGGTATTTTGTCAAGTGAACTCCATAATCTCTCAGCTGTGTTTGCATCCAAATTACTTGAGAGCAGCAGCTACATATTCTGATTCAGCTGTTGATATTGAGACACAATTTTGTTTCTTGCTAGCCCAGCAAACAAGTTTGTCTCCTAGCAATTGACAAGCACCTACTGTACTCTTTCTATCTATCTTACAACCTGCATGGTCTGCATCTGTATATGCAATTAAATCCAGACTTGTATCTTTAGGGTAAAATAGACCAAGATTAGGTGTGCCTTTCAGATATTTAAAAATCCTTTTTACAGCTTTTAAATGAGACTCTTTGGGATTGCACTGATATCTTGCAAGAAAGCATGTTGCAAACGTAATTTCTGGTCTGCTTGCAGTTAAATATAACAGATCCTATCATTCCTCTGTAGATTTTAATATCTACACATTTGCCATTTTGATCAGGATCTAGCTTGTTGCTAGTTGCCATTGGAGTTTTTGAGGTTGAACTGTTTTTAAGTGAGTATTTCTTTAAGATTGTATTGACATACTTCGATTGACTTAAAAATATGCCATCAGTTCTTTGTTTGACCTGTAGACCTAAAAAGAAAGTTAATTCTCCCATCATACTCATTTCAAAATGATTGGTCATTAGCTTTTCAAATTTCTTACAAAACTTTTCATTTGTTGATCCAAATATGATGTCATCAACATATATTTGAACCAGGAGTGTGTGACCTTTATGAGTTTTTATAAACAAGGTTGTGTAAATTGTACCTTTTGTGAATCCGGAATTAATCAGAAATTTGGAAAGTGTTTCATACCATGCTCTTGGAGCTTGTTTCAAACCATATAATGCTTTGTTTAGTTTATAGACATGTTTTGGAAATTCTGAATCAACAAAGCCTTCTGGTTGATGTACATACACGTTTTCTTCATTTTTGCCATTTAAAAATGTAGATTTCACATCCATCTGGTAAACTTTGAAGTTCTTTGATGTTGCATAAGCAAGGAATATCCTGACTGCCTCTAGTCTTGCAACTGGAGCAAAAGTTTCATCATAATCTATTCCTTCTTGTTGACAGTACCATTTTACTACTAGTCTTTCCTTATTCCTTGTTATAATTTCATTTTCATCTGATTTATTTCTGAACACCCATTTTGAACCAGTGATAGACTTATCACTTGGTCTAGGTACCAAGTTCCATACTTGACTTTTTCAAATTGGTTTAGCTCTTCCTGCATAGCTTTCACCCAATCTGGATCATTTAGAGCCTCTTTGACAGCCTTAGGTTCTATCATGCTTAGAAATCCAACATATAGACATTCATGAGCAGTTGCAGATCTTGTCTTAACTCCATCTTCAGGTTTCCCTATTATATTCGATTGAGAGATTCCTTTGATCCATCTATGATTATTCTGATTATTTGTATTTTCTGATGGTTCTGAGGTTTCCCCCTGGTTTTCTGATGTGACTATAGGGTCCGAATTTTGACTTTCTGATATATTCATTGAGGTTTGTTTAGAATTCTGGTGTTCTTGCTGATTTTCTGATAAGTTAATTTGACATTATGGTATTGAATTTTTGAAAAGTATTTCATTTTCTTGCTTATTTTCCAAGAATTCCTCAGTTAGTTTGTTGAGAAGATGAGTGAAGGTTTTCTGTTGGTTCATGATGATTGATTTCTCTTTGTAATTCATCAGAAATATTTGTTTCTGATGTATCATCAAATGATACATATAGACTTTCTTTGATTGTTTTTTATTTTAACATAAAAACCCTATATGCTTTGGATGTTAGTGAATAACCAAGAAAGATGTCACACCCTGACCCGCAGCGGAAATGGTAGTCGGGGCATGATTGGGTTTTCATAAAAGCTCATGACATTTACTATAAAGTTTCATATTTATTATTTCTCTTTAAAGAAGAAGTTACAATAAACATGCAAGCACATCATGTTCAAATACATTTTTCATTCAAATTACAAACTAAAATATCCAATAAACAAAATTCATACAATTACAAAGGAAAACAAAACTAAACGTTCATTCCAAAGCATTAACTTGTTTATTCTTCTAGGCCATCCTAAGTGTTTCTTTCCTCAACTGGATCACCTGTATCATGTGTAAAAATAGGGCTTTTGGGTCAAGAAAAGTTGGCGAGTGAATCTTATGAAAACATTTGAACGAATTTATTTTATTGGTTATAAAAAGGTGCATAACCACATATGAGTAAACGTAAATGTAAATTTAATCACAATACACATAATATCAATTAATGCACACGCACACACCAAATGATGAACAATGAGATCAAGGCTCAATCAAACGGAGCCGATCTAATGAGGCACGCGATGTTCAACTCGTCTCCCACGAGAAACTGATGGGCCTAATGAATGATTTGCATGCAACTTGACAAAATGTAAACACATCACAACAAATAATATTTACATCACATGTTTAGATAATATAATGGTAATAGCACAAGTTTGAAAAAACAAAAATAAATAAAGCGACACATGATACACCCCAAAACATGAATAAAAAGGAGAATTTGTAAGAATTCACTCACAGTGGGTGCGTTGCCTTGGTTGATGAAGAGTACGCACGAATTTAAGATTTAGCCGACGAAGAGAAACTAACCTAAATAATAACGTAATAACTCGATAAATAAATAAATTTTATTTGAGATTAATATTTTTAATTAGTGCTCTTAATTAGATTTTTAGATTTATTTTTGTGAATTTAATGCAATTTTTTTTGGGCTTTAAAACCTTATTTTGAGGTATTTTTTAACTAATTTTTAAAGAAAGTAAAAAGGATTTTTAATTAAAAAAAATTACTCTTTTTTCTAAGAGTTGACTGGTCAATGACCGGTCTGACTCATTTATTATAGGCAGCGTGTGAGGTTCGAACTCGTGACTTCTCGTATACGTGCACGCAGCTCTACCAACTGAGCTACGTGTCTAACCCGAAATATTCTCTGTTTTAATTATATTTATATACTTGTTAGATTAAACAGAATTAATTAAATTTTAAAAGAATTTTAAAGTCCTCGTACCAGCGTAAGGACTGGCCTCGAACCCGTGACCTAACTGTTGCGTTACACCCAGCCCAACCAACTGGGCTGGGTGTCTAACCCGTTATATATTGAAATTTTATTATACTTAACATCTTACAGCGAGTTAATATGGTTTCGGTTTTTAAAAAAACATTTTATTACAATGGATAGGTGTTGTGTCAAGGATCGAACTCGGTATCGATAGTATGAAATGCACACAGTCCACCACTGGACTGTGTGTCTAACCCGTTTAAAATACTGATTTTAATTATATTCATAAACGACTCGATATTCATCTTCTTCATTAACTCAGAACTGAAAACAGATTTGTTAAACATTTGATTTCACTTATCTGTTGTTTTAGATTAAACAAATGAATCGAATAGAACTGATAGAAAAGATTAAGAATTCATACCGACTGGAAGATAGAACTTTGATGATCCCGGTGACCAACTCCGGCGAGTTCCAATTTTTCCGGCGAAGTTTAACTTGCGACAGAGGCTCCACAGGGAGTTTGAGGTGAGTGCGGGTGATTTCTGTCTGAGCTCTAGAAGTCCTATTTATAGAGTAAGGCAATAATGGAATAGATTCTTCAGTTTTCCGGCGAGTAACTGAGGATTCCGGCGACTTGCAGGGACAGCTTCAGAGTGTTTTAGTAAGAGTTTAAGAGAGCGTTTGAGAGATTGAACGAATTCGTTTGTGGTGAAAACGATTGGTATTTATAGAGTAACCAGTCAATCACCGATTTCGGTTTCAAGACCCAAATCATGGGTTAATGATTTCAAATTGGTAAACGGTTTTTTTGAATTAATTGAGCTTGGATTTCGGTTATAACTGAGGTTGACATCAGTTACCTTCAATTACTGGCAAAGAAAAACGTCAATCGCAGAGATGATTTAGGTTTGGCGGTTACAGATTCGTTAGTTTGAATTTGCAGGGTTCGCGTTCGTTTTAGTATAAATATAATTCGTTTTCAGTTTCATACACAATAGTGTGTGTAGTGCAGTGGTGCTGTGAGTGTGTGAACATGCGGGAGACCCGGGTTCGAGACCCGGCTACTCCTTTTTATTTTTATTTTACTTTTTGATTTATTAATAAAGATTTACTTATTGTTTTATCAATTTAAATTCTAAAATATTTATTAATTAGGAGGTATTTAGAATAACCGGCACAATAAATACGCAACGAACTTTTAACCGGATATTTGATTATTAAATGAAGCGGGTTTTGAAACCCGTTTTACGACGAATGTTACAAAAGATTCCTTTTTCTGCTTTTCTGTCAAAATTTTCAAGACTTGCAAAATCATTAAACACACAACATCTACACCCAAAGGTGTGTAAGAATTTGATATTTGGTATCCTGCCATTTATGATCTGACATGGTGTTTTCTGATGTCTTTTGTTAATGATGGATCTGTTTTGAGTAAAGCATGCATTTGCAATTGCTTCAGCCCAGAAGTAAATAGGTAACTTTGCATAGGCAAGCATTGTTCTTGCAGCCTCCACTAAAGTTCTATTTCTTCTTTCTACAACCCCATTTTGTTGAGGTGATCTAGGAGCTGAAAAATCATGAGATACCCCTTTAGAGATTATGAATGTCTCAAGTTTTGAATTTTTGAATTCAGTTCCGTCATCACTTTTATTCTTCTTATTGGTAAGTTTAGCAAGTTTTCTATTCTTTTGATATAATTTATGACTAACTCTGGAGTTTCACTTTTCTTTGTTAAAAATTCTACCCATGTGTATCTAGAGTAGTCATCAACCATAACCAATATATATTTTTTACCTGAAAAACTTGCTTTACTTATTGGCCTGCAAAGGTCCACATGTATGAGCTCTAAGTTTTGTTTTATTGAAGATTCTGACACTGTTTTATGTGAGCCTCTTTTTGATTTACCCATTTGACAGGCATCACATATCTTATCCTTCTTGGAAGATGTGTAGGGTAACCCTTTCACCAGATTTTTGCTAGCCAATTGGTTTAGATTTTTAAAATTTAAGTGAGCCAATCTTTTGTGCCAAGCCAACTACTACTTTTGGTTTCTTTTGAAAATAAGCATAGTCGTGGATGTTCTATTTCTTCTTTGAAATCAAAATAATAGATGGATTTTCTGATTCTTTTTCCCCTTAAATAAATTTTGTTGTCATCTAAACCAATAACTAAATATTTTTCTGGTAATAATGTTACCTGAAATCCCTTGTCACAGAACTGGCCGCAACTTAACAAGTTGTATTTCAGTCCCTCTACATATGCAACTTTTTCTATGGTTAAAGAACCATATCTTATGCACCCGAAACCCAAAGTTTTTCCTTTTACTCCGTTACCAAAATTTACAAGTTTTCCTGGCTTAGAAACAAAGTTGCTAAGCAAGCTCCTGTTCCCAGTCATGTGCCTGGAGCTTCCTGAATCGCAGTACCAGATCTGCTGCACATGATGGTCTTGAAATGGTAAGGTTAGAAAGTTTTAGGTACCCAAACTTGTTTGGGTACACTTTCTGATGCATTTATGAATAAAGTGTGTTTTTCTGGTGAATATCTTGCATCAGAATTCTTACGAACTCTTGAGCTTTTAACTAATCTTTTGTTTCTTATCTATAAATGTTGTTTGATTACTTTAAGTATATCTGAACATATACAATTATTGTTTTGCTCAAAAATTTTTGATGGATGGTTATCAGATTTCTGATCTAATTCATCAGAAATGTAGGATTTGCTTGTTTCTTTTGAACTGATATGGTGGTCACTTGAAGTTTCTGATTTGCAAGATTCACATTCTGATTTGTTGTCTGATTTTTCAAGATTTTATTCAGAAGCTTTTACAAAGACAGTTGGAGTTTTAAGTTGAGTTTTTACATATCCTAGACCTTCTCCCCTGTTTCTTTGTGTAGATTCAATGTAATTTATAAAGTTTTTTGCTTGTTGAAATCCTTTTATATTAATCTCTTTTTCATGTATCTTTTTGTATAACTCTTTTCTTTCTTTTTCATAAAATTCTATCTTTGCTTGTTTGTTTAGACTTTCTTCTACTAGCAATTGATTTTCAAGAGTTGTACTATGCAATTTTTGTTGCAAATTTTCAGAATTTTTCTGTTCCAAATTTTGTTTTCTCTTGTAGATTAACAAAATCTTGTATTAGCTTATCTAATTTCAGTTCAAGATCAGAGTTAGTGTTACTTAAAGAATTTTCAGCAACTTCAGCTTTATCTGCAAGTTTGGCCATTAGACAGAAATTTGCCATTTCTTCCTCTTCATCATCATATGAATCATCTGTTAGCCATGAGTCAGTTCCTGCTATAAGACCAACTGGTTGTTGTTGCTTCTTTGCTTCTTCCAATTTTTCTCATAATAAGCAACATCTTTTAGTCTTTTGTTTTTACATTCTGATGCAAAATGACCCTTTTGCTTGCATTTGTAACATACAACTTCTGCCTTTCCTTTATCCTTTGATCTCCATTCCGTCTTAGGTTTGTCACTCTTCTGGTATTTATGGTTTCCTCATTTTACTCTTTGCTCAAAGGTTTTAGTGAGCAATGCTATTGCTTCAGAAAATGCTGAAAATTCTAAAGAAGTATCAGAATTTTCTGTACTTTGAATGTAAGAGGTTTGTGGATCAGGAATTTGAGTGTTGGAGATGAGGGCAATGGGGCCTCCTCTATGATTGATGTCTTCAAATATTTCTTCTTTTCTGGGAACTAGTATGCTGTAAAGATCATGCAAGTTCATATTCCCTAGTTGCTACAGTCATTGTTAGACTCTTCCATTCTCTGGGCAAAGAATCTAAGAATTTGACATTCTTTTCATCATTTGATTTCTCAATACCAAATTTCTTTAGCTTATTCAAAATTTTTGTAAAACGATTGTATGTTTCATACAAGCTTTCATTTGGTAAACTTTTGAAACGTTCATATGAGGAAACACAGTTTGTTCTTTTGTTCCTTTTCATTCTTTCTCCTCCTTCACATAAATTTTCTAACTGATCTCATATTTCTTTAGCAGTAGCACATGCGTCTACTTGTGAAAATATGTCATTGGGAAGTGACATAATCAAGAGTGATTTGGCTCTTTCATCCGCTTCCACCAGTGCCTTATCTTGTGGTGTCCAATTCCTTTCAGGTTCTGGAACAAACATAGCAGGCACTGCTAGTGTGTCATCAGTTGCTGGAATTTCTGCTATTTCAAGTTTGGGTACATAGGGACCACTTACAATGGATTGAAACAGAGCTCGATCATGTCCATTTAGGAAATTGATCATCCTGATTTTCCATTGTGGGCATTCTTCCCTCACCAAGGTTGGTGGTTTTGATATTGACCCAATACTGAAAGCATTATTCCAAGTTTGAGAGTTTGCCATAGTTGAATATAGAAACAAGAAGTGAACAGTTGATCGTTTGAAAAATAGTTTATTCAATATGCTCTGATACCAATTGTTGGTCCCAGATTTATAAAAAAAGGTTTCTTTGATTTCAATATGGCAAGTGATTTAGTATATCGTTGACAGATGCTCCAGAAACTTCCTCAAATGAAAATGCAAATGCATAAGCAGTGGATTCAAGTGATAGTGAGTCTGAACCTATTCCGGAGGAGCATTTCATTAATCCGTTTGCAACACAGAATATTCAGGGGGAGGTTGGATCCAATCTGGGTGATAATTTAGAAGTTGACACCATTGCAACTACATGAGCAAACAGAGATCACCCAGTTGAGAACATATAGGTGATGCTGCTGCAAGTGTTCAGACAAGAAGAGGTGTCATTGAAGGTTCTTGTTTGTTTGCTTCGATTGAGAAAATGGGAATTAGCAATGAGTGTTTGTACAGTTGCTTTATTACCCAATAGGAGCCGAAGAATATGCATATGGCTCTAAAAGATAATTCATGGGTTGAAGCAATGCAAGAGGAACTAGCTCAGTTCACGAAATTGAAGGTTTGGGAGCTAGTTGATCTACCAGAAGGAGAGAAGGAAATAGGCACTAAGTAGGTGTTTAAGTGCAAGAAAGACGATCGAGGGATTGTTACAAGGAACAAGGCTCGATTAGTTGAGAAGGGATTCAATCAACAAGAAGGAATTGACTACAATGAAGTGTTTGCACCAGTGGCAAGGTTGGAAGCGATTCGATTGTGCCTAGCCTTCGCTTCATTTAAGGGCTTCAAAGTTTACCAACTAGACATGAAGAGTGCGTTTCTTTACGGGAAAGTCCAATAAGTGGTGTATGTCTCACAACCAGATGGGTTTACTGATCCAGACTATCCAGATCGAGTGTATAAGCGGAATAAGGCTTTGTATGGATTACATCAGGCACCTAGGGCGTGGTATGAGACACTGTCAAAACATTTGTTGAAGAATGGATTTGAAAGAGGTCAAATTGACAGTACACTGTTCATTAAGAAGAAGAAGGATGATTTTCTGCTGGTACAGGTATACGTGGATGACATCATATTCGGATCATTTGATGAGAGCATGTGTCACGAATTTGAAGAGGTGATGAAGAGCACATTTGAGATGAGTGCGATGGGTGAGCTATCCTACTTTCTGGGTTTGCAAGTTGAACAGAAGAAGGATGGGATGTTTATACATCAGACAAAGTATGTGTATGACATTTTGGCTTTTTTTTTAAAATGGAGGGTTGCGCTACTTTCAACACACCTATCTGCGAGAATCACAATCTTGGTCCAGATCATGAGAGTGTGGAGGATATCGATCCAACCCAATACAGGGCTATGATTGGTTCTCTTATGTACTTGACTGCTTCACGACCAGACATCATGTTCGCAGTGTGCCTTTGTGCCAGATAGCAAGCGAATCCAAAAGAGTCACAATGAAAGCAGTGAATCGTATTCTACGTTACTTGAAGGGGAAACCTAAACTTGGTTTGTGGTACCCAGCTGATAGTGATTTGAAGTTTGTCGCTTACACTGATTCAGACTTTGGAGGATGTAAATAAACCAGAAAATCTACCACAGGTGGTTGTCAGTTCTTAGGTGGAAGGGTAGTTTCTTGGCAATGCAAGAAGCAGTCTTGTGTGTCTACCTCTACGTGTGAAGCTGAATATATTGTTGCGGGTAGCTGTTGCTCTCAGGTTCTCTGGATACGACAGCAGATGCGCGATTACGGTTTGAATTTCACTCGTACTCCTATAATGATAGACAATAATGCCACTATTTCAATCACAAACAATCCCGTTAAGCACAATAGAACAAAACATATTGATATTCATCATCATTTTATATGGGATTGTGCTGAAAAGAGAATGATTGAACTTCACAGAGTCGACACATTAGATAACTTTGCAGATCTTTACACAAAAGCGTTTGACAAGGCTCGTTTTGAACATCTTGTCGAACTCAACGGGATGAGGAGTCCTAAATAACCAGTTTTTCATAAGAATTTTTGTAAATAGTTTATTGTTTTAAAAAAATCAAAAACAAAAAAATAGAAAAAACATGAAAACAAAAAAAAATAGAAAATCAAAAATGAGTTATCACTGTGTAAAAAAGAAGAAATGATAGTACATCAGCAAGTTAGACTGTCACACTGAAACTCAAGTGTGATAGCAGCTTCATTATATGATGTATCAATAGGAAAAAAGCATGAAATAATCAACTTACCAACATGATATAAACTTAAACAACTGTGTATGAGTGGGTAACATATCAGTGGCGTATGGTTTTACAACCTTAAATCTTGCGTTGAGAGATTGCCAAAATCTGAGGTTTTGGGTCTTTATGCTATTATTTCATCCGGGGTATCAGGGTTGTCCTTCTGCTGCATCCAGATATATGCTAACCTAGGCACAACCAGGATATCTTAAAAGAGCTAAAATGCCAAAAACCCAGATATGAAGAAGCTCTCCTAGAAAGTCATTCAAATGTGCAATATGCATAAATCGTTCCAAAATCTGTGGTATTTGACCTAACCCTCGTTAGATATTGGTCTCTTTGTTGTACGAAAGTACTGACCTGATCACCAATTATCTAATTTTGTAAAACTAAAGGATGAATTTCAGTATACTCACCTACTACGAGGAATCTTTGTGCATACCTTGATCGTGGGGGTATGTCCTGAAGTGGGACACACTAGTATAACAGTATAATATTACCTTAACGTATCACACGGTAATGGAACTTAAAATGTTCATGCATTTTGTTTAAGTGGACAAACATACTGATAATCGTCTTGGTCTGCTTTTTCACGAAAATTACTTTAAGAATTATCTGATAGTGAAAACAGTTTGATTTTGCTGATATGATCTTCTTCCTAGTGATTCTCACAAAAATAGAGTGTTTATTTCTTTTGTTATTTGCTTTCAGAAAATATATAAAAATCAAAAAAATATTTACATTTTTCTTTAAAATTCTTGATGTACGGAAAATGGTTGTTCTTGGAGGAATTGTTACCGAGAGGGGGAGATGGTGTTAGAAGATGAGTTCAAAATTTTAACCTTGCAGGTTATAGTGTGTTGGACAAAAATTGTTCTGAGTGTTGTGTTGAATTGGAAATTGCTTAATCTGTGATATAGTTTTACCATCTCTTGATTAATAATAATTTGTTTAATGATGTTGGAAAATTCTTATGGTTTCTCGAGATGTTTGTTTTATAGTATACAGATTGAGCAGTGTGTTGATGAGAAGTTGATGTGAAGAGTTGAGGAGTTTGATTGCTGC